>JAIRCJ010000230.1:66461-182923 GCA_020883675.1 Bruguiera gymnorhiza | reverse complement strand
AGAGAAGCACACATTAATGAGTGATTAAGCTGAAAATACTTGTAACAAATGCTAATGATCATTAGATACTCGTTGTTTAATGAAATTGAATCCTTTCCTAATTCCAAGGAAGTGTACGTGTGCTTGTTTATCATGAATTGAGTGCTGATTCCTTGTACGCATGGCATTTTGAACATAAACAAGTGAGAATGAGTGATTAAAACAAAAAGTCCAGCCTTGTTAGAGGAAATCAAGAGAAGCACACATTAACGAGTGATTAACATGAAAATACTTGTAAGAAAAGCTAATGATCATTAGATACTAGTTGTTTAATGAAATTGAAACCTTTCTAATTCTAAGGAAGTGTACATGTGCTTGTTAACATGAATAGAGTGCGTATTCTTTATACACAAGGCTTTTTCAAGATAAACAAGTGAGAATGAGTGGTTACAACAAAAAGTCCGGCCTTGTTAGAAGGAAATCACAGAAGCACACATTAATGAGTGATTAAGCTGAAAATACTTGTGGGAAGTGCTAATGATCTTTAGATACTCGTTGTTTAATGAAATGGAATGCTTTCCTAATTCCAAAGAAGTGTAGTTGTGCTCGTTAACTTGAATAGAGTGCTTATTGTCTGTACACAAGGTATTTTCAACATAATCAAGTGAGAATGAGTGATTACAGCAAAAAGTCCAGCCTTGTTAGAAGGAAATCAAGAGAAGCACACATGAATGAGTGATTCAGCTGAAAATACTTGTGAGAAATGCTAATGATCATTTGATACTCGTTGTTTAAGGAAACTGAATGGTTTTCTAATTCCAAGGTAGTGTAGATGTGCTTGTTAACTTGAATAGAGTGCTTATTCTTTGTACACAAGGCATTGTCAACATAAACAAGTGAGAAAGAGTTATTACAACAAAAAGTCCAGCCTTGTTAGAAGGAAATCAAGAGAAGCACACATTAATGAGTGAGTAAGCTGAAAATACTTCTAAGAAATGATTATGATTATTAGATGCTCGTTGTTTAATGAAATTGAATGGTTTCCTAATTCGAAGGAAGTGTAGTTGTGCTTGTTAACATGAATAGAGTGCTTATTGTTTGTACACATGCTATTTTCAATATCATTAAGTGAGAATGATTAATTACAACAAAAAGTCCATCCTGGTTAGAAGGAAATCAAGAGAAGCACACATGAATGAGTGATTAAGCTGAAAATACTTGTAAGAAAAGCTAATGATCATTAGATACTCGTTGTTTAATGAAATTGAATGGTTTCGTAATTCCAAGGAAGTGTAGATGAGCTGGTTAACATGAATACAGTACTTATTGTTTGTACACAAGATATTTTCAACATAATCAAGTAAGAATGAGTGATTACAACAATAACTCCAGCCTTGTTAGAAGGAAATCAAGAGAGGCACACATTAATGAGTCATTAAGCTGAAAATACTTGTAAGAAATGCTAATGATCATTAGATACTCGTTGTTTAATGAAATTGAATCCTTTCCTAATTCCAAGGAAGTGTAGTTGCGCTCGTTTACATGAAAAGAGTGCTTATTGTTTGTACACAAGGTATTTTCAGCATAATCAAGTGAGAATGAGTGATTAGAACAAAATATCCAGTCTTGTTAGATGGAAATCAAGAGAAGCACCCATGAATGAGTGATTAAGCTGAAAATACTTGTAAGAAATGCCAATGATCATTAGATACTCGTTGTTTAACGATATTGAATGGTTTCCTAATTCCAAGGTATTGTAGATGTGCTTGTTAACATGAATACAGTGCTTATTCTTTGTACACAAGGCATTTTCAACATAAACAAGTGAGAATGAGTGATTACAACAAAAAGTCCAGCCTTGTTTAAACCAAATCAAGAGAAGCACTCATGAATGAGTGATTATGCTGAAAATACTTGTAAGAAATGCTAATGATCATTAGATACTCGTTGATTAAGGAAATTGAATGGTTTCCTAATTCCAAGGAAGTGTAGATGAGTTGGTTAACATGAATAGAGTGCTTATTGTTTGTACGCAAGGTATTTTCAACATAATCGAGTGAGAATGAGTGATTACAACAATAAGTCCAGCCTTGTTAGAAGGAAATCAAGAGAAGCACACAGTAGGGAGTGATTAAGCTGAAAATACTAGTAAGAAATGCTAATGATCATTAGATACTCGTTTTTGAACGAAATTGAATGGTTTCCTAATTCCAAGGTAGTGTAGATGTGCTTGTTAACATGAATAGAGTGCTTATTCTTTGTACACAAGGCATTTTCAACATAAACAAGTGAGAAAGAGTGATTACAACAAAAAGTCCAGCCTTGTTAGAAGGAAAACAAGAGAAGCACACATTAATGAGTGATTAAGCTGAAAATACTTGTAACAAATGCTAATGATCATTAGATACTCGTTTTTTAACGAAATTGAATGGTTTCCTAATTCCAAGGTAGTGTGGATGTGCTTGTTAACATGAATAGTGGCCTTATTGTTTGTACGCAAGGTATTTTGAACATAAACAAGTGAGAAGAGTGATTACAACAAAAAGTCCACCCTTGTTAGAAGGAAATTAAGAGAAGCACAAATGAATGACTGGTTAAGCTGAAAATACATGTAAGAAATGCTAATGATCATTAGATACTCATTGTTTAACGAAATTCAATGGTTTCCTAATTCCAAGGTAGTGTAGATGTGCTTGTTAACATGAATAGAGTGCTTATTCGTTGTACACAAGGCATGCCCAACATAAACAAGTGAGAATGAGTGATTACAACAAAAGGTCCAGCCTTGTTAGAAGGAAATCAAGAGAAGCACACATTAATGAGTGATTAAGTTGAGAATACGTGTATAACATGCTAATGATCATTAGATACTCGTTGTTTTAAGAAATTGAATGGTTTCCTAATTCCTAGGAAGTGTAGATGTGCTTGCTAACATGAATAGTGTGCTTATTGTTTGTACGCAAGGTATTTTCAACGTAAACAACTGAGAATGAGTGATTACAACAAAAAGTCCACCCTTGATAGAAGCAAATCAAGAGAAGCACACATGAATGAGTGATTCAGCTGAAAATACTTGTAACAAATGCTAATGATCATTAGATACTCGTTGTTTAATGAAATTGAACGGTTTCCTAATTCCAAGGAAGTGTAGTTGTGCTTCTTAACCTGAATAGAGTGCTTATTGTTTGTACACAAGGTATTTTCAACATAATCAAGTGAGAATGAGGGATTACAACAAAAGGTCCAGCCTTGTTAGAAGCAAATCAATAGAAGCACACATTAATGAGTGATTCAGCTGAAAATACTACTAAGAAATGCTAATGATCATTAGATACTCATTGTTTAAGGAAATTGAATGGTTTCCTAATTCCAAGGAAGTGTAGTTGTGCTTGTTAACATGAATAGAGCGCTTATTCTTTTTGCACAAGGTATTTTCAACATAATCGGGTGAGAATGAGTGATTAGAACAAAAGGTCCAGCCTTGTTAGGAAGAAATCAAGAGAAGCACATATTAAGCAGTGATTAAGCTGAAAATACTTGTAACAAATGCTAATGATCTTTAGATATTCGTTGTTTAACGAAATTGAATGGTTTCCTAATTCCAAGGTAGTGTAGGTGGGCTTGTTAACATTAATAGAGTGCTTATTCTTTGTACACAAGGCATTTTCAACATAAACAACTGAGAATGAGTGATTACAACAAAAAGTCGAGCCTTTCCAGAAAGAAATCAAGTGAAGCACACGTTAATGAGTGATTAAGCTGAAAATACTTGTAAGAAATGGTAATGATCATTAGACACTCGTTGTTTAAGGAAATTGAATGGTTTCCTAATTAAAAGGTAATGTAGATGTGCTTGTTACCATTAATAGAGTGCTTATTCTTTGTACACAAGGCATTTTCAATATAAACAAGCGAGAATGAGTGATTACAACAAAAAGTCCTGCCTTGTTAGAAGGAAAACAAGAGAAGCACACATTAATGAGTGATTAAGCTGAAAATACTTGCAAGAAAAGCTAATGATCATTAGATACTCGTTGTTTAACGAAATTGTATGGTTTCCGAATTCCAAGGAAGTGTTGTTGTGCTCGTTAACATGAATAGAGTGCTTATTGTTTGTACACAAGGTATTTTCAACATAATCCAGTGAGAATGAGTGATTGCAACAAAAAGTCCAGCCTTGTTAGATGGAAATCAAGAGAAGCACACATTGATGAGTGATTGAGCTGAAAATAGTTGAAAGAAATGCTAATGATCATTAGATACTCGTTACTTAATGAAATTGAATGGTTTCCCAATTCCAAGGTAGTGTAGATGTGCGTGTTAACAAGAATAGAGTGCTTATTATTTGTACAAAAGGTCTTTTCAACAAAATCAAGTGAGAATGGGTGATTACAACAAAAAGTCCAGGCTTGTTAGAAGGAAATCAAGAGAAGCACACATTAATGAGTGATTAAGCAGAAAAAACATGTAAGAAATGCTAATGATCATTAGATACTCGTTGTTTAATGAAGTTGAATGGTTTCCTAATTCCAAGGAAGTGTAGTTGTGCTTGTTAACATGAATACAGTGCTTATTGTTTGTACATAAGGTGTTTTCAACATCATTAAGTGAGAATGATTGATTACACCAAAAAGTCCAGCCTTGTTAGAAGGAAATCATGAGAAGCACACATTAATGAGTGATTAAGCTGAAAATACTTGTAGGAAATGCTAATGATCATTAGATACTCGTAGTTTAATGAAATTCAATGGTTTCCTAATTCCAAGGAAGTGTAGTTGTGCTTGTTGACAAGAATAGAGTGCTTGTTGTTTGAACACAAGGTATTTTCAACATAATCGGGAGAGAATGAGTGATAACAACAAAAAGTCGAGCCTTCCCAGAAAGAAATCAAGTGAAGCACACGTTAGTGAGTGATTAAGCTGAAAATACTTGTAAGAAATGGTAATGATCATTAGATACTCGTTGTTTCACGAAGTTGAATGGTTTCCTAATTCCAAGGAAGTGTAGTTGTGCTCGTTAACATGAATAGAGTGCTTATTGTTTGTACACAAGGTAGTTTCAACATAATCGAGTGAGAATGAGTGATTACAACAAAAAGTCCAGCCTTGTTAGAAGGAAATCAAGAGAAGGACACTTTAATGAGTGATTAAGCTCAAAATACTTGGAAGAAATGCTAATGATCATTAGATACTCGTTGTTGAATGAAACTAAATGGTTTCCTAATTCCCAGGTAGTGTTGATGTGCTTGTTCAAATGAATAGAGTGCTTATTCTTTGCACACAGGGCATTTTCAACATAAACAACTGAGAATGAGTGATTCCAACAAAAAGTCCAGCCTTGTTAGAAGGAAATCAAGAGAAACACACATTAATGAGTGATTAAGCTGAAAATACTTGTAACAAATGCTAATGATCATTAGATACTCATTGTTTAATGAAATTGAAAGGTTTCCTAATTACTAGGAAGTGTAGATGTGCTTGTTAACATGAATAGTGTCCTTATTGTTTGTATGCAGGGTATTTTCAACATAAACAAGTGAGAATGACTGATTACAACAAAAAGTCCAGCCTTGTTTTAAGGAAATCAAGACAAGCACACATTAATGAGTGATTAAACTGAAAATACTTGTAACAAATGCTAATGATTATTAGATACCCGTTGTTTAATGAAATTGAATGGTTTCTGAAATCCTAGGAAGTGTAGATGTGCTTGTTAACAAGAATAGAGTGCTTAGTCGTACACAAGGTATTTTCAACATAATCAAGTGAGAAAGAGTGATTAAAACAAAAGGTCCAGCCTTGTTAGAAGGAAATCAAGAGAAGCACACTTTAATGAGTCATTAAGCTGAAAATAATTGTAACAAATGCTAATGATCATTAGATACTCATTGTTTAAAGAAATCGAATGGTTTCCTAATTCCTAGGATGTGTAGATGTGCTTGTTAAAAAGAATAGAGTGCTTAGTGTTTGTACACAAGGTATTTTCAACATAATCAAGTGAGAATCAGTGAGTGCAACAAAAAGTCCAGCCTTGTTAGAAGGAAATCAAGAGAAGCACACATTAAAGAGTGATTAAGCTGAAAATTCTTGAAACAAATGCTAATGATCATTAGATACTCGTTGTTTAAAGAAATCGAATGGTTTCCTAATTCCTAGGATGTGTAGATGTGCTTGTTAACAAGAAGAGAGTGCTTAGTGTTTGTACACAAGGTATTTTCAACATAATCAAGTGAGAATGAGTGATTACAACAAAAAGACCCGCCTTTTTCGAAGGAAATCAAGAGAAGCACACATTAATGAGTGATTAAGCTGAAAATACTTGTAAGAAATGCTAATGATCATTAGATACTCGCTGTTTAATGAAATTGAATGGTTTCCTAATTCCTAGGAATTGTGGATGTGCTTGTTAACGTGAATAGAGTGCTTTGTGTTTGTACACAAGATATTTTCAACATAATCAAGTGAGAATCAGTGACTACAACAAAAAGACCAGCCTTGTTAGAAGGAAATCAAGAGAAGCACACATTAATGAGTAATTAAGCTGAAAATACTTGTAACAAATGCTAATGATCATTAGATACTCGTTATTTAATGAAATTGAATGGTTTCCAAATTCCAAGGTAGTGTAGATGTGCTTGCTAACATGAATAGTGTCCATATTGTTTGTACGCAGGGTATTTTCAACGTAAACAACTGAGAATGAGTGATTACAACAAAAAGTCCAGCCATTTTAGAAGGAAATCAAGAGAAGCACACATTAATGAGTGATTAAGCTGAAAATACTTGTAAGAAATGCTAATGATCATTAGATACTTGTTGTTTAATGAAATTGAATGGTTTCCTAATTCCTAGGAAGTGTAGATGTGCTTGTTAACAAGAACAGAGTGCTTTGTGCTTGTACTCAAGGTATTTTCAACATAATCAAGTGAGAATGAGTGACTACAACAAAAAGTCCAGCCTTGTTAGAAGGAAAGTAAGAGAAGCACACATTAATGATTGATTAAGCTGAAAATACTTGTAACAAATGCTAATGATCATTAGATACTCGTTGTTTAATGAAACTGAATGGTTTCCTAATTCCTAGGATGTGTAGATGTGCTTGTTAACAAGAATAGAGTGCTTAGTGTTTGTACACAAGGTATTTTCGACATAATCAAGTGAGAATCAGTGATCACAACAAAAAGTCCAGCCTTGTTAGAAGGAAATCAAGAGAAGCACACGTTAATGAGTGATTAAGCTGAAAATACTTGTAACAAATGCTAATGATCATTAGATACTCTTTGTTTAATGAAATTGAATGGTTTCCAAATTCCAAGCAAGTGTACTTGTTCTTGTTAACAAGAATAGAGTGCTTATTGTTTGTACACCAGGTATTTCCAACATAATCAAGTGAGAATGAGTGATTACAACAAAAGGTCCAGCCTTGTTCGAAGCAAATCAAGAGAAGCACACATTAATGAGTGATTAAGCTGAAAATACTTGTAACAAATGCTAATGATCATTAGATACTCGTTATTTAATGAAATTGAATGGTTTCCTAATTCCAAGGAAGTGTACTTGTGCATTTTAACATGAATGGAGTGCTTATTGTTTGTACACAAGGTATTTTCAACATGAGAGTGAGAATGAGTGATTACAACAAAAGGTCCAGCCTTGTTAGAAGGAAATCAAGAGAAGCACACCTTAATGAGTGCTTAAGCTGAAAATAGTTGTAACAAATGCTAATGAGCATTAGATACTCGTTTTTTAATGAAATTGAACGGTTTCCTAATTCCAAGAAAGTGTACTTGTGCTTCTTAACATGAATAGAGTGCTTATTGTTTGTACACAAGGTATTTTCAACATAATCAAGTGACAATGAGTGATTACAACAAAAAGTCCAGCCTTGTGAGAAGGAAATCAAGAGAAGCAGACATTAATGAGAATTAAGCCGAAAATACTTGTAACAGATGCTAATGATCATTAGATACTCGTTGTTTAAGAAATTGAATGGTTTTCTAATTCATAGGAAGTGTAGATGTGCTTGTTAACAAGAATAGAGTGCTTTGTTTTTGTACACAGGGTATTTTTAACATTATCAAGTGAGACTCAGTGATTGCAACAAAAAGTCCAGCCTTGTTAGAAGGAAATCAAGAGAAGCACACATTAACGAGTGATTAAGCTGAAAATACTTGTAAGAAAAGCTAATGATCATTAGATACTCGTTGTTTAATGAAATTGAATGGTTTCCTAATTCCTAGGATGTGTAGATGTGCTTGTTAACAAGAATAGAGTGCTTAGTGTTTGTACACAAGGTATTTTCGACATAATCAAGTGAGAATCCGTGATCACAACAAAAAGTCCAGCCTTGTTAGAAGGAAATCAAGAGAAGCACACGTTAATGAGTGATTAAGCTGAAAATACTTGTAACAAATGCTAATGATCATTAGATACTCTTTGTTTAATGAAATTGAACGGTTTCCAAATTCCAAGGAAGTGTATTTGTTCTTGTTAACAAGAATAGAGTGCTTATTGTTTGTACACAAGGTATTTCCAACATAATCAAGTGAGAATGAGTGATTACAACAAAAGGTCCAGCCTTGTTAGAAGGAAATGAAGAGAAGCACACATTAATGAGTGATTAAGCTGAAAATACTTGTAACAAATGCTAATGATCATTAGATACTCGTTGTTTAATGAAATTGAGTGGTTTCCAAATTCCAAGGTAGTGTAGATGTGCTTGTTAACATGAATAGTGTCCTTATTGTTTGTACGCAAAGTATTTTCAACGTAAACAACTGGGAATGAGTGATTACAACAAAAAGTCCAGCCATGTTAGAGGGAAATCAAGAGAAGCACACATTAATGAGTGACTAAGCTGAAAATACTTGTAAGAAATCCTAATGATCCTTAGATACTCGTTGTTTAATGAAATTGAATGGTTTCCTAATTCCTAGGAAGTGTACTTGTGCTTGTTAACATGAATAGAGTGCTTATTGTCTGTACACAAGGTATTTTCAACATAATCAAGTGAGAATGAGTGATTACAACAAAAGGTCCAGCCTTGTTAGAAGGAAATCAAGAGAAGCACACATTAATGAGTGATTAAGCTGAAAATACTTGTAACAAATGCTAATGATCATTAGATACTCGTTGTTTAATGAAATTGAATGGTTTCCTAATTCCTAGGAATTGTGGATGTGCTTGTTAACATCAATAGTGCGCTTTGTGTTTGTACACAAGGTATTTTCAACATAATGAAGTGAGAATCAGTGACTATAACAAAACGTCCAGCCATGTTAGCAGGAAATCAAGAGAAGCACACATTAATGAGTGATTAAGATGAAAATACTTGTAACAAATGCTAATGATCATTAGATACTCGTTGTTTAATGAAATTGAATGGTTTCCAAATTCCAAGGTAGTGTAGATGTGCTTGTTAACATGAATAGTGTCCTTATTGTCTGTACGCAACGTATTTTCAACGTAAACAACTGGGAATGAGTGATTACAACAAAAAGTCCAGCCATGTTAGAGGGAAAACAAGAGAAGCACACATTAATCCTTATTGTCTGTACGCAACGTATTTTCAACGTAAACAACTGGGAATGAGTGATTACAACAAAAAGTCCAGCCATGTTAGAGGGAAATCAAGAGAAGCACACATTAATGAGTGATTGAGCTGAAAATACTTGTAAGAAATCCTAATGATCATTAGATACTCGTTGTTTAATGAAATTGAATGGTTTCCTAATTCCTAGGAGGTGTAGATGTGCTTGTTAACAAAAATAGAGTGCTTTGTATTTGTACACAACGTATTTTCAACATAATCAAGTGAGAATCAGTGACTACAACAAAAAGTCCTGCCTTGTTAGAAGGAAATCATGATAAGCACACATTAATGAGTCATTAAGCTGAAAATACTTGTGACAAATGGTAACGATCATGAGATACTCGTTGTTTAATGAAATTGAATGGTTTCCTATTTCCAAGGAAGTGTAGATGTGCTTGTTAACAAGAATAGAGTGCTTTGTGTTTCTACACAAGGCATTTTCAACATAATCAAATGAGAATCAGTGACTACAACAAAAAGTCCAGCCTTGTTAGAAGGAAAGCAAGAGAACCACACATTAAGGAGTGATTACGGTGAAAATACTTGTAACAAATGCTAATGATCATTAGATACTCGTTGTCTAATGAAATTGAATGGTTTCCTAATTCCTAGGAAGTGTAGATGTGCTTGTTAACAAGAATAGAGTGCATTGTGCTTGTACACAAGGTATTTTCAACATAATCAAGTGAGAATCAGTGATTACAACACAAGGTCTCGCCTTGTTAGAAGGAAATCAAGAGAAGCACACATTAATGAGTGATTAAGCTGAAAATACATGTAATAAATGCCAATGATCATTAGATACTCGTTGTTTAATGAAATTGAATGGTTTCTTAATTCCTAGGAGGTGTAGATGTGCTTGTTAACAAGAATAGGGTTCTTCGTGTTTGTACGCAAGGTATTTTCAACATAATCAAGTGAGAATGTGTGATTACAACAAAAAGTCCAGCCTTGTTTGAAGGAAATCAAGAGAAGCACACGTTAATGAGTGATTAAGCTGAAAATACTTGTAAGAAATGCTAATGATCATTAGATACTCGTTGTTTAATGAAATTGAACGGTTTCCTAATTCCAAGGAAGTGTACTTGTGCTTGTTAACATGAATAGAGTGCTTATTGTTTGTACACAAAGTATTTTCAACATAATCAAGTGAGAATCAGTGATTACAACAAAAGGTCCAGCCTTGTTAGAAAGAAATCAAGAGAAGTACACATTAATGAGTGATTAAGCTGAAAATACTTGTAACAGATGCTAATGATCATTAGATACTCGTTTAAAGAAAGTGAATGGTTTTCTAATTCCTAGGAAGTGTAGATGTGCTTGTTAACAAGAATAGAGTGCTTTGTTTTTGTACACAGGGTACTTTCAACATAGTCAAGTGAGAATCAGTGATTGCAACAAAAAGCCTAGCCTTGTTAGAAAGAAATCACGAGAAGCACCCATTAATGAGTGATTAAGCTGAAAATACTTGTAACAGATGCTAATGATCATTAGATACTCGTTGTTTAAAGAAATTGAATGGTTTTCTAATTCCTAGGAACTGTAGATGTGCTTGTTAACAAGAATAGAGTGCTTTGTGTTTGTACACAAGGTATTTTCAACATAATCAAGTGAGAATCAGTGATTGCAACAAAAAGTCCAGCCTTGTTAGAAGTAAATCAAGAGAAGCACACATTAATGGGTGATTAAGGTGAAAATACT
Source organism: Bruguiera gymnorhiza (assembly GCA_020883675.1). Classification (NCBI taxonomy): domain Eukaryota; kingdom Viridiplantae; phylum Streptophyta; class Magnoliopsida; order Malpighiales; family Rhizophoraceae; genus Bruguiera; species Bruguiera gymnorhiza. The sequence goes on along the minus strand of JAIRCJ010000230.1, from coordinate 171,652 downwards.
TGCAAGAAATGGTAATGATCATTAGATACTCGTCGTTTAATGAAATTGAATGGTTTCCTAATTCCTAGGAGGTGTAGATGTGCTTGTTAGCAACAATAGAGTGCTTCGTGTTTGTACACAAGTTATTTTCCACATAATCAAGTGAGAATGAGTGATTACAACAAAAAGTCCAGCCTTGTTTGAAGGGAAATGAAGAGAAGCACACCTTAATGAGTGATTAAGCTGAAAATACTTGTTAGAAATGCTAATGATCATTAGATGCTCGTTGTTTAATGAAATTGAATGGTTTCCTAATTCCTAGGAAGTGTAGATGTGCTTGTTAACAAGAATAGAGTGCTTGTGTTTGTACACAAGGTATTTTCAACATAATCAAGTGAGAATCAGTGATTACAACAAAAAGTCCAGCCTTGTTAGAAGGAAATCAAGAGAAGCACACATTAATGAGTGATTAAGCTGAAAATACTTGTAACAAATGCTAATGATCATTAGATACTCGTTGTTTAATGAAATTGAATGGTTTCCTAATTCCAAGGAAGTGTAGATGTGCTTGTTAACAAGAATAGAGTGCTTTGTGTTTGTACACAAGGTATTTTCAACATAATCAAGTGAGAATCAGTGATTACAACAAAAAGTCCAGCCTTGTTAGAAGGAAATCAAGAGAAGCACACATTAATGAGTGATTAAGCTGAAAATACTTGTAAGAAATGCTAATGATCATTAGATACTCGTTGTTTAATGAAATTGAATGGTTTCCTAATTCCTAGGAAGTGTAGATGTGCTTGTTAACAAGAATAGAGTGCTTAGTGTTTGTACACAAGGTATTTTCAACATAATCAAGTGAGAATCAGTGATTACAACAAAAGGTCCAGCCTTGTTAGAAGGAAATCAAGAGAAGCACACATTAATGAGTGATTAAGCTGAAAATACTTGTAGAAATGCTAATGATCATTAGATACTCGTTGTTTAATGAAATTGAATGGTTTCCTAATTCCAAGGAGTGTAGATGTGCTTGTTAACAAGAATAGAGTGCTTTGTGTTTGTACACAAGGTATTTTCAACATAATCAAGTGAGAATGAGTGATTACAACAAAAAGTCCAGCCTTGTTAGAAGGAAATCAAGAGAAGCACACATTAATGAGTGATTAAGCTGAAAATACTTGTAACAAATGCTAATGATCATTAGATACTCGTTGTTTAATGAAATTGAATGGTTTCCTAATTCCTAGGAAGTGTAGATGTGCTTGTTAACAAGAATAGAGTGCTTGTGTTTGTACACAAGGTATTTTCAACATAATCAAGTGAGAATCAGTGATTACAACAAAAGGTCCAGCCTTGTTAGAAGGAAATCAAGAGAAGCACACATTAATGAGTGATTAAGCTGAAAATACTTGTAACAAATGCTAATGATCATTAGATACTCGTTGTTTAATGAAATTGAATGGTTTCCTAATTCCTAGGAAGTGTAGATGTGCTTGTTAACAAGAATAGAGTGCTTTGTGTTTGTACACAAGGTATTTTCAACATAATCAAGTGAGAATCAGTGATTACAACAAAAAGTCCAGCCTTGTTAGAAGGAAATCAAGAGAAGCACACATTAATGAGTGATTAAGCTGAAAATACTTGTAAGAAATGCTAATGATCATTAGATACTCGTTGTTTAATGAAATTGAATGGTTTCCTAATTCCTAGGAAGTGTAGATGTGCTTGTTAACAAGAATAGAGTGCTTAGTGTTTGTACACAAGGTATTTTCAACATAATCAAGTGAGAATGAGTGATTACAACAAAAAGTCCAGCCTTGTTAGAAGGAAATCAAGAGAAGCACACATTAATGAGTGATTAAGCTGAAAATACTTGTAACAAATGCTAATGATCATTAGATACTCGTTGTTTAATGAAATTGAATGGTTTTCCTAATTCCAAGGAAGTGTAGATGTGCTTGTTAACAAGAATAGAGTGCTTGTGTTTGTACACAAGGTATTTTCAACATAATCAAGTGAGAATGAGTGATTACAACAAAAAGTCCAGCCTTGTTAGAAGGAAATCAAGAGAAGCACACATTAATGAGTGATTAAGCTGAAAATACTTGTAAGAAATGCTAATGATCATTAGATACTCGTTGTTTAATGAAATTGAATGGTTTCCTAATTCCAAGGAAGTGTAGTTGTGCTTGTTAACATGAATAGAGTGCTTATGTTTGTACACAAGGTATTTTCAACATAATCAAGTGAGAATGAGTGATTACAACAAAAGGTCCAGCCTTGTTAGAAGGAAATCAAGAGAAGCACACATTAATGAGTGATTAAGCTGAAAATACTTGTAACAAATGCTAATGATCATTAGATACTCGTTGTTTAATGAATTGAATGGTTTCCTAATTCTAGGAAGTGTAGATGTGCTTGTTAACAAGAATAGAGTGCTTTGTTTGTACACAAGGTATTTTCAACATAATCAAGTGAGAATCAGTGATTACAACAAAAAGTCCAGCCTTGTTTAGAAGGAAATCAAGAGAAGCACACATTAATGAGTGATTAAGCTGAAAATACTTGTAACAAATGCTAATGACATTAGATACTCGTTGTTTAATGAAATTGAATGGTTTCCTAATTCTAGGAAGTGTAGATGTGCTGTTAACAAGAATAGAGTGCGTTGTGTTTGTACACAAAGGTATTTGCAACATAATCAAGTGAGAATCAGTGATNAAGTGAGAACGAGTGATTACAACAAAAAGTCCAGCCTTGTTAGAAGGAAATCAAGAGAAGCACACATTAATGAGTGATTAAGCTGAAAATACTTGTAAGAAATGCTAATGATCATTAGATACTCGTTGTTTAATGAAATTGAATGGTTTCCTAGTTCCTAGGAAGTGTAGATGGCTGGTTAAAAGAATAGAGTGCTTAGTGTTTGTACACAAGGTATTTTCAACATAATGAAGTGAGAATGAGTGATTAGAACAAAAAGTCCAGCCTTGTTAGAAGGAAATCAAGAGAAGCACACATTAATGAGTGATTAAGCTGAAAATACTTCTAAGAAATGCTAATGATCATTAGATACTCGTGTTTATTGAAATTGAATGGTTCCTAACCTGGAAGTGTAGATGTGCTTGTTAACAAGAATAGAGTGCTTTGTGTTTGTACACAAGGTATTTTCAACATAATCAAGTGAGAATGGAGTGATTACAACAAAAAGTCCAGCCTTGTTAGAAGGAAATCAGAGAAGCACACATTAATGAGTGATTAAGCTGAAAATACTTGTAACAATGCTAATGATCAATTAGATACTCGTTGTTTAACTGAAATTGATGGTTTCCTAATTCCTAGAAGTGTTGATTGTGCTTGTTAACACGAATAGAGTGCTTAGTTGTTTGTAACACAGGTATTTCAACATAATCAAGTGAGAATGAGTGATTACAACAAAAGTCCAGCTTGTTAGAAGGAAATCAAGAGAAGCAACACATTAAATGAGTGATTAACTGAAAAATACTTGTAAAAATGCTAATGATCATTAGATACCGTTGTTTTAATGAATTAATGGTTTCCTAATTCCTAGGAAGTGTAGATGTGCTTGTTAACAAGAATAGAGTGCTTGTGTTGTACACCAAGGATTTTCAACATAATCAAGTGAGAATCAGTGATTAAACAAAAAGTCCAGCCTTGTAGAAGGAAATCAAGAGAAGCACACATTAATGAGTAATTAGCTGAAAATACTTGTAACAAATTCTATATGATCATTAGATACTCCGTCGTTTAATGAAATTGAATGGTTTCTTAATTCCTAGGAAGCGGAGATGTGCTTTTTAACAAGAATAGAGTGCTTTGTGTTTGTACACAAGGTATTTTCAACATAATCAAGGTGGGAATGAGTGATTAGAACAAAAAGTCCAGCCTTCATATAAGGAAATTAAGAGAAGCACACATTAATGAGGGATTAAGCCGAAAATTCTTGTAACAAATGCTAATGATCATTAGATACTCGTTCTTTAATGAAATTGAATCGTTTCCTCATTCCTAGGAAGTGTAGATGTGCTTGTTAACATGAATAGAAGCTTTGTGTTGTACAAAGGTAGTTTCAAATAATCAAGTGAGAATGAGTGATTACAACAAAAAGTCCAGCCATGTTAGAAGGAAATCAAGAGAAGCACACATTAATGAGTGATTAAGCTGAAAATACTTGTAAGAAATGCTAATGATCATTAGATACTCATTGTTTAATGAAATTGAATGGTTTCCTAATTGCTGGGAAGTGTAGATGTCCTGTAACAAAGAATAGAGTGCTTTGTGTTTGTACACAACGGTTTTTCAACATATGAAGTGAAGAAACTCAGTTGATTACAACAACAAAGTCCAGCCTTGATAAATATAGGAAATCAAGAGAAGCACACAATAATGAGTGACTAAGTCTGAAAATGCTTCTACAAATTCTAATATGATCATTAGATACTAGTCGTTTAGTGAAATTGAATGGTCTTCCTATTTCCTAGAACGTAGATCTGCTTGTTTAACAAGAATAGAGTGCTTTGTGTTTTACACAAGGTATTTTCACAATAATCAGTGGGAATGAGTGATTACAACAAAACGTCCATCCTTGATATAAAGGAAATTAAGAGAAAGCCACACATTAACGAGAGTGATTAAGCTGAAAATTCTGTAACAAATGCTAATGATCATTAGACAACTCGTTGCTAATTAAATTAATGGTTTCCTAATTCCTAGGAAGTCGTAGATGTGCTTGTTAACAAGAAATGAGTGCATATTGTTAGTCCGAAAGGCATTTTGACATCAATTAACTCGGAATGACTGATTACAACAAAAAGTCCAGCCTTGTTAGAAGGAATCAAGAGAAGCGGTCATTAGTGAGTGATTAAGCTGAAATACTTGTAGGAAAATGCTACTTCATCATTAGATACTCGTTATTGAAGGAAATTCAATGGATTCCTACTCCATTGAAGTATGGATGTGCTTGTTAACAAGAATTGAGCGTTTATTGTTAGTACACAAGGAATTTTTGACATCTTTAAGTGGGAATGACTGATCACAACAAAAAGTCCAGCCTTGTGAGTAGAAATCAAGAGAAGCAGTCATTAGTGAGTGATTAAGCTGAAAATACTTGTAGGAAATGCTACACATCATTAGATACTCGTTATTGAATGAATTGAATGGTTCCTACTTCCATTGATGTGTGGAAGTGCTTGTGAACAAGAATTGAGTGCTTATTGTTAGTACACAAGGTATCTTCAACATAATCAAGTGAGAATCAGTGATTACAACAAAAAGTCCAGCCTTGATAGAAGGAAATCAATAGAAGCACACAATAATGAGTGAGTAAGCGGAAAATACTTGTAAGAAATGCTAATGATCATTAGATACTCGTTGTTTAATGAAATTGAACGGTTTCCTCAGTCGAAGGAAGTGTAGTTGTGCTTGCTAACATGAATAGAGTGCTTATTGTTTGTACACAAGGTATTTTCAACATAATCAAGTGAGAATGAGTGATTACAACAAAAGGTCCAGCATTGTTAGAAGGAAATCACGAGAAGCACACATTAATGAGTGATTAAGCTGAAAATACTTTGTAAGAAATGCTAATGATCATTAGATACTCGTTGTTTAATGAATTTGAATGGTTTCCTAATTCCAAGGAAGTGTAGTTGTGCTCGTTAACATTAATAGAGTGCTTATTGTTTGTACACAAGGTAGTTTCAACATAATCAAGTGAGAATGAGTGATTGCAGCAAAAAGCCCAGCCTTGTTAGAAGGAAATCAATAGAAGCACACATTAATGAGTGATTAAGCTTGAAATACTTGTAAGAAATGCTAATGATCATTAGACACTCGTTGTTTAAGGAAATAGTATGGTTTCCCAATTCCTACGAAGTGTCGATGTGCTTGTTAACAAGAATAGAGTGCTTAGTGTTTGTACACAACTTATTTTCAACATAATCAAGTGAGAATCAGTGATTACAACAAAAGGACCAGCCTTGTTAGAAGGAAATCAAGAGAAGCACACATTAATGAGTGATTAAGCTGAAAATACTTGTAAGCAATGCTAATGATCATTAGATACTCGTTGTTTAATGAAATTGAACGGTTTCCTAATTCCAAGGAAATGTAGATGTGATTGTTCACAAGAATAGAGTGCTTAGTGTTTGTACACAAGGTATTTTCAACCTAATCAAGTGAGAATGAGTGATTAGAACAAAAAGTCCAGCCTTGTTAGAAGGAAATCAAGAGAAGCACACATTAATGAATGATTAAGCTGAAAATACTTGTAAGCAATGCTAATGATCATTAGATACTCGTTGTTTAATGAAATTGAATGGTTTCCTAATTCCTAAGAAGTGTAGATCTGCTGGTTAACGAGAATAGAGTGCTTTGTGCTTGTACACAAGGTATTTTCAACATAATCAAGTGAGTATCAGTAATTACAACAAAAAGTCCAGCCTTGATAAAAGGAAATCAAGAGAAGCACACATTAATGAGTGATTAAGCTGAAAATGATTGTAACAAATGCAAATGATCATTAGATACTCGTTGTTTAATGAAATTGAATGGTTTCCTGATGAGAACCATGGAGATGATGGGTGGAAGGCTTCAATAGATGCAAGAAGTCCATTGCCCATTCCAGAAGGCCCAATAACACAAGCTAGAGCTTCAATGGATGCAAGAGGTCCATTGCACATTCCAGAAGGCCCAATAACACGAGCTAGGGCCAAAAAGATTAAAGAGGCACTAAATGGGCTGATTCAAGACATTCAAGCCAAGCAAGCTTCAAATGGTGCGAATTCAAGTTCTAAAGAGAGCCCAGGCCTAATTAATATAATTGGACTACTTAATGGGTCAGACTAAGTGATAGCATTCACTCCTAAATAGGAGTTCATTGTATGTGCTGGAATTAGTCCGAAATTCCTCCAAAATAGGGATTTCTCCTAAATAGGAATTTTGCCTCTTTAGGATTGCTAACTAAGCCTATAAATAGGCACCCCTTGTAAGCTTTGGAAATCAGACAACTTTCAGTGAAATAGAAAGCAAGGGTTTCTCCTTCGGTTCTTTTGAGAACTAAAGAACTTATCAAGAGGTTTTCTTCTTGTGGCGTTCAAACCGACTTATCACTCCCAATTCCTTCCTCTTCTGGAGTGTGGCGTCCATATCCATCTTGAATACCCTAGGTTCGTGTTCCTTCGAATTTTGGGTCTAGGGTTTGTGTTATTAAACCCTGATTTAGCTTTCCTGGTTGTTCTTTGATTCATTGTGTGCGTTGGGTCCCTAAGCCACGTCTTTTTGGGGTTTTCCGCATCAGTTGGTATCAGAGCCTGGCTCTAAATCAGGTTGAATCCACTCACTCTTCAATTTTCTACCTTGTGATTTATTTATTTCGATTCAATTTGTCTATTACAATTCAAATGCACAAATCTGTTTACTTGCAATCCTCTCAACGTGCTAATTTCAATTCCAATTGCTGTATCTAAGTGTTCTACTGTTGTTTTGTGTTGAGCAAAAGAAAAAGGAAAAAAAGAAAAAAAAAAGAAGGATCAACGAAAAAAAAAAAAAACAAAGAAAGAAAAAGAACAAGAAAAAGAAGAAAAGAAAGGAAACATCAAATTCAAGTTATTGAGAAAGTTAACAGTTTGGTCATATTGGCCACAATAATAACAACGTTTTCTTGCTCAACTCCAATTCTGCCATCCATTTTCCTATCTTGTTATCCAAGTTTGTCCTCTAAATTTAACTTCCCTTATCCTGATTCTTTTTGTGAGTTTAGTTCATTAAAATTGTTTGCCTTGATATCCTTTTTCGTTTTTTTGATTCCTTGTTCTCCAATTTGTTCAATTCTACACCATTTATCTTATTCTGTTCAAAATCAATACTCTTGATTTACCTTCTTTAGTTCTTTATAGAGCTGAAAGGAGAAATCCGAGTGGTAAAAGGCAAGAGTGAAAGTTCATATAAAGAAAAAGCCATAAAGAGTGTAAACACGAGAGAGTGTGACACCTTCTTTTGAGTGAAACACGTGAGGGAGTGCTCTGTGAGGTATCTTATTATTTTGTGTAGAAGTAATACTATGACATCCAAAGACAAAGGTGCAGCTCAGGAGGGAGCTGGTGATGTGTCCTTCATGATCAAAGCTATGCAACAACAATTTGAGCGTATGAATACCAGATTTGATGATATGAGGGAAAGGATGGAGGAGCAATCTAATACTATAGCAGAGTTGCAAAGGAGGCATGGGGAGTATGAGGCTCCTAAAGCAAGAAGGCAGTTGAGACGTGCCTATGACCATGAAGATGATGTAGAAGATGATGAAATTGATGATCAAACTACTGCGGTCCGAACTGCTAACAATAGAAGGGATCAAAGAGAATTTGGGAGGCAAGGCACCTATGACCATAATTTGGGCAGTATTAAAATGACACTTCCTCCATTCCAAGGTAAGAATGATCCTGATGCATACCTAGAATGGGAGAAGAAGGTTGAGTTGGTTTTTGATTGCCACAACTATTCCGAGGAGAAAAAGGTAAAGCTTGCTGCAGTTGAATTCACTGATTATGCTATTATTTGGTGGGATCAACTTGTTTTGACTAGGAGAAGGAATCGTGAGCGGCCTATTGATACATGGGAGGAGATGAAGGCTATCATGAGGAGGAGGTTTGTCCCTAATCACTATTACAGGGAGCTGTACCAAAGGCTGCAAGGGCTCACTCAGGGCACCAAAAGTGTGGAGGATTACCACAAGGAGATGGAGATTACCATGATTCGGGCGAATGTAGAAGAAGATAGAGAAGCAACCATGGCTCGATTTCTGCAAGGGCTAAATGGGGACATAGCAAACGTGGTTGAATTGCAACACTATGTGGAATTAGAAGACATGGTACACATGGCCATGAAAGTTGAAAGGCAACTCAAACGAAAGGGTTCCACACGGTTTGGGCAGAACTCAGGATCTACCTCATCTTGGAAGCCAAATTGGAATAAAAGGGACGAGATGACCAACTACAAGTCCAAAGCCGAGCTATCCAAGTACAAGAATGTGGGTTCTAGCAAGGAGGCAGGTAATTCTGACCCCAACCAAGTAGAAATAGAGATGTTAAATGTTTTAAGTGTTTGGGCAGGGGTCACATTGCATCTCGATGTCCAAATAAGCGTGCAATGATCTTGAGAAGTAATGGTGAAGTTGAAACTGAAAGTGAATCAGATGATGATTCTATGCCATCATCAGAGGGTGAAAGTGATGGAGAGGAGTATCCAGTTAATGGAGTAGCTCTTGTTACAAGGCGAGCATTGAATGTGCAAGTAAAGGAAGAAAATGAGGTGCAACGAGATAACATCTTTCAGACGAGGTGTCTCATCAAAGATAAGGTATGTAGTATGATTATTGATGGTGGGAGTTGCACTAATGTTGCTAGCACAACTATGGTTGAGAAGTTGGATTTACCTACTATGAACCATCCTAGGCCATATAAGCTTCAATGGCTGAATGACAGTGGTGAAGTCAAGGTAAATAAGCAAGTGCTCATATCATTTTCTATCGGAAGGTACCGTGATGAAATTTTATGTGATGTTGTACCTATGCATGTGGGCCATATTCTATTAGGAAGACCATGGCAATTTGATAGGCGAGTTATGCATGATGGCTTCAAGAACCGATATTCCTTTGTAATGAATAAAAAACCCGTCACTCTTGTACCATTATCACCTCAACAAGCTTATGAGGATCAATTAAGGATTAAAAATGAGAGTGAACAGAAAAGAAAGATTGATAAAAGAGAAAAGAGAGGAGAAAACGTGATGACACAAGAGAAAGAGAAGAAAAGAGAAAGTTTCTATGCAAAAGGGAGTGATGTCAAAAGAGCATTCTATGCCAAACAACCTATGATCGTACTTCTGTACAAGGAGGCTTATTTTAACACTAACAAGTTTGACCCATCTTTGCCTAGTGTTGTTTTTGCTCTATTGCAGGAATTTGAAGATGTATTCCCTGATGATGTTCCAAGTGGATTGCCACCTAATAGAGGAATTGAGCATCAAATTGATTTCATCCCAGGTGCATCCATCCCTAACCGGCCAGCATATAAGAGTAATCCTGAGGAGACAAAGGAGCTTCAAAGGCAGGTTGAGGAGCTTATTTCCAAAGGATATGTGAGGGAAAGCATGAGTCCATGTGCTGTTCCTGTCCTACTTGTACCCAAGAAAGATGGGACTTGGAGGATGTGTGTTGATTGTCGAGCAATCAACAAAATCACTGTAAAGTATCGTCACCCCATACCTAGATTAGATGACATGTTGGATGAATTGCATGGTTCCTGTGTCTTTTCTAAGATTGATTTGAAAAGCGGATATCATCAGATTAGGATGAGAGAGGGAGATGAGTGGAAAACAGCTTTCAAAACTAAGTACGGTCTGTATGAATGGCTTGTTATGCCATTTGGTCTCACTAATGCACCAAGCACTTTTATGCGACTAATGAATCATGTTTTGCGTCCATTCATTGGTAAATTTGTGGTTGTGTATTTTGATGATATTTTGGTCTATAGTAAAACCCTAGAAGAGCATCTTGATCATTTACGTTCTATTGTAAGTGTTTTACGTTCTGAAAAATTGTATGCTAACTTAAGGAAATGTTCCTTTTGTACTAATCAGATCACATTTCTTGGCTATGTGGTGAGTTCTAAAGGTGTTGAGGTTGACGAGGAAAAAGTTAAGGCAATTCGTGATTGGCCTACACCTAAGTCAATTAGTGATGTGCGTAGCTTTCATGGTCTAGCTAGTTTCTATAGACGCTTTGTTAGGGACTTTAGCACCATTGCTGCCCCACTCACTGAGCTTATAAAAAAGAACACGAGTTTTAGGTGGGGTAGTGACCAAGACAAGGCTTTTAATTGCATAAAGGAAAAATTAAGTTCTGCACCCCTACTTGCTTTACCTAACTTTGAAAAAGCTTTCGAGATTGAGTGTGATGCTTCAGGTATTGGCATTGGAGCTGTTTTGATGCAGGAAAGGCGCCCAATTGCTTACTTCAGTGAAAAGCTAAGTGGAGCAAGCCTTAATTATCCTACTTATGATAAAGAGATGTATGCATTGGTACGAGCTTTGGAGACATGGCAACATTACCTTTGGCCCAAGGAGTTTGTCATCCATACTGACCATGAATCGTTGAAGCACTTGAAGGGACAAGGAAAGTTGAACAAAAGACATGCTAAGTGGATTGAATTTATTGAGACCTTTCCCTACAACATCAAATATAAACAAGGTAAGGACAATGTGGTAGCTGATGCATTATCTCGCAGGTATGCCCTTATCTCTACACTTACTGCAAACTTATTAGGATTTGAACATATTAAAGATTTATATGTGAATGATCCGGACTTTGCTAACGTGTATGGAGCATGTGAGAAGTCAGCCTTTGAGAAGTTTTATAGGCATAAGGGTTTCTTATTTAGGGAAAATCGTTTATGCATGCCTATGAGTTCTTTAAGGGAGTTGGTTGTAAGAGAAGCTCATGAGGGTGGTTTAATGGGTCATTTCGGAGTTAGGAAAACCCTAGATGTCCTAAATGAACACTTCTTTTGGCCACGCATGAAACGAGATGTTGAGAGGATATGTGAGAAATGCATAACATGCAAACGGGCTAAATCTAGAGTTTTACCCCATGGCTTGTATACCCCTTTACCCATACCTAACCATCCCTGGGTTGATTTATCCATGGACTTTGTACTGGGATTGCCACGAACAAAACAGGGTAGGGATTCTGTATTTGTTGTTGTTGATAGATTTTCAAAGATGGCACACTTCATCCCATGCCATAAAACTGATGATGCAAACAATGTGGCTGACTTGTTCTTTAGAGAAGTAGTGCGTTTGCATGGCATGCCACGGAGCATTGTTTCAGACCGAGATACAAAGTTCTTAAGCTACTTCTGGAAGACTTTGTGGGGTAAGTTAGGTACTAAACTATTGTTTTCAACTACTTGTCATCCACAAACTGATGGGCAGACTGAGGTGGTTAATCGAACTCTTTCTACCCTTTTGCGTGCTATTATTCAAACAAATTTGAAAACATGGGAAGATTGTTTACCACATGTCGAGTTTGCATATAATAGAAGTGTTCATTCTACTACTAGCTACTCTCCATTTGAAATTGTATATGGTTTTAATCCATTGACTCCTCTGGATTTGGTACCTATACCTGTCAATGAGTATGCCAACGTTGATGGTGAACGCAAAGCTGACATGATAAAAAAATTGCATGAGAAGGTGCGGCAACATATTGAAAAACGAACTGAGCAATACGCATCCCATGTCAACAAGGGACGAAAGAAGGTGGTGTTTGAACCTGGTGATTGGGTTTGGGTGCATATGCGCAAGGAACGATTCCCAGCACAGAGACGTTCAAAGCTACAACCTAGAGGAGATGGCCCCTTCCAAGTTCTAGCACGAATTAATGACAATGCTTATAAGTTGGAACTTCCTGGTGAGTATAATGTGAGTGCAACATTTAACGTTTCTGACCTTTCCCCTTTTGATGTAGGTGATGATTCGAGGGCGAATCCTTTTGAGGAAGGGGGGAATGATGAGAACCATGGAGATGATGGGTGGAAGGCTTCAATAGATGCAAGAAGTCCATTGCCCATTCCAGAAGGCCCAATAACACAAGCTAGAGCTTCAATGGATGCAAGAGGTCCATTGCACATTCCAGAAGGCCCAATAACACGAGCTAGGGCCAAAAAGATTAAAGAAGCACTAAATGGGCTGATTCAGGACATTCAAGCCAAGCTAGCTTCAAATGGTGCGAATTCAAGTTCTAAAGAGAGCCCAGGCCTAATTAATATAATTGGACTACTTAATGGGTCAGACTAAGTGATAGCATTCACTCCTAAATAGGAGTTCATTGTATGTGCTGGAATTAGTCCGAAATTCCTCCAAAATAGGGATTTCTCCTAAATAGGAATTTTGCCTCTTTAGGATTGCTATCTAAGCCTATAAATAGGCACCCTTGTAAGCTTTGGAAATCAGACAACTTTCAGTGAAATAGAAAGCAAGGGTTTCTCCCTCGGTTCTTTTAAGAACTAAAGAACTTATCAAGAGGTTATTCTTCTTGTGGCGTTCAAATCGACTTATCACTCCCAATCCCTTTCTTTTCTGGAGTGTGGCGTCCATATCCTTCTTGAATACCCTAAGTTTGTGTTCCTTCGAATATTGGGTCTAGGGTTTGTGTTATTAACTCTGATTTAGCTTTCCTGGTTGTTCTTTGATTCATTGTGTGCGTTGGGTCCCTAAGCCACGTCTTTTTTGGGGTTTTCCGCATCATCCATTGAGGTGTGTATGTGCTTGTTGACAAGAATTGAGTGCTTATTGTTAGACCACAAGTCATTTTTGACATCATTACGTGGGTATGACTGATTACAACAAAAAGTCCGGCCTTGTTGGAAGGAAATCAAGAGAAGCAGTCATTAGTGAGTGATTAAGCTGAAAATATTTGTAGGAAATGCTACTCATCGTTAGATACTTGTTATTGAATGAAATTCAATGGATTCCTAGTTCCATTGAAGTGTGGATGTCCTTGTTAACAAGAATTCAGTACATATTGTTTGTACAGAAGGCATTTTTGACATCATTGCGTGGGAATGACTGATTACAACAAAAAGTCCTGCCTTGTTAGAGGGAAATCAAGAGAAGCAGTCATTAGTGAGTGATTACGCTCAAAATACTTGTAGGAAATGCTACACATCATTAGATACTCGTTATTGAATGAAATTCAATGGATTCCTAGTTTCATTGAAGTGTGGACGTGCTAGTTAACAAGAATTCAGTGCTTATTCTTAGTCCACAAGGCATTTTTGACATCATTAAGTGGGAATGAGTGATTACAAGAAAATGTCCAGCTTTGTTAGAAGGAAATCAAGAGAAGCAGCCATTAGTGAGTGATTAAGCTGAAAATACTTGCAGTAAATGGTTCACATCCTTAGATACTCGTTATAGAATGAAATTCAATGGATTCCTAGTTCCATTGAAGTGAAGATGTGCTTGTTAACAAGAATTGAGTACTTATTGTTACTACAAAAAGCATTTTTGACATCATTAAGTGGGAATGACTGATTACAACAAAAAGTCCAGCCTTGTTAGAAGAAAATCAAGAGAAGCAGTCACTAGTGAGTGATTAATCTGAAAATACTTGTAGGAAATGATACACATCATTAGATACTCCTTATTGAATGAAATTCAATGGATTCCTAGATCCATTGAAGTGTGGATGTGCTTGTTAGCAAGAATTCAGTGCTTATTGTTAGTACACAAGGCATTTTTGACATCATTACGTGGGAATGACTGATTACAACAAAAAGTCCTGCCTTGTTAGAAGGAAATCAAGAGAAGCAGTCATTAGTGAGTGATTAAGCTGAAAATACTTGTAGGAAATGGTACACATCATTAGATACTCGTGATAGAATGAAATTCAATGGATTCCTAGTTCCATTGAAGCGTGGATGTGCTTGTTAACAAGAATTGGGTGCTTATTGTTAGTACAAAAGGCATTTTTGACATCATTAAGTGGGAATGACTGATTACTACAAAAAGTCCAGCCTTGTTAGCAGGAAATCAAGAGAAGCAGTTATTAGGGAGTGATTAAGCTGAAAATATTTGTAGGAAATGCAACTCATCATTAGATACTCGTTATAGAATAAAATTCAATGGATTCCTACTTCCATTGAAGTGTGGATGTGCTTGTTAACAAGAATTGAGTGCTTATTGTTAGTACAAAAGGCATTTTTGACATCATTAAGTTGGAATGACTGATTACAACAAAAAGTCCAGCCTTGTTAGAAGGAAATCAAGACAAGCTGTCATTAGTGAGTGATTAAGCTGAAAATATTTGTAGGAAAGGCTAATCATCCTTAGATACTCGTAATTGAACGAAATTCAATGGATTCCTAGTTCCATTGAAGTGTGGATGTGCTTGTTAACAAGAATTCAGTACTTATTGTTAGTGCAGAACGCATTTTTGACATCATTTCGTGGGAATGACTGATTACAACAAAAAGTCGAGCCTTGTTAGAAGGAAATCGGGAGAAGCAGTCATTAGTGAGTGATTAAGCTGAAAATAATTGTAGGAAATGGTACACATCATTAGATACTCGTGATACAATGAAATTCCATGGATTCCCAGTTTTTTTGAAGTGTGGATGTGCTTGTTAACAAGAATTAAGTGCTTATTTGTGGTCGACATGGCATTTTTGACATCATTAAGTGGGAATGACTGATTACAACAAAAAGTCCAGCCCTCTTCGAAGGAAATCAAGAGTAGCAGTCATTAGTGAGTGATTAAGCTGAAAATACTTGTAGGAAATGGTACACATCGTTAGATACTCGTTATAGAATGAAATTCAATGGATTCCTAGTTCCATTGAAGTGTGGATGTGGTTGTTAACAAGAATTGAGTGCATATTGTTAGTACAAAAGGCATTTTTGACATCATTAAGTGGGAATGGCTGATTACAACAAAAAGTCCAGCCTTGTGAGAAGGAAATTAAGAGAAGCAGTCATTAGTGAGTGATTAGGCTGAAAATATTTGTAGGAAAAGCAACTCATCATTAGATACTCGTTATAGAATGAAATTCAATGGATTCCTAGTTCCATTGAAGTGTGGATGTGCTTCTTAACAGGAATTGAGTACTTATTGTTAGTGCACAACGCATTTTTGACATCATTGCATGGGAATGACTGATTACAACAAAAAGTCAGGCCTTGTTCGAAGGAAATCAAGAGAAGCAGTCATTAGTGACTGATTAAGCTGAAAATACTTCTAGCAAATGGTACACATCATTAGATACTCGTTATGCAATGAAATTCCATGGATTCCTAGTTTTTTTGAAGTGTGGATGTGCTTGTTAACAAGAATTAAGTGCTTATTGTTAGTCCACATGGCATTTTTGACATCATTAAGTGGGAATGACTGATTACAACAAAAAGTCCAGCCCTGTTCGAAGGAAATCAAGAGAAGCAGTCATTAGTGAGTGATTAAGCTGAAAATACTTGTTGGAAATGGTACACATCATTAGATACTCGTTATAGAATGAAATTCAATGGATTCCTAGTTCCATTGAAGTGTGGATGTGCTTGTTAACAAGAATTGAGTGCTGATTGTTAGTACAAAAGGCATTTTTGACATCATTAGGTGGGAATGGCTGATTACAACAAAAAGTCCAGCCTTGTTAGAAGGAAATCAAGAGAAGCAGTCATTAGTGAGTGATTTGGCTGAAAATATTTGTAGGAAATGCAACTCATCATTAGATACTCGTTATAGAATGAAATGCAATGGATTCCTAGTTCCATTGAAGTGTGGATGTGGTTGTTAACGAGAATTGGGTGCTTATTGTTAGTACAAAAGGCATTTTTGACATCGTTAAGTGGGAATGGCTGATTGCAACAAAACGTCCAGCCTTGTTAGGTGGAAATCAAGAGAAGCAGTCATTAGTGAGTGATTAAGCTGAAAATATTTGTAGGAAATGCAACTCATCATTAGATACTCGTTATAGAATGAAATTCAATGGATTCCTAGTTCCATTGAAGTGTGGATGTGCTTGTTAACAAGAATTGAGTGCTTATTGTTAGTACAAAGGGCATTTTTGACATCATCAAGTGGGAATGATTGATTACAACAAAAAGTCCAGCCTTGTTAGAAGGAAATCAAGAGAAGCAGTCATAAGTGAGTGATTAAGCTGAAAATAGTTGTAGGAAATGCTACTCATCATTAGATACTCGTAATTGAAAGAAATTCAATGGATTCCTAGTTCCATTGAAGTGTGGATGTGCTTGTTAACTGGAATTGAGTACTTATTGTTAGTGCAGAACGCATTTTTGACATCATTGCGTGGGAATGACTGATTACAACAAAAAGTCGAGCCTTGTTAGAAGGAAATCAAGAGAAGCAGTCATTATTGAGTGATGAAGCTGAAAATACTTGTAGGAAATGGTACACATCATTAGATACTCGTTATACAATGAAATTCCATGGATTCCTAGTTTTTTTGAAGTGTGGATGTGCTTGTTAACAAGAATTAAGTGCTTATTGTTAGTCCACATGGCATTTTTGACATCATTAAGTGGGAATGACTGATTACAACAAAAAGTCCAGCCCTGTTCGAAGGAAATCAAGAGAAGCAGTCATTAGTGAGTGATTAAGCTGAAAATACTTGTAGGAAATGCTACTCATCATTAGATACTCGTTATTGAATGAAATTCAATGGATTCCTACTTCCATTGAAGTGTGGATGTACTTGCTAACAAGAATTGAGTGTTTATTGTTAGACCACAAGGCATTTTTGACATCATTAAGTGGGAATGACTGTTTACAACAAAAGGTCCAGCCTTGTTAGAAGGAAATCAAGAGAAGCAGTCATTAGTGAGTGATGAAGCTGAAAATACTTGTGGGAAATGGCTACACATCATTAGATACTCGTTATTGAATGAAATTCAATGGATTCCTAGTTCCATGGAAGTGTGGATGTGCTTGTTGACATGAATATAGTGCTTATTGTTAGTTCTGGGGGCACTTTTGACATCATAAGGTAGGAATGAGTGATTACAACAAAATGTCCAGCCTTGTTAGAAGGAAATGAAGAAAAGCAGACATTAGTGAGTGATTAAGCTGAAAATACTTGTAGGAAAGGCTACACATCATTAGATACTCGTTCTTGAATGAAATTCAATGGATTCCTACTTCCATTGAAGTGTGGATGTGCTTGTTCACATGAATAGAGTGCTTATTGTTAGTTCTGAGGGCATTTTTGACATCATTTGGGGGGAATGAGTGATTACAACAAAATGTCCAGCCTTGTTTCACGGAAATCAAGAGAAGCAGTCATTAGTGAGTGATTAAGGTGAAAATACTTGTAGGAAATGCTACACATCTTTAGATACTCGTTATTGAATGGGATGCAATGGATTCCTAGTTCCATTGAAGTGTGGATGTGCTTGTTAACAAGAATTGAGTGCTTATTGTTAGTACTGAAGGCCTTTTTGAGATCATTTGGTGGGAAAGACTGTTTACAACAAAAGGTCCAGCCTTGTTAGAAGGAAATAAAGAGAAGCAGTCATTAGTGAGTGATTAACCTGAAAATACTTGTGGGAAAGGCTACAGATCATTAGATACTCATTATTGAATGAAATTCAATGGATTCCTAGTTCCATGGAAGTGTGGATGTGCTTCTTGACTTGAATAGAGTGCTTATTGTTAGTTCTGAGGGCATTTTTGACATCATTAGGTGGGAATGAGTGATTACAACAAAATGTCCAGCCTTGTTAGAAGGAAATCAAGAGAACAGTCATTAGTGAGTGATTAAGCTGAAAATACTTGTAGGAAATGCTACACATCTTTAGATCCTCGTTATAGAATGAAATTCAATGGATTCCTACTTCCATTGAAGTGTGGATGCGCTTGTTAACAAGAATTGAGTGCTTATTGTTAGTACAAATGGCATTTTTGACATCATTAAGTGGGAATGACTGATTACAACAAAAAGTCCAGCCTTGTTAGAAGGAAATCAAGAGAAGGAGTCCTTAGTGAGTGATTAAGCTGAAAATACTTGAACGAAATGCTACTCATCCTTAGATACTCGTAATTGAATGAAATTCAATGGATTCCTAGTTCCATTAAAGTGTGGATGTGCTTGTTAGCAAGAATTCAGTACATATTGTTAGTGCACAATGCATTTTTGACATCATTGCGTGGGAATGACTGATTACAACAAAAAGTTGACCCTCGTTAGAAGGAAATCAAGAGAAGCAGTCATTAGTGAGTGATTAAGCTGAAAATACTTGTAGGAAATGGTACACATCATTAGATACTCGTTATACAATGAAATTCCATGGATTCCTAGTTTTTTTGAAGTGTGGGTGTGGTTGTTAACAAGAATTGAGTGCTTATTGTTAGTCCACATGGCATTTTTGACATCATTAAGTGGGAATGACTGATTACAACAAAAAGTCCCGCCCTGTTTGAAGGAAATCAAGAGATGCAGTCATTAGTGAGTGATTAAGCTGAAAATACTTGTAGATAATGGTACACATCATTAGATACTCGTTATAGAATGAAATTCAATGGATTCCTAGCTCCATTGAAGTGTGGATGTGCTTGTTAACAAGAATTGAGTCCTTATTGTTAGTACAAAAGGCATTTTTGACATTATTATGTGGGAATGGTTGATTACAACAAAAGGTCCAGCCTTGTTAGAAGGAAATGAAGAGAAGCAGTCATTAGTGAGTGATGAAGCTGAAAATATTGTAGGAAATGCAACTCATCATTAGATATTCGTTATACAATGAAATTCAATGGATTCCTAGTTCCATTGAAGTGTGGATATGCTTGTTAACAAGAATTCAGTGCTTATTGTTAGTACAAAGGCATTTTTGACATCATTAAGTGGGAATGGCTGATTACAACAAAAAGGCCAGCCTTGTTAGAAGGAAATCAAGAGACGCAGTCATTAGTGTGTGATTAAGCTGAAAATATTTGCAGGAAATGCAACTCATCATTAGATACTCGTTATAGAATGAAATTCAATGGATTCCTAGTTCCATTGAAGTGTGGATGTGCTTGTCAACAAGAATTGAGTGCTTATTGTTAGTTCAAAAGGCATTTTTGACATCATTAAGTGGGAATGGCTGATTACAACAAAAAGTCCAGCCTTGTTAGAAGGAAATCAAGAGAAGCTGTCATTAGTGAGTGATTAAGCTGAAAATATTTGTAGGAAATGCAACTCATCATTAGATACTCGTTATTGAATGAAATTCAATGGATTCCCACTTCCATTGAAGTGTGGATGTGCTTGTTAACAAGAATTGAGTTCTTATTGTTAGTACAAAAGGCATTTTTGACATCATTAAGTGGGAATGACTGATTACAACAAAAAGTCCAGCCTTGTTAGAAGGAAATCAAGAGAAGCAGTCATTAGTGGGTGATTAAGCTGAAAATACTTGTAGGAAATGCTACACATCATTAGATACTCGTTATTGAATGAAATTCAATGGATTCCTAGTTCCATTGAAGTGTGGATGTGCTTGTTAACAAGAATTCAGTGCTTATTGTTAGTGCACAAGGCATTTTTGACATCATTAGGTGGGAATGACTGATTACAACAAAGAGTCGAGCCTTGTTAGAAGGAAATCAAGAGAAGCAGTCATTAGTGAGTGATTAAGCTGAAAATACTTGTAGGAAATGCTACTCATCATTAGATACTCGTTATAGAATGAAATTCAATGGATTCCTACTTCCATTGAAGTGTGGATGTGCTTGTTAACAAGAATTGAGTGCTTATTGTTAGTACAAAGGCATTTTTGACATCATTAAGTGGGAATGACTGATTACAACAAAAAGTCCAGCCTTGTTAGAAGGAAATCAAGAGAAGCCGTCATTAGTGAGTGATTAAGCTGAAAATACTTGTAGGAAATGCTACTCATCATTAGATACTCGTTATAGAATGAAATTCAATGGATTCCTACTTCCATTGAAGTGTGGATGTGCTTGTTAACAAGAATTGAGTGCTTATTGTTAGACTACAAGGCATTTTTGACATCATTAGTGGGGAATGACTGATTACAACAAAAGTCCAGCCTTGTTAGAAGGAAATCAAGAGAAGCAGTCATTAGTGAGTGATTAAGCTGAAAATACTTGTAGGAAATGCTACACATCATTAGATACTCGTTATTGAATGAAATTCAATGGATTCCTAGTTCCATGGAAGTGTGGATGCGCTTGTTGACATGAATAGAGTGCTTATTGTTTGTTCTGGGGGCACTTTTGACATCATAAGGTGGAAATGAGTGATTACAACAAAATGTCCAGCCTTGTTAGAAGGAAATCAAGAGAAGCAGTCATTAGTGAGTGATCAAGCTGAAAATACTTGTTGGAAAGGCTACACATCATTAGATACTCGTTAGTGAATGAAATCCAATGGATTCCTAGTTCCATGGAAGTGTGGATGTGCTTGTTGACATTAATAGAGTGCTTATTGTTAGCTATGGGGGCATTTTTGACATCATAAGCTGGGAATGGGTGATTACAACAAAATGTCCAGCCTTGTTAGAAGGAAATCAAGAGAAGCAGTCATTAGTAAGTGATTAAGCTGAAAATACTTGTAGGAAAGGCTACACATCATTACATACTCGTTCTTGAATGAAATTCAATGGATTCCTACTTCCATTGAAGTGTGGATGTGTTTGTTGACATGAATAGAGTGCTTATTGTTAGTTCTGAGGGCATCTTTGACATCATTAGGTGGGAATGAGTGATTACAACAAAATGTCCAGCCTTGTTCAAGGAAATCAAGAGAAGCAGTCATTAGTGAGTGATTAAGCTGAAAATACTTGTAGGAAATGCTACACATCTTTAGATACTCGTTATTGAATGAAATTCAATGGATTCCTAGTTCCATTGAAGTGTGGATGTGCTTGTTAACAAGAATTGAGTGCTTATTGTTAGTGCACAGGGCATTTTTGACATCATTAAGTGGGAATGACTGATTACAACAAAACGTCCAGCCTTGTTAGAAGGAAATCAAGAGAAGCAGTCATTAGTGAGTGATTAAGCTGAAAATACTTGTAGGAAATGCTACACATCATTAGATACTCGTTATTGAATGAAATTCGATGGATTCCTTGTTCCATTGAAGTGTGGATGTGCTTGTTGACATGAATAGAGTGCTTATTGTTAGTTCTGAGGGCATTTTTGACATCATTAGGTGGGAATGAGTGATTACAACAAAATGTCCAGCCTTGTTAGAAGGAAATCAAGAGAAGCAGTCATTAGTGAGTGATTAAGCTGAAAATACTTGTAGGAAATGCTACACATCATTAGATACTCGTTATTGAATGAAATTCAATGGATTCCTAGTTCCATTGAAGTGTGGATGTGCTTGTTAACAAGAATTGAGTGCTTATTGTTAGTACACAAGGCATTTTTGACATCATTAAGTGGGAATGAGCTGATTACAACAAAAAGTCCAGCCTTGTTAGAAGGAAATCAAGAGAAGCAGTCATTAGTGAGTGATTAAGCTGAAAATACTTGTAGGAAATGCTACACATCATTAGATACTCGTTATTGAATGAAATTCAATGGATTCCTAGTTCCATTGAAGTGTGGATGTGCTTGTTAACAAGAATTGAGTGCTTATTGTTAGTACACAAGGCATTTTTGACATCATTAAGTGGGAATGACTGATTACAACAAAAGTCCAGCCTTGTTAGAAGGAAATCAAGAGAAGCAGTCATTAGTGAGTGATTAAGCTGAAAATACTTGTAGGAAATGCTACTCATCATTAGATACTCGTTATTGAATGAAATTCAATGGATTCCTACTTCCATTGAAGTGTGTATGTGCTTGTTAACATGAATTGAGTGCTTATTGTTAGACCACAAGGCATTTTTGACATCATTAAGTGGGAATGACTGTTTACAACAAAAAGTCCAGCCTTGTTAGAAGAAATCAAGAGAAGCAGTCTTTATTAGTGATTAAGCTGAAAATACTTGTAGGAAATGCTACACATCATTAGATACTCGTTATTGAATGAAATTCAATGGATTCCTAGTTCCATTGAAGTGTGGATGTGCTTGTTAACGTGAATAGAGTGCTTATTGTTAGGACTGAAGGCCTTTTTGACATCATTTAGGTGGGAATGAGTGTTTACAACAAAAGGTCAGGCTTGTTTGAAGGAAATCAAGAGAAGCAGTCATTAGTGAGTGATTAAGCTGACAATACTTGTAGGAAATGCTACACATCATTAGATACTCATATTGAATGAAATTCAATGGATTCCTAGTTCCATTGAAGTGTGGATGTGCTTGTTGACATGAATAGAGTGCTTATTGTTAGTTCTGGGGGCATTTTTGACATCATAAGGTGGGAATGAGTGATTACAACAAAATGTCCAGCCTTGTTAGAAGGAAATCAAGAGAAGCAGTCATTAGTGAGTGATTAAGCTGAAAATACTTGTAGGAAATGCTACACATCATTAGATACTCGTTATTGAATGAAATTCAATGGATTCCTAGTTCCATTGAAGTGTGGATGTGCTTGTTAACATGAATAGAGTGCTTATTGTTAGTACAGAAGGCATTTTTGACATCATTAGGTGGGAATGAGTGATTACAACAAAAAGTCCAGCCTTGTTAGAAGGAAATCAAGAGAAGCAGTCATTAGTGAGTGATTAAGCTGAAAATACTTGTAGGAAATGCTACACATCATTAGATACTCGTTATTGAATGACATTCAACGGATTCCTAGTTCCATTGCCGTGTGCATGTGCTTGTTAACTTGGATAGAGTGCTTATTGTTAGTACTGAAGGCCTTTTTGACATCATTTGGTGCGAATGACTGTTTACAACAAAAGGACCAGCCTTATTGGAAGGAGATCAAGAGAAGCAGTCATCAGTGAGTGATTAGCTGAAAATACTTGTAGGAAATGCTACACATCATTAGATACTCGTTATTGAATGAAATTCAATGGATTCCTAGTTCCATTGAAGTGTGGATGTGCTTGTTAACATGAATAGAGTGCTTATTGTTAGTTCTGAAGGCCTTTTTGACATCATTTGGTGGGAATGAGTGTTTACAACAAAAAGTCCAGCCTTGTTAAAGGAAATCAAGAGAAGCAGTCATTAGTGGGTGATTGAGCTGAAAATACTTGTAGGAAATGCTACACATCATTAGATGCTCGTGATTGAAACAATTGAATGGATTCCTAGTTCTATTGAAGTGTGGATGTGCTTGTTAACAAGAATTGAGTGCTTATTGTTAGTACACAAGGCATTTTTGACATCATTAAGTGGGAATGACTGATTACAACAAAAAGTCCAGCCTTGTTAGAAGGAAATCAAGAGAAGCAGTCATTAGTGAGTGATTAAGCTGAAAATACTTGTAGGAAATGCTACACATCATTAGATACTCGTTATTGAATGAAATTCAATGGATTCCTAGTTCCATGGAAGTGTGGATGTGCTTGTTAACATGAATAGAGTGCTTATTGTTAGTACTGAAGGCATTTTTGACATCATTAGGTGGGAATGAGTGATTACAACAAAAAGTCCAGCCTTGTTAGAAGGAAATCAAGAGAAGCAGTCATTAGTGAGTGATTAAGCTGAAAATACTTGTAGGAAATGCTACACATCATTAGATACTCGTTATTGAATGAAATTCAATGGATTCCTAGTTCCATTGAAGTGTGGATGTGCTTGTTAACAAGAATTGAGTGCTTATTGTTAGTACACAAGGCATTTTTGACATCATTAAGTGGGAATGACTGATTACAACAAAAAGTCCAGCCTTGTTAGAAGGAAATCAAGAGAAGCAGTCATTAGTGAGTGATTAAGCTGAAAATACTTGTAGGAAATGCTACACATCATTAGATACTCGTTATTGAATGAAATTCAATGGATTCCTAGTTCCATTGAAGTGTGGATGTGCTTGTTAACATGAATAGAGTGCTTATTGTTAGAACTGAAGGCATTTTTGACATCATTAGGTGGGAATGAGTGATTACAACAAAAGTCCAGCCTTGTTAGAAGGAAATCAAGAGAAGCAGTCATTAGTGAGTGATTAAGCTGAAAATACTTGTAGGAAATGCTACACATCATTAGATACTCGTTATTGAATGAAATTCAATGGATTCCTAGTTCCATGGAAGTGTGGATGTGCTTGTTGACATGAATAGAGTGCTTATTGTTAGTTCTCAAGGCATTTTTGACATCATTAGGTGGGAATGAGTGATTACAACAAAAAGTCCAGCCTTGTTAGAAGGAAATCAAGAGAAGCAGTCATTAGTGAGTGATTAAGCTGAAAATACTTGTAGGAAATGCTACACATCATTAGATACTCGTTATTGAATGAAATTCAATGGATTCCTAGTTCCATTGAAGTGTGGATGTGCTTGTTGACATGAATAGAGTGCTTATTGTTAGTTCTGAAGGCATTTTTGACATCATTAGGTGGGAATGAGTGATTACAACAAAATGTCCAGCCTTGTTAGAAGGAAATCAAGAGAAGCAGTCATTAGTGAGTGATTAAGCTGAAAATACTTGTAGGAAATGCTACACATCATTAGATACTCGTTATTGAATGAAATTCAATGGATTCCTAGTTCCATTGAAGTGTGGATGTGCTTGTTAACATGAATTAGAGTGCTTATTGTTAGTACTCAAGGCATTTTTGACATCATTAAGTGGGAATGAGTGATTACAACAAAAAGTCCAGCCTTGTTAGAAGGAAATCAAGAGAAGCAGTCATTAGTGAGTGATTAAGCTGAAAATACTTGTAGGAAATGCTACACATCATTAGATACTCGTTATTGAATGAAATTCAATGGATTCCTAGTTCCATTGAAGTGTGGATGTGCTTGTTAACATGAATAGAGTGCTTATTGTTAGTACACAAGGCATTTTTGACATCATTAAGTGGGAATGAGTGATTACAACAAAAAGTCCAGCCTTGTTAGAAGGAAATCAAGAGAAGCAGTCATTAGTGAGTGATTAAGCTGAAAATACTTGTAGGAAATGCTACACATCATTAGATACTCGTTATTGAATGAAATTCAATGGATTCCTAGTTCCATTGAAGTGTGGATGTGCTTGTTAACATGAATAGAGTGCTTATTGTTAGTACACAAGGCATTTTTGACATCATTAAGTGGGAATGACTGATTACAACAAAAAGTCCAGCCTTGTTAGAAGGAAATCAAGAGAAGCAGTCATTAGTGAGTGATTAAGCTGAAAATACTTGTAGGAAATGCTACACATCATTAGATACTCGTTATTGAATGAAATTCAATGGATTCCTAGTTCCATTGAAGTGTGGATGTGCTTGTTAACATGAATAGAGTGCTTATTGTTAGTACTCAAGGCATTTTTGACATCATTAGGTGGGAATGAGTGATTACAACAAAAAGTCCAGCCTTGTTAGAAGGAAATCAAGAGAAGCAGTCATTAGTGAGTGATTAAGCTGAAAATACTTGTAGGAAATGCTACACATCATTAGATACTCGTTATTGAATGAAATTCAATGGATTCCTAGTTCCATTGAAGTGTGGATGTGCTTGTTAACAAGAATTGAGTGCTTATTGTTAGTACACAAGGCATTTTTGACATCATTAAGTGGGAATGACTGATTACAACAAAAAGTCCAGCCTTGTTAGAAGGAAATCAAGAGAAGCAGTCATTAGTGAGTGATTAAGCTGAAAATACTTGTAGGAAATGCTACACATCATTAGATACTCGTTATTGAATGAAATTCAATGGATTCCTAGTTCCATTGAAGTGTGGATGTGCTTGTTAACATGAATAGAGTGCTTATTGTTAGTTCTGAAGGCATTTTTGACATCATTAGGTGGGAATGAGTGATTACAACAAAAAGTCCAGCCTTGTTAGAAGGAAATCAAGAGAAGCAGTCATTAGTGAGTGATTAAGCTGAAAATACTTGTAGGAAATGCTACACATCATTAGATACTCGTTATTGAATGAAATTCAATGGATTCCTAGTTCCATTGAAGTGTGGATGTGCTTGTTAACAAGAATAGAGTGCTTATTGTTAGTACACAAGGCATTTTTGACATCATTAAGTGGGAATGACTGATTACAACAAAAAGTCCAGCCTTGTTAGAAGGAAATCAAGAGAAGCAGTCATTAGTGAGTGATTAAGCTGAAAATACTTGTAGGAAATGCTACACATCATTAGATACTCGTTATTGAATGAAATTCAATGGATTCCTAGTTCCATTGAAGTGTGGATGTGCTTGTTAACATGAATGAGTGCTTATTGTTAGTACACAAGGCATTTTTGACATCATTAAGTGGGAATGAGTGATTACAACAAAAAGTCCAGCCTTGTTAGAAGGAAATCAAGAGAAGCAGTCATTAGTGAGTGATTAAGCTGAAAATACTTGTAGGAAATGCTACACATCATTAGATACTCGTTATTGAATGAAATTCAATGGATTCCTAGTTCCATGGAAGTGTGGATGTGCTTGTTAACATGAATAGAGTGCTTATTGTTAGTACTCAAGGCATTTTTGACATCATTAGGTGGGAATGAGTGATTACAACAAAAGTCCAGCCTTGTTAGAAGGAAATCAAGAGAAGCAGTCATTAGTGAGTGATTAAGCTGAAAATACTTGTAGGAAATGCTACACATCATTAGATACTCGTTATTGAATGAAATTCAATGGATTCCTAGTTCCATGGAAGTGTGGATGTGCTTGTTGACATGAATAGAGTGCTTATTGTTAGTTCTCAAGGCATTTTTGACATCATTAGGTGGGAATGAGTGATTACAACAAAAAGTCCAGCCTTGTTAGAAGGAAATCAAGAGAAGCAGTCATTAGTGAGTGATTAAGCTGAAAATACTTGTAGGAAATGCTACACATCATTAGATACTCGTTATTGAATGAAATTCAATGGATTCCTAGTTCCATTGAAGTGTGGATGTGCTTGTTAACATGAATAGAGTGCTTATTGTTAGTACTGAAGGCATTTTTGACATCATTAAGTGGGAATGAGTGATTACAACAAAAAGTCCAGCCTTGTTAGAAGGAAATCAAGAGAAGCAGTCATTAGTGAGTGATTAAGCTGAAAATACTTGTAGGAAATGCTACACATCATTAGATACTCGTTATTGAATGAAATTCAATGGATTCCTAGTTCCATGAAGTGTGGATGTGCTTGTTGACATGAATAGAGTGCTTATTGTTAGTACACAAGGCATTTTTGACATCATTAGGTGGGAATGAGTGATTACAACAAAAAGTCCAGCCTTGTTAGAAGGAAATCAAGAGAAGCAGTCATTAGTGAGTGATTAAGCTGAAAATACTTGTAGGAAATGCTACACATCATTAGATACTCGTTATTGAATGAAATTCAATGGATTCCTAGTTCCATTGAAGTGTGGATGTGCTTGTTAACAAGAATAGAGTGCTTATTGTTAGTACACAAGGCATTTTTGACATCATTAAGTGGGAATGAGTGATTACAACAAAAGTCCAGCCTTGTTAGAAGGAAATCAAGAGAAGCAGTCATTAGTGAGTGATTAAGCTGAAAATACTTGTAGGAAATGCTACACATCATTAGATACTCGTTATTGAATGAAATTCAATGGATTCCTAGTTCCATTGGAAGTGTGGATGTGCTTGTTAACATGAATAGAGTGCTTATTGTTAGTACACAAGGCATTTTTGACATCATTAGGTGGGAATGAGTGATTACAACAAAAAGTCCAGCCTTGTTAGAAGGAAATCAAGAGAAGCAGTCATTAGTGAGTGATTAAGCTGAAAATACTTGTAGGAAATGCTACACATCATTAGATACTCGTTATTGAATGAAATTCAATGGATTCCTAGTTCCATTGGAAGTGTGGATGTGCTTGTTAACATGAATAGAGTGCTTATTGTTAGTACCAAGGCATTTTTGACATCATTAGGTGGGAATGAGTGATTACAACAAAAGTCCAGCCTTGTTAGAAGGAAATCAAGAGAAGCAGTCATTAGTGAGTGATTAAGCTGAAAATACTTGTAGGAAATGCTACACATCATTAGATACTCGTTATTGAATGAAATTCAATGGATTCCTAGTTCCATGGAAGTGTGGATGTGCTTGTTAACATGAATAGAGTGCTTATTGTTAGTACTGAAGGCATTTTTGACATCATTAGGTGGGAATGAGTGATTACAACAAAAAGTCCAGCCTTGTTAGAAGGAAATCAAGAGAAGCAGTCATTAGTGAGTGATTAAGCTGAAAATACTTGTAGGAAATGCTACACATCATTAGATACTCGTTATTGAATGAAATTCAATGGATTCCTAGTTCCATGGAAGTGTGGATGTGCTTGTTGACATGAATAGAGTGCTTATTGTTAGTACTGAAGGCATTTTTGACATCATTAGGTGGGAATGAGTGATTACAACAAAAGTCCAGCCTTGTTAGAAGGAAATCAAGAGAAGCAGTCATTAGTGAGTGATTAAGCTGAAAATACTTGTAGGAAATGCTACACATCATTAGATACTCGTTATTGAATGAAATTCAATGGATTCCTAGTTCCATTGAAGTGTGGATGTGCTTGTTAACATGAATAGAGTGCTTATTGTTAGTACTGAAGGCATTTTTGACATCATTAGGTGGGAATGAGTGATTACAACAAAAGTCCAGCCTTGTTAGAAGGAAATCAAGAGAAGCAGTCATTAGTGAGTGATTAAGCTGAAAATACTTGTAGGAAATGCTACACATCATTAGATACTCGTTATTGAATGAAATTCAATGGATTCCTAGTTCCATTGAAGTGTGGATGTGCTTGTTAACATGAATAGAGTGCTTATTGTTAGTACACAAGGCATTTTTGACATCATTAAGTGGGAATGAGTGATTACAACAAAAAGTCCAGCCTTGTTAGAAGGAAATCAAGAGAAGCAGTCATTAGTGAGTGATTAAGCTGAAAATACTTGTAGGAAATGCTACACATCATTAGATACTCGTTATTGAATGAAATTCAATGGATTCCTAGTTCCATTGAAGTGTGGATGTGCTTGTTAACATGAATAGAGTGCTTATTGTTAGTACTGAAGGCATTTTTGACATCATTAGTGGGAATGAGTGATTACAACAAAAAGTCCAGCCTTGTTAGAAGGAAATCAAGAGAAGCAGTCATTAGTGAGTGATTAAGCTGAAAATACTTGTAGGAAATGCTACACATCATTAGATACTCGTTATTGAATGAAATTCAATGGATTCCTAGTTCCATGGAAGTGTGGATGTGCTTGTTAACATGAATAGAGTGCTTATTGTTAGTACTGAAGGCATTTTTGACATCATTAGGTGGGAATGAGTGATTACAACAAAAAGTCCAGCCTTGTTAGAAGGAAATCAAGAGAAGCAGTCATTAGTG
Source organism: Bruguiera gymnorhiza (assembly GCA_020883675.1). Lineage (NCBI taxonomy): Eukaryota > Viridiplantae > Streptophyta > Magnoliopsida > Malpighiales > Rhizophoraceae > Bruguiera > Bruguiera gymnorhiza. Next base: position 141,750 of record JAIRCJ010000230.1, on the reverse strand, counting down.
AGTGATTAAGCTGAAAATACTTGTAGGAAATGCTACACATCATTAGATACTCGTTATTGAATGAAATTCAATGGATTCCTAGTTCCATTGAAGTGTGGATGTGCTTGTTAACATGAATAGAGTGCTTATTGTTAGTACTCAAGGCATTTTTGACATCATTAGGTGGGAATGAGTGATTACAACAAAAAGTCCAGCCTTGTTAGAAGGAAATCAAGAGAAGCAGTCATTAGTGAGTGATTAAGCTGAAAATACTTGTAGGAAATGCTACACATCATTAGATACTCGTTATTGAATGAAATTCAATGGATTCCTAGTTCCATTGAAGTGTGGATGTGCTTGTTAACATGAATAGAGTGCTTATTGTTAGTACTGAAGGCATTTTTGACATCATTAGGTGGGAATGAGTGATTACAACAAAAAGTCCAGCCTTGTTAGAAGGAAATCAAGAGAAGCAGTCATTAGTGAGTGATTAAGCTGAAAATACTTGTAGGAAATGCTACACATCATTAGATACTCGTTATTGAATGAAATTCAATGGATTCCTAGTTCCATTGAAGTGTGGATGTGCTTGTTAACATGAATAGAGTGCTTATTGTTAGTACTGAAGGCATTTTTGACATCATTAGGTGGGAATGAGTGATTACAACAAAAAGTCCAGCCTTGTTAGAAGGAAATCAAGAGAAGCAGTCATTAGTGAGTGATTAAGCTGAAAATACTTGTAGGAAATGCTACACATCATTAGATACTCGTTATTGAATGAAATTCAATGGATTCCTAGTTCCATGGAAGTGTGGATGTGCTTGTTAACATGAATAGAGTGCTTATTGTTAGTACTGAAGGCATTTTTGACATCATTAGGTGGGAATGAGTGATTACAACAAAAAGTCCAGCCTTGTTAGAAGGAAATCAAGAGAAGCAGTCATTAGTGAGTGATTAAGCTGAAAATACTTGTAGGAAATGCTACACATCATTAGATACTCGTTATTTAATGAAATTCAACGGATTCCTAATTCCATGGAAGTGTGGATGTGCTTGTTAACAAGAATTGAGTGCTTATTGTTAGTACACAAGGCATTTTTGACATCATGAGTGGGAATGAGCTGATTACAACAAAAGTCCAGCCTTGTTAGAAGGAAATCAAGAGAAGCAGTCATTAGTGAGTGATTAAGCTGAAAATACTTGTAGGAAATGCTACACATCATTAGATACTCGTTATTGAATGAAATTCAATGGATTCCTAGTTCCATTGAAGTGTGGATGTGCTTGTTAACATGAATGAGTGCTTATTGTTAGTACTCAAGGCATTTTTGACATCATTAAGTGGGAATGAGTGATTACAACAAAAGTCCAGCTTGTTAGAAGGAAATCAGAGAAGCAGTCCTTAGTGAGTGATTAAGCTCAAAATACTTGTAGGAAATGCTACACATCATTAGATACTTGTTATTGAATGAAATTCAACGGATTCCTAGCTCCATGGAAGTGTGGATGTGCTTGTTGAGATGAATAGAGTGCTTATTGTTAGTTCTCAAGGGCATTTTTGACATCATTTGGTGGCAAATGAGTGATTACAACAAAAAGTCCAGCCTTGTTAGAAGGAAATCAAGAGAAGCTGTCATTAGTGAGTGATTAAGCTGAAAATACTTGAAGGAAATGCTACACGTCATTAGATACTTGTTATTGAATGAAATTCAATGGATTCCTAGTTCCATGGAAGTGTGGATGTGCTTGTTGACATGAATAGAGTGCTTATTGTTAGTTCTCAAGGGATTTTTGACATCATTTGGTGGGAATGAGTGATTACAACAAAAAGTCCAGCCTTGTTAGAAGGAAATCAAGAGAAGCAGTCATTAGTGAGTGATTAAGCTGAAAATACTTGTAGGAAATGCTACACATCATTAGATACTCGTTATTGAATGAAATTCAATGGATTCCTAGTTCCATGGAAGTGTGGATGTGCTTGTTAACATGAATAGAGTGCTTATTGTTAGTTCTCAAGGCATTTTTGACATCATTAGGTGGGAATGAGTGATTACAACAAAAAGTCCAGCCGTGTTAGAAGGAAATCAAGAGAAGCAGTCATTAGTGAGTGATTAAGCTGAAAATACTTGTAGGAAATGCTACACATCATTAGATACTCGTTATTGAATGAAATTCAATGGATTCCTAGTTCCATGGAAGTGTGGATGTGCTTGTTGACATGAATAGAGTGCTTATTGTTAGTACTGAAGGCATTTTTGACATCATTAGGTGGGAATGAGTGATTACAACAAAAAGTCCAGCCTTGTTAGAAGGAAATCAAGAGAAGCAGTCATTAGTGAGTGATTAAGCTGAAAATACTTGTAGGAAATGCTACACATCATTAGATACTCGTTATTGAATGAAATTCAATGGATTCCTAGTTCCATTGAAGTGTGGATGTGCTTGTTAACATGAATAGAGTGCTTATTGTTAGTACTGAAGGCATTTTTGACATCATTAGGTGGGAATGAGTGATTACAACAAAAGTCCAGCCTTGTTAGAAGGAAATCAAGAGAAGCAGTCATTAGTGAGTGATTAAGCTGAAAATACTTGTAGGAAATGCTACACATCATTAGATACTCGTTATTGAATGAAATTCAATGGATTCCTAGTTCCATGAAGTGTGGATGTGCTTGTTAACATGAATAGAGTGCTTATTGTTAGTACTCAAGGCATTTTTGACATCATTAGGTGGGAATGAGTGATTACAACAAAAGTCCAGCCTTGTTAGAAGGAAATCAAGAGAAGCAGTCATTAGTGAGTGATTAAGCTGAAAATACTTGTAGGAAATGCTACACATCATTAGATACTCGTTATTTAATGAAATTCAACGGATTCCTAATTCCATGGAAGTGTGGATCTGCCTGTGAAAATGAATAGAGTGCTTATTGTTAGTGCTGAAGGCATTTTTGACATCATGAGGTGGGAATGAGTGATTACAACAAAACATCCAGCCTTCTTAGAAGGAAATCAAGAGAAGCAGTCATTAGTGAGTGATTAAGCTGAAAATACTTGTAGGAAAGGCTACACATCATTAGATACTTGTTATTGAATGAAATTCAACGGATTCCTAGTTCCATGGAACTGTGGATGTGCTTGTTGGCATGAATAGAGTGCTTATTGTTAATTCTCAAGGGATTTTTGACATCATTTGGTGGGAATGAGTGATTACAAGAAAAAGTGCAGCCTTGTTAGAAGGAAATCAAGAGAAGCTGTCATTAGTGAGTGATTAAGCTGAAAATACTTGTAGGAAATGCTACACATCATTAGATACTCGTTATTGAATGAAACGCAATACTTGTAGGAATTTTTGACATCTTTAAGTGGGAATGACTGATTACAACAAAAGTCCAGCCTTGTTAGTAGGAAATCAAGAGAAGCAGTTATTAGTGAGTGATTAAGCTGAAAATATTGTAGGAAATGCTACACATCATTAGATACTCGTTATTCAATGACATCAATGGATTCCTAGTTCCATGGAAGTGTGGATGTGCTTGTTGACATGAATAGAGTGCTTATTGTTTGTTCTCAAGGGATTTTTGACATCTTTTGGTGGGAATGAGTGATTACAACAAAAAGTCAAGCCTTGTTAGAAGGAAATCAAAAGAAGCAGCCATTAGTGAGTGATTAAGCTGAAAATACTTGTAGGAAATGCTACACATCATTAGATACTCGTTATTTAATGAAATTCAATGGATTCCGAGTTCCATGGAAGTGTGGATGTGCTTGTTGACGTGAATAGAGTGCTTATTTTAGTACTGAAGGCATTTTTGACATCATTAGGTGGGAATGAGTGATTAGAACAAAAAGTCCAGCCTTGTTAGAAGGAAATGAAGAGAAGCAGTCATTAGTGAGTGATTAAGCTGAAAATACTTGTAGGAACTGGTACACATCATTAGATACTCGTTATTGAATGAAATTCAATGGATTCCTACTTCCCTTGAAGTGTGGATGTGCTTGTTAACAAGAATTGAATGCTTATTGTTAGTACACAAGGCATTTTTGACATCATTTGGTGGGAATGAGTGATAACAACAAAAAGTCCAGCCTTGTAAGAAGGAAATCAAGAGAAGCAGTCATTAGTGAGTGATTAAGCTGAAAATACTTGTAGGAAATGCTACACATCCTTAGATACTCATTATTGAATGAAATTCAAGGGATTCCAAGTTCCATTGAAGTGTGGATGTGTTTGTTGACAAGAATTGAGTGCTTATTGTTAGTACACAAGGCATTTTTGACATCATTAAGTGGGAATGACTGATTACAACAAAAAGTCCAGACTTGTTAGAAGGAAATCAAGAGAACCAGTCATTAGTGAGTGATCCAGAAGAAAATACTTGAAGGAAATGCTGCACATCGTTAGATACTCGTTATTGAATGAAATTCAATGGATTCCTAGTTCCATTGAAGTGTGGATGTGCTTGTTATCATGAATAGAGTGCTTATTGTTAGTACTGAAGGCATTTTTGACATCATGAGGTGGGAATGAGTGCTTACAACAAAAAGTGCAGCCTTGTTAGAAGGAAATCAAGAAAAGCAGTCATTAGTGAGTGATTAAGCTGAAAATACTTGTAGGAAATGGTACACATCATTAGATACTCGTTATTTAATGAATTTCAACGGATTCCTAGTTCCATGGAAGTGTGGATGTGCTTGTTGACATGAATAGAGTGCTTATTGTTAGTTCTCAAGGGATTTTTGGCATCATTTGGTGGGACTGAGAGATTACAACAAAAAGTCCAGCCTTGTTAGAAGGAAATCAAGAGAAGCAGTCAATAGTGAGTGATTAAGCGGAAAATACTTGTAGGAAATTCTACACATCATTAGATACTCGTTATATAATGAAATTCAACGGATTCCTAATTCCATGGAAGTGTGGATCTTCTGGTTCACATGAATAGAGTGCTTATTGTTAGTACTGAAGGCATTTTTGACATCATGAGGTGGGAATGAGTGATTACAACAAAAAGTCCTGCCTTGTTAGATGGAAATCAACAGAAGCAGTCATTAGTGAGTGATTAAGCTGAAAATACTTGTAGGAAATGCTACACATCATCATATACTCGTTATTCAATGAAATTCAATGGATTCCTACTTCCTTTGAAGTGTGGATGTGCTTGCTAACAAGAATTGAGGGCTTATTGTTAGTACACAAGGCATATTTGACATCATTAAGTGGGAATGACTGATTACAACAAAAAGTCCAGCCTTGTGAGAAGGAAATCAAGACAAGCAGTCATTAGTGAGTGATGAAGCTGAAAATACTTGTAGGAAATGCTACACATCATTAGATACTCGTTATTTAATGAAATTCAAGGGATCCCTAATTCCATGGAAGTGTGGATCTGCTTGTTAACATCAATAGAGTGCTTATTGTTAGTACTGAAGTTATTTTTGACATCCTGAGGTGGGAATGAGTGATTACAACAAAAAGTCCAGCCCTGTTAGAAGGAAATCGAGAAAAGCAGTCCTTAGTGAGTGAGTAAGCTGAAAATACTTGTAGGAAATGCTACACTTCATTAGGGACTCGTTATTTAATGAAATTCAACGGATTCCTAATTCGATGGAAGTGTGGATCAGCTTGTTAACATCAATTGAGTGCTTATTGTTAGTACTGAAGGCATTTTTGACATCATGAGGTGGGAAAGAGCGATTGCAACAAAAAGTCCAGCCTTGTTAGAAGGAAATCAAGGGAAGCAGTCATTAGTGAGTGATTAAGCTGAAAATACTTGTAGGAAATGCTACTGATCATTAGATACTCGTTATTTAATGAAATTCAACGGATTCCTAATTCGATGGAAGTGTGGATCTGCTTGTTAACCTGAATAGAGTGCTTATTGTTAGTACTGATGGCCTTTTTGACATCATGAGGTGGGAAAGAGCGATTACAACAAAAAGTCCAGCCTTGTTAGAAGGAAATCAAGAGAAGCAGTCATTAGTGAGTGATTAAGCTGAAAATACTTGTAGGAAATGCTACACATCATTAGATACTCGTTATTGAATGAAATTCAATGGATTCCTACTTCCCTTGAAGTGTGGATGTGCTTGTTAACAAGAATTGAGTGCTTATTGTTAGTACACAAGGCATTTTTGACATCATTTGGTGGGAATGAGTGATTACAACAAAAAGTCCGGCCTTGTTAGAAGGAAATCAAGTGAAGCAGTCATTAGTGAGTGATTAAGCTGAAAATACTTGTAGGAAATGGTACACATCATTAGATCCTCGTTATTGAATGAAATTCAATGGATTCCTAGTTCCATTGAAGTGTGGATGTGCTTGTTGACATGAATAGAGTGCTTATTGTTAGTACTGAAGGCATTTTTGACATCATTAGGTGGGAATGAGTGTTTACAATAAAAAGTCCGCCTTGTTAGAAGGAAGTCAAGAAAAGCAGTCATTAGTGAGTGATTAAGGTGAAAATACTTGTAGCAAATGCGACCGATCATTAGATACTCGTTAGTGAATGAAATTCAATGGATTCCTAGTTCCATGGAAGTGTGGATGTACTTGTTGACATGAATATAGTGCTTATTGTTAGTACTGAAGGCATTTTTGACATCGTTAGGTGGGAATGAGTGTTTACAACAAAAAGTGCAGCCTTGTTAGAAGGAAATCAAGAAAAGCAGACATTAGTGAGTGATTAAGCTGAAAATACTTGTAGGAAATGCTACTAATCATTAGATACTCGTTATTTAATGAAATTCAACGGATTCCTAATTCGATGGAAGTGTGGATCTGCTTGTTAACATGAATAGAGTGCTTATTGTAAGCACTGAAGGCATTTTTGACATCATGAGGTGGGAATGAGCGATTAGAACAAAAAGTCCAGCCTTGTTAGAAGGAAATCAAGAGAAGCAGTTATTAGTGAGTGATTAAGCTGAAAATACTTGTAGGAAATGCTACACATCATTAGATAGTCGTTTTTGAATGAAATTCAATGGATTCCTACTTCCATTGAAGTGTGGATGTGCTTGTTAACAAGAATTGCGTGCTTATTTTTAGTACACACGGAAGTTTTGACATCATTAAGGGGGAATGACTGCTTACAACAAAAAGTCCAGCCTTGTTCGAAGGGAATCAAGAGAAGCAGTCATTAGTGAGTGATTAAGCTGAAAATACTTGTAGGAAATGCTACACGTCATTAGATACTTGTTATTGAATGAAATTCAACGGATTCCTAGTTCCATGGAAGTGTGGATGTGCTTGTTGACATGAATAGAGTGCTTATTGTTAGTTCTCAAGGGATTTTTGACATCATTTGGTGGGAATGAGTGAATACAACAAAGAGTCCAGCCTTGTTAGAAGGAAATCAAGAGAAGCAGACATTAGTGAGTGATTAAGTGGAAAATACTTGAAGGAAATGCTACACATTAGTAGATACTCGTTATTGAATCAAAGTCAATGGATTCCTACTTCCTTTGAAGTGTGGATGTGCTTGCTAACAAGAATTGAGTGCTTATTGTTAGTACACAAGGTATTTTTGACATCATTAAGTGGGAATGACTGATTACAACAAAAAGTCAAGCCTTGTTAGAAGGTAGTCAAGAGAAACAGTCGTGAGTGAGTGATTAAGCTGAAAATACATGTAGGAAATGCTACACATCATTAGATACTCGTTATTGAATGAAATTCAATGGATTCCTAGTTCCATGTAAGTGTGGATGTGCTTATTGACATGGATAGAGTGCTTATTGTTAGTTCTCAAGGCATTTTTGACATCATTAGGTGGGAATGAGTGATTACAACAAAAAGTGCAGCCTTGTTTGAAGGAAATCAAGAGAAGCAGTCCTTAGTGAGTGATTAAGCTGAAAATACTTGTAGGAAATGCTACACATCATTAGATACTCGTTATTTAATGAAATTCAACGGATTCCTAATTCCATGGAAGTGTGGATCTGCCTGTGAAAATGAATAGAGTGCTTATTGTTAGCGCTGAAGGCATTTTTGACATCATGAGGTGGGAATGAGTGATTACAACAAAAAGTCCAGCCTTATTAGAAGGAAATCAAGAGAAGCAGTCATTAGTGAGTGATAAAGCTGAAAATACTTGTAGGAAATGGTACACATTATTAGATACCCATTATTTAATGAAATTTAACGGATTCCTAATTCCAAGGAAGTGTGGATCTGCTTGTTAACATGAAGAGAGTGCTTATTGTTAGTACTGAAGGCATTTTTGACATCATGAGGTGGGAATGAGTGATTACAATAAAAAGTCCAGCCTTGTTAGAAGGAAATCAAGTGAAGCAGTCATTAGTGAGTGATTAAGCTGAAAATACTTGTAGAAAATGCTACGCATCATTAGATACTCGGTATTGAATGAAATTCAATGGATTCCTAGTTCCATGGAAGTGTGGATGTGCTTGTTGACATGAATAGAGTGCTTATTGTTAGTTCTCAAGGCATTTTTGACATCATTAGGTGGGAATGAGTGATTACAACAAAAGTCCAGCCTTGTTAGAAGGAAATCAAGAGAAGCTGTCATTAGTGAGTGATTAAGCTGAAAATACTTGTGGGACACATCATTAGATACTCGTTATTTAATGAAATTCAACGGATTCCTAATTCCATGGATGTGTGGATCTGCTTGTTAACTTGAATAGAGTGCTTATTGTTAGTACTGAAGGCATTTCTGACATCATGAGGTGGGAATGAGTTATTACAACAAAAAGTCCAGCCTTGTTAGAAGGAAATCAAGAGAAGCAGTCATTACTGAGTGATTAAGCTGAAAATATTTGTAGGAAATGGTACACATCATTAGATACTCGTTATTGAATGCAATGCAATGGATTCCTACTTCCCTTGAAGTGTGGATGTGCTTGTTAACAAGAATTGAGTGCTTATTGTTTGTACACTAGGCATTTTTGACGTCATTTGGTGGGAATGAGTGATTACAACAAAAAGTCCAGCCTTGTTAGAAGGAAATCAAGTGAAGCAGTCATTAGTGAGTGATTAAGCTGAAAAACTTGTAGGAAATGCTACACATCATTAGATACTCGTTATTGAATAAAATTTAATGGATTCCTAATTCCATTGAAGTGTGGATGTGCTTGTCAACAAGAATTGAGTGCTTATTGTTAGTACACAAGGCATTTTGACATCATTAAGTGGGAATGAGTGATTACAACAAAAAGTCCAGCCTTGTTAGGAGGAAATCAAGAAAGGCAGTCATTAGTGAGTGATTAAGCTGAAAATACTTGTAGGAAATGCCACCCATCATTAGATTACTCATTAGTGAATGAAATTCAATGGATTCCTAGTTCCATGGAAGTGTGGATGTACTTGTTGACATGAATATAGTGCTTATTGTTAGTACTGAAGGCATTTTTGACATCATTAGGTGGGAATGAGTGTTTACAACAAAACGTGCAGCCTTGTTAGAAGGAAATCAAGAAAAGCAGTAATTAGTGAGTGATTAAGCTGAAAATACTTGTAGGAAATGGTACACATCATTAGATACTCGTTATTTAATGAAATTCAACGGATTCCTAATTCCATGGAAGTGTCGATCTGCTTGTTACATGAATAGAGTCCTTATTGTTTGTACTGAAGGCATTTTGACATCATGAGGTGGGAATGAGTGATTAGAACAAAAAGTCCAGCCTTGTTAGAAGGAAATCAAGAGAAGCAGTCATTATTGAGTGATTAAGCTGAAAATACTTGTTGGAAATGGTACCAATCATTAGATACTCGTTATTTAATGAAATTCAACGGATTCCTAATTCCATGGAAGTGTGGATCTGCTTGTTAACATGAAGAGAGTGCTTATTGTTAGTACTGAAGGCATTTTGACATCATGAGGTGGGAATGAGTGATTACAATAAAAGGTCCAGCCTTGTTAGATGGAAATCAAGAGAAGCAGTCATTAGTGAGTGATTAAGCTCAAAATACATGTAGGAAATGCTACACATCATTAGATACTCTTTATTGAATGAAATTCAATGGACTCCTAGTTCCATTGAAGTGTGGATGTGCTTGTTAACAAGAATTGAGCGCTTATTGTTAGTACACAAGGCATTTTCGAATTCAATAAGTGGGAATGAGTGATTACAACAAAAAGTCCAGCCTTGTTAGAAGGAAATCAAGAAAAGCAGTCATTAGTGAATGATTAAGCTGAAAATACTTGTAGGAAATGCTACACATCATTAGATACTCGTTAATTAATGAAATTCAACGGATTCCTAATTCCATGGAAGTGTGGATCCGCTTGTTAAAATGAATAGAGTGCTTATTGTTAGTACTGAAGGCATTTTTGACATCATTAGGTGGGAATGCGTGATTAGAACAAAAAGTCCAGCCTTGTTAGAAGGAAATCAAGAGAAGCGGTAATTAGTGAGTGATTAAGCTGAAAATACTTGTAGGAAATGGTACACATCATTAGATACTCGTTATTTAAGGAAATTCAACGGATTCGTAATTCCGTGGAAGTGTGGATCTGCTTGTTAACATGAATAGAGTGCTTATTGTTCGTACTGAAGCCATTTTTGACATCGTGAGGTGGGAATGAGTGATTACAACAAAAAGTTCAGCCTTGTTAGATGGAAATCAAGAGAAGCAGTCATTAGTGAGTGATTAGGCTGAAAATACATGTAGGAAATGCCTACACATCATTAGATACTCTTTATTGAATGAAATTCAATGGATTCCTAGTTCCATGGAAGTGTGGATGTGCTTGTTAAGAAGAATTGAGTGCTTATTGTTAGTAACACAAGGCATTTTCGAATTCATTAAGTGGGAATGAGTGATTACAACAAAAAGTCCAGCCTTGTGAGAAGGAAATCAAGAAAAGCAGTCATTAGTGAGTGATTAAGCTGATTAATACTGGTAGGAAATGCTACACATCATTAGATACTCGTTAATTAATGAAATTCAACGGATTCCTAATTCCATGGAAGTGTGGATCTGCTTGTTAAATGAATAGAGTGCTTATTGTTAGTACTGAAGGCATTTTTGACATCATTAGGTGGGAATGAGTGATTACAACAAAAGTCCAGCCTTGTTAGAAGGAAATCAAGTGAAACGGTAATTAGTGAGTGATTAAGCTGAAAATACTTGTAGGAAATGGTACACATCATTAGATACTCGTTATTTAATGAAATTCAACGGATTCCTAATTCCATGGAAGTGTGGATCTGCTTGTTAACATGAATAGAGTGCTTATTATTTGTACTGAAGGCATTTTTGACATCATGAGGTGGGAATGAGTGATTAGAACAAAATGTCCGGCCTTGTTAGAAGGAAATCGAGAGAAGCAGTCATTAGTGAAGTGATTAAGCTGCAAATACTTGTTGGAAATGCTACCCATCATTAGATACTCGTTATTTAATGAATTCAACGGATTCCTAATTCCATGGAAGTGTGTGGATCTGCTTGGTAACATGANTACAGTGCTTATTGTTAGTACTGAAGGCATTTTTGACATGTTAGGTGGAATGAGTGTTTACAACAAAAAGTCCAGCCTTGTTAGAAGGAAATCAAGAGAAGCAACATTAGTGAGTGATTAACTGAAAATACTTGTAGAAATGCTACTAATCATTAGATACTCGTTATTTAATGAAATTCAACGGATTCCTATTCCATGGAAGTGTGGATCTTTGTTAACATGAATAGAGTGCTTATTGTAAGTACTGAAGGCATTTTGACATCATTAGGTGGGAATGAGTGATTACAAAAAAAGTCCAGCCTTGTTAGAAGGAAATCAAGAGAAGCAGTTATTAGTGAGTGATTAAGCTGAAAATACTTGTAGGAAATGCTACACATCATTAGATACTCGTATTTAATGAAATTCAATGGATTCCTAGTTCCATTGAAGTGTGGATGTGCTTGTTAACAAGAATTGAGTGCTTATTGTTAGTACACAAGGAAGTTTGACATCATTAAGGGGAATGACTGCTTACAACAAAAAGTCCAGCCTTGTTCGAAGGAATCAAGAGAAGCAGTCATTAGTGAGTGATTAAGCTGAAAATACTTGTAGGAAATGCTACACGTCATTAGATACTTGTTATGAATGAAATTCAACGGATTCCTAGTTCCATGGGAAGTGTGGATGTGCTTGTTGACATGAATAGAGTGCTTATTGTTAGTTCTCAAGGATTTTTGACATCATTTGGTGGGAATGAGTGAATACAACAAAGAGTCCAGCCTGTTAGAAGGAAATCAAGAGAAGCAGACATTAGTGAGTGATTAAGTGGAAAATACTTGAAGGAAATGCTACACATTAGTAGATACTCGTTATTGAATCAAAGTCAATGGATTCCTACTTCCTTTGAAGTGTGGATGTGCTTGCTAACAAGAATTGAGTGCTTATTGTTAGTACACAAGTATTTTTGACATCCATTAAGTGGGAATGACTGATTACAACAAAAAGTCAAGCCTTGTTAGAAGGTTAGTCAAGAGAAACAGTCGTGAGTGAGTGATTTAGCTGAAAATACAGTGTAGGAAATGCTACACATCATTAGATTACTCGTTATTGAATGAAATTCAATGGATTCCTAGTTCATGTAAGTGTGGATGTGCTTATTGACATGGATAGAGTGCTTATTGTTAGTTCTCAAGGCATTTTTGACATCATTAGGTGGGAATGAGTGATTACAACAAAAAGTGCAGCCTTGTTTGAAGGAAATCAAGAGAAGCAGTCCTTAGTGAGTGATTAAGCTGAAAATACTTGTAGGAAATGCTACACATCATTAGATACTCGTTATTTAATGAAATTCAACGGATTCCTAATTCCATGGAAGTGTGGATCTGCCTGTGAAAATGAATAGAGTGCTTATTGTTAGCGCTGAAGGCATTTTTGACATCATGAGGTGGGAATGAGTGATTACAACAAAAAGTCCAGCCTTATTAGAAGGAAATCAAGAGAAGCAGTCATTAGTGAGTGATAAAGCTGAAAATACTTGTAGGAAATGGTACACATTATTAGATACCCATTATTTAATGAAATTTAACGGATTCCTAATTCCAAGGAAGTGTGGATCTGCTTGTTAACATGAAGAGAGTGCTTATTGTTAGTACTGAAGGCATTTTTGACATCATGAGGTGGGAATGAGTGATTACAATAAAAAGTCCAGCCTTGTTAGAAGGAAATCAAGTGAAGCAGTCATTAGTGAGTGATTAAGCTGAAAATACTTGTAGAAAATGCTACGCATCATTAGATACTCGGTATTGAATGAAATTCAATGGATTCCTAGTTCCATGGAAGTGTGGATGTGCTTGTTGACATGAATAGAGTGCTTATTGTTAGTTCTCAAGGCATTTTGACATCATTAGGTGGGAATGAGTGATTACAACAAAAAGTCCAGCCTTGTTAGAAGGAAATCAAGAGAAGCTGTCATTAGTGAGTGATTAAGCTGAAAATACTTGTGGGACACATCATTAGATACTCGTTATTTAATGAAATTCAACGGATTCCTAATTCCATGGATGTGTGGATCTGCTTGTTAACTTGAATAGAGTGCTTATTGTTAGTACTGAAGGCATTTCTGACATCATGAGGTGGGAATGAGTTATTACAACAAAAAGTCCAGCCTTGTTAGAAGGAAATCAAGAGAAGCAGTCATTACTGAGTGATTAAGCTGAAAATATTTGTAGGAAATGGTACACATCATTAGATACTCGTTATTGAATGCAATGCAATGGATTCCTACTTCCCTTGAAGTGTGGATGTGCTTGTTAACAAGAATTGAGTGCTTATTGTTTGTACACTAGGCATTTTTGACGTCATTTGGTGGGAATGAGTGATTACAACAAAAAGTCCAGCCTTGTTAGAAGGAAATCAAGTGAAGCAGTCATTAGTGAGTGATTAAGCTGAAAAAACTTGTAGGAAATGCTACACATCATTAGATACTCGTTATTGAATAAAATTTAATGGATTCCTAATTCCATTGAAGTGTGGATGTGCTTGTCAACAAGAATTGAGTGCTTATTGTTAGTACACAAGGCATTTTGACATCATTAAGTGGGAATGAGTGATTACAACAAAAAGTCCAGCCTTGTTAGGAGGAAATCAAGAAAGGCAGTCATTAGTGAGTGATTAAGCTGAAAATACTTGTAGGAAATGCCACCCATCATTAGATTACTCATTAGTGAATGAAATTCAATGGATTCCTAGTTCCATGGAAGTGTGGATGTACTTGTTGACATGAATATAGTGCTTATTGTTAGTACTGAAGGCATTTTTGACATCATTAGGTGGGAATGAGTGTTTACAACAAAACGTGCAGCCTTGTTAGAAGGAAATCAAGAAAAGCAGTAATTAGTGAGTGATTAAGCTGAAAATACTTGTAGGAAATGGTACACATCATTAGATACTCGTTATTTAATGAAATTCAACGGATTCCTAATTCCATGGAAGTGTCGATCTGCTTGTTAACATGAATAGAGTCCTTATTGTTTGTACTGAAGGCATTTTTGACATCATGAGGTGGGAATGAGTGATTAGAACAAAAAGTCCAGCCTTGTTAGAAGGAAATCAAGAGAAGCAGTCATTATTGAGTGATTAAGCTGAAAATACTTGTTGGAAATGGTACCAATCATTAGATACTCGTTATTTAATGAAATTCAACGGATTCCTAATTCCATGGAAGTGTGGATCTGCTTGTTAACATGAAGAGAGTGCTTATTGTTAGTACTGAAGGCATTTTTGACATCATGAGGTGGGAATGAGTGATTACAATAAAAGGTCCAGCCTTGTTAGATGGAAATCAAGAGAAGCAGTCATTAGTGAGTGATTAAGCTCAAAATACATGTAGGAAATGCTACACATCATTAGATACTCTTTATTGAATGAAATTCAATGGACTCCTAGTTCCATTGAAGTGTGGATGTGCTTGTTAACAAGAATTGAGCGCTTATTGTTAGTACACAAGGCATTTTCGAATTCAATAAGTGGGAATGAGTGATTACAACAAAAAGTCCAGCCTTGTTAGAAGGAAATCAAGAAAAGCAGTCATTAGTGAATGATTAAGCTGAAAATACTTGTAGGAAATGCTACACATCATTAGATACTCGTTAATTAATGAAATTCAACGGATTCCTAATTCCATGGAAGTGTGGATCCGCTTGTTAAAATGAATAGAGTGCTTATTGTTAGTACTGAAGGCATTTTTGACATCATTAGGTGGGAATGCGTGATTAGAACAAAAAGTCCAGCCTTGTTAGAAGGAAATCAAGAGAAGCGGTAATTAGTGAGTGATTAAGCTGAAAATACTTGTAGGAAATGGTACACATCATTAGATACTCGTTATTTAAGGAAATTCAACGGATTCGTAATTCCGTGGAAGTGTGGATCTGCTTGTTAACATGAATAGAGTGCTTATTGTTCGTACTGAAGCCATTTTTGACATCGTGAGGTGGGAATGAGTGATTACAACAAAAAGTTCAGCCTTGTTAGATGGAAATCAAGAGAAGCAGTCATTAGTGAGTGATTAGGCTGAAAATACATGTAGGAAATGCTACACATCATTAGATACTCTTTATTGAATGAAATTCAATGGATTCCTAGTTCCATGGAAGTGTGGATGTGCTTGTTAAGAAGAATTGAGTGCTTATTGTTAGTACACAAGGCATTTTCGAATTCATTAAGTGGGAATGAGTGATTACAACAAAAAGTCCAGCCTTGTGAGAAGGAAATCAAGAAAAGCAGTCATTAGTGAGTGATTAAGCTGATAATACTGGTAGGAAATGCTACACATCATTAGATACTCGTTAATTAATGAAATTCAACGGATTCCTAATTCCATGGAAGTGTGGATCTGCTTGTTAAAATGAATAGAGTGCTTATTGTTAGTACTGAAGGCATTTTTGACATCATTAGGTGGGAATGAGTGATTACAACAAAAAGTCCAGCCTTGTTAGAAGGAAATCAAGTGAAACGGTAATTAGTGAGTGATTAAGCTGAAAATACTTGTAGGAAATGGTACACATCATTAGATACTCGTTATTTAATGAAATTCAACGGATTCCTAATTCCATGGAAGTGTGGATCTGCTTGTTAACATGAATAGAGTGCTTATTATTTGTACTGAAGGCATTTTTGACATCATGAGGTGGGAATGAGTGATTAGAACAAAATGTCCGGCCTTGTTAGAAGGAAATCGAGAGAAGCAGTCATTAGTGAGTGATTAAGCTGCAAATACTTGTTGGAAATGGTACCCATCATTAGATACTCGTTATTTAATGAAATTCAACGGATTCCTAATTCCATGGAAGTGTGGATCTGCTTGGTAACATGAAGAGAGTGCTTATTGTTAGTACTGAAGGCATTTTTGACATCATGAGGTGGGAATGAGTGATTACAATAAAAAGTCCTGCCTTGTTAGAAGGAAATGAAGAGAAGCAGTCATTAGTGAGTGATTAAGCTGAAAATACTTGTAGGAAATGCGAGACATCATTAGATACTCGTTATTGAATGAAACTCAATGTATTCCGAGTTCCATGGAAGTGTGGATGTACTTGTTGACTTGAATACAGTGCTTATTGTTAGTTCTCAAGTCATTTTTGACATCATTAGGTGGGAATGAGTGATTACTACAAAAAGTCCGGCCTTGTTAGAAGGAAATCAAGAGAAGGAGTCAGTAGTGAGTGATTAAGGTGAAAATACTTGTTGGAAATGGTACCCATCTTTAGATACTCGTTATTTAATGAAATTCATCGGATTCCTAATTCCATGGAAGTGTGGATCTGCTTGTTAACATGAAGAGAGTGCTTATTGTTAGTACTGAAGGCATTTTTGACATCATGAGGTGGGAATGAGTGATTACAATAAAAAGTGCAGCCTTGTTAGAAGGAAATCAAGAGAAGCAGTCATTAGTGAGTGATTAAGCTGAAAATACTTGTAGGAAATGCGACACATCATTAGATACTCGTTATTGAATGAAACTCAATGGATTCCTAGTTCCATGGAAGTGTGGATGTACTTGTTGACAAGAATGCTGTGCTTATTGTTAGTTCTCAAGTCATTTTTGACATCATTAGGTGGGAATGTGTGATTACAACAAAAAGTCCAGCCTTGTTAGAAGGAAATGAAGAGAAGCAGTCATTAGTGAGTGATTAAACTGAAAATACTTGTTGGAAATGGTACACATCACTAGATACTCGTTATTTAATGAAATTCAACGGATTCCTAATTCCATGGAAGTGTGGATCTGCTTGTTAACATGAATAGAGTGCTTATTGTTCGTACTAAAGGCATTTTTGACATCATGAGGTGGCAATGAGTGATTACAACAACAAGTCCAGCCTTGTTAGAAGGAAATCAAGAGAAGCAGTCATTAGTGAGTGATTAAGCTGAAAATACTTGTTGGAAATGCTACACTTCATTAGATACTCGTTATTTAATGAAATTCAACGGATTCCTAATTCCATGGAAGTGTGGATCTGCTTGTTAACATGAAGAGAGTGCTTATTGTTAGTACTGAAGGCATTTTTGACATCATGAGGTGGGAATGAGTGATTACAATAAAAAGTCCAGCCTTGTTAGTGATGGAAGCCATATCGTACCAGCTCAAAACAACAAGGGAGTTGATGCTTTGCAAAACCTTGGAGGACCAATGACAAGGGCAAGGTCAAAGAAAATAAAGGAATCTCTCAACAACTTGTTGTGCGACGTTTACTATCAGGAAATTGCCAGGTACGAGTTAAGAATGATGGAGGCTTCGCCAAGGCTTGCAAATGTGTCATCTGTGGAGGAATTCGAGAACCATGACCTTGGGAAGGAAGTTGGATTTGGGAGCCCATGTTTGGGCATTTAAATGAGTTATTTTCATGGGTTTTTATTATTATTTAGTGGGTTGGACGAAATTCCTTAATAAGCCCATCTTATTAACATATAAGAAGACGTGGCTGGTAGATTGGACGAATTTCCTTAATAAGCCCATCTTATCAGCATATAAAAAGGGCTGGCTGGCAGATTGGACGAATTTCCTTAATAAACCCATCTTATTAGCTAGGGTTTTAGGGGGGTTAGCATATAAAAAGGGTGGCTGCAAGGGAGGACGGCATATGATGAATGTGTGAGTTATTTTCTCTGGTTCTTTGAGAACTAATTCTGAGCTTTCATACTTGAGTGTGTTGGTTCAATAGACTTATCTTCTTCAACATTTTGTTGTTGGGAGTGGCGTCTGAATCTTTTAGTTCTGGTTCTTGGTTGTTTATAATCATTGGGTCAGAACTCCAAAATCCCTTAACCTTTGTTAGAACGATCCTATACCAACACTGGTGTTGGGTTCCGTTTACAAATAATCAGTGTTCATATCATTTGGTATCAGAGCCTTGGCTCTAATTGAGGTTAGTTATCCTTTTGTTATCTTCTCTTTCGTGTATTGTTCGTTGTTGATTGAATAATCGAAAAGAGAAACAAAAAAAAAACACAAAAAGAAAACAAAAACAAAAACAAAAATCGTGTATTTCGTGGGTTTCTCTTCTGATATTTGTTTCTTCTGCAAAAGTACCCATTAGTAAACCCAAAAAAAAAAAAAAAAGAAAATGGGTTCATTGCTCAATTGGTCATTTACTCAATTATATTCGAAACTGATTGTTGTCCGATTGCACTGCTCATAGCATTGAGTTCCTTGTCATTCTGTTTGCTTTATTGCCCATCTTTTTGGCTGTGTCACTTCTCTGAAGAGGTAGGTCTAAGATTGATATATTCAAGTTTTGTTTGTTTTGAATTTAGTTTGCTTGGAACTATTGAAATAGCTCTTAGAGTCTTGCAATTCATTGTGTGAAACACGAGGGTTGAGGAGAGCAAACACGCAAGGGAGTGAGTTTTGTGAGGTATATTCTTTCTTTACTAACAATCTGGTATACACAATGTCCAATGGCAAAGAAGGCAGTTTCCCACATGGAGAAGAGGAAGTAGTTGTTCCAGATTTCAAATTGCTTATGAAATCCTTAGAGAAAAAGTTTGATAGGATTGACCAAATGTTTTGGGAAGTTCGAGACAGGATGGATAAAATAGAAGGGGAATCGAGTGCCAACCCTAAGAGGCCAGCTGAGAGGGTCACGAAGGAGCAATTTGAACATGACTTTGGTGAAGATGGTGATGATTATTGTGATGATGGTGATAATGTTAGTAGAAACTTCAGATGTGGTTTTAGAGGAGGACGTGGTAATAGGAATGGTAGAGGAGTAAGAGGCAATGGAAATGTTCATGATAGGTACAATGGAGGTTGGGATAACAGAAATAGAGTGGAGGAAGGAGTAGACAAAAATCTTAGTAGTATTAAAATGAAAATACCTTCTTTCCAAGGGAAAGCTGACCCTGATGTCTATTTGGATTGGGAACGAAGGGTAGAATTAATATATGAGTGCCACAACTTCTCTGAGGAGAAGAAGGTGAAGTTAGCTGTGGCAGAGTTCATTGATTATGCTGTAGTATGGTGGGACCAGCAAGTTACCAATAGGAGAAGAAATTTTGAGAGAACCGTAGAAACTTGGAATGAGTTAAAGACTGTGATGAGAAGGAGATTTGTTCCCAGCTCTTATTATAGGGATTTGTATAACAAGTTGCAGAGCCTTACGCAAGGTTCCAAGAGTGTGGAAGAGTACCATAAGGAGATGGAAATTGCTATGGTTAGGGCAAATGTAATGGAGGATAGGGAGGCAACCATGGCTAGGTTCCTCCAAGGGTTGAATAGAAGCATAGCTGATGTAGTAGAACTGCAACACTATGTAGAGCTTGAAGACATGGTACACATTGCCATGAAAGTTGAGAGGCAACTTAAGGGAAGGAGCACTTCTAGATATAATCAGAACTTAGGTTCATCTATTTGGAAGTCAAACTGGGGGAAGAAGGAAGAAAAGATGACTTCTAAGCTTAAAACCAATTCACATAGACCTCAGACTAGTAGGGGCAGCTTGGAAAGGGGAAAATCTGAAGAAAAACTTGAGGGCACCCAAGGAAAAACTAGAGACATCAAATGCTTTAGATGTCTGGGTAGGGGTCATGTGGCTTCACAATGTCCTAATAAGAGAACCATATACCTTAAGGAGAATGGTGACTATTTGTCTAGCAGTGATGCTAGTGATGAAGACCAAATGCCACCACTAGAGGATGCTAGTGATGTTGATGAAGGGATAGAGTATCCAGAGCATGGTGGACGACTTTTAGTATCAAGGAGAGCCCTTAGTGTGCAGGTTAAGGAGGAGGATGACATTGAGATGCAGCGGGAAAATATTTTCCATACTCGATGTTTAGTTCAAGATAGACTCTGTTGCTTGATCATCGATGGCAGTAGTTGCACTAATGTAGCAAGTACAGAGTTGGTGGACAAATTAAACTTGCCTACAACCAAACACCCTAGACCATATAATTTGCAATGGTTGAATGACAGTGGAGTGGTGAAAGTGACTAAACAAGTTGTGGTTCCATTTTCCATTGGCAGATATAAGGATGAGCTGTTTTGTGATGTTGTACCTATGCAGGTTGGGCATTTGTTATTGGGCCATCCTTGGCAATTTGATAGAAAAGTTTTGCATGATGGTTATAAGAACCACTATTCTTTCACCATGGATGGAAAATCATTTACACTTGTTCCATTGACTCCAAAACAAGTGTATAAAGACCAAGTGAGACTTTATGAAAGTGAGCAAAAGAGGAGGAGCGAAAAGAAAGAGAGAGTTGAGAGAAAAGAAAGTGAGGGAGAGAAAAAGAAGATAAATGCATTTGAGAGTGCTAAGTACAAGAGTGGTCAGGTTCACAAGAGTGAAGATGAAAGAAAACAAGTGAGTGTGTTTGCAAAAGTAGCAGATGTTAGGATTGCCTTCCAAGCTAGGCAACAAATAATCTTGATCCTTTACAAAGATTCTTATTTCTCTAACAATGACCTTGATTCATCTTTGCCTAGTGCCATTTCATCTTTGTTGTAGGATTATAATGATGTATTCCCTGAGGAGATCCCAGACGGTTTACCCCCAAGGAGAGGGATTGAACACCACATTGATCTTATTCTTGGGGCTCCCATTCCCAATAAGCCAGCGTATAGAAGTAATCCTGAGGAGACAAAGGAGCTTCAGAGGCAAGTTGATGAGTTGATGAAGAAAGGACATGTAAGGGAGAGCATGAGTCCATGTGCAGTGCCAGTGTTTCTTGTGCTAAAGAAAGATGGATATTGGAGGATGTGTGTCGATTGTAGAGCTATCAACAAAATAACAGTTAAGTATCGACATCCTATACCCAGGCTTGATGATATGCTAGATGAATTACATGGTGCGTGTTACTTCTCTAAAATTGACCTTAAGAGTGGGTACCATCAAATTAGGATGAGGGAAGGAGACGAATGGAAAACTGCATTCAAGACCAAGCATGGTTTGTATGAATGGTTAGTTATGCCCTTTGGTTTGACTAATGCACCTAGTACTTTTATGAGATTAATGAATCATGTTTTGAGACCTTTCTTAGGAAAGTTTGTCGTGGCTTATTTTGATGACATATTAGTATACAGTAGGAATCTAGAAGAGCATGTTGAACATTTGCATTGCGTGCTTGATGTTGAGGAAAGAGAAATTGTATGCCAACGTGAAGAAATGTGATTTTTGCAAGGATCATGTTATTTTCTTGGGGTATGTTGTGTCTGCTCATGGCATAGAGGTTGATAAAGAGAAGATTAAGGCAATTCAAGAATGGCCTACACCTAAGAGTGTGAGTGATGTGAGAAGTTTCCATGGTTTGGCTAGCTTTTATAGGAGGTTCATTAAGGATTTTAGTACCATAGCTGCACCATTGAGTGAGGTGATTAAAAAGAGTATGGGTTTCAAATGGAGTAAGGAACAACAAGATGCCTTTGATTTGCTTAGGACTAAGTTGTGTAATGCACCACTTCTTGCTTTGCCTGATTTTTCTAAGATCTTTGAAATTGAATGTGATGCATCAGGCATTGGGATTGGGGGAGTTCTCATGCAAGAGAAACGACCTATTGCATTCTTTAGTGAGAAGTTGAGTGGGGCAACATTGAATTATCCAACTTATGATAAAGAAATGTATGCACTTGTTAGGACTTTAGAAACATGGCAGCATTACCTTTGGCCCAAGGAGTTTGTAATTCATACTGATCACGAGTCCTTAAAATACTTGAAGGGGCAAGGTAAGTTGAACAGGAGACATGCAAAATGGGTTGAATTTATTGAAACTTTTCCTTATGTAATTCAATACAAATCAGGTAAGGAAAATGTTGTTGCTGACGCATTGTCACATAGGTATACATTGATTAGCACTTTGAGCATTAAGTTGTTGGGGTTTGAGCACATTATTGATTTGTATGCTAATGATGCTGACTTTAGTAATGTATATGCTGCATGTGAGAAAGTTGCCTTTGGTAAGTTCTATAGACATGAGGGGTATTTGTTTAGAGTAAATAAACTTTGTATTCCTCAAGGGTCTATGAGAGCATTACTTGTGAGGGAAGCTCATGGGGGTGGTTTAATGGGACACTTTGGCATTCAAAAGACTTTTGATGTTTTAAATGAACATTTCTTTTGGCCACATATGAAAAGGGATGTTGAAAGAGTATGTGCCAGGTGTATTACCTGTAGACAAGCCAAGTCTCGGGTTTTGCCCCATGGTCAGTATATGCCCTTAGAAATTCCTTGTGAACCTTGGACCAACATCTCTATGGATTTTATTCTTGGGTTACCTAGGTCCAAGAAGGGTCAAGATTGTATTCTTGTTATAGTTGACAAGTTTTCAAAGATGGCACATTTCATTGCTTGCACCAAAACAGATGGTGCCACACATGTTGCAGACTTATTCTTCAAAGAGATTGTTCGCCTACATGGAGTGCCGAAGAGTATTGTGTCAGATTGTGATGCAAAATTTTTGAGCCATTTTTGGAAAACATTGTGGGGTAAGCTTGGAACAAAGTTGTTGTTTTCTACAACTTGCCATCCACAAACTGATGGACAGACTGAGGTAGTGAATCAAACTCTTGGTACATTGTTGTGTGTTGTTATTGGTAAGAACTCTAGAACCTGGGAAGAATGTTTGCCTTTTGTGGAGTTTGCCTATAATCGTGTTGTTCATAGTACCACAGGTTATTCTCCTTTTGAGCTTGTTTATGGTTTTAATCCATTATCCCCTTTGGATTTAGTACCATTGCCTATACAGGACAGGGTTAATTTGGATGGGAAAAAAAAGGCTGAAGTGGTTAGGCAACTTCATGAGAAAGATAGGCTTAACATTGAGAGAAAAACCAAACAATATGAAACACAAGCCAACAAAGGTCGTAGGCATATCACCTTTGAACCTGGTGATTGGGTTTGGGTACATTTGCGGAAGGATAGATTTCCCAAGCAAAGGAAATCAAAGTTGCAACCAAGGGGAGATGGTCCTTTCCAAGTGGTGGCAAGAGTCAATGATAATGCATATAAACTTGACTTGCCAGGTGAGTATAATGTGAGTGCAACATTTAATGTTTCTGATCTTTCTCCATTTCTCTTTGATGATGTAGGTGCTGATTTGAGGACAAATCATTTTGAGGAGAGCGGGAATGATGGAAGCCATATCGTACCAGCTCAAAACAACAAGGGAGTTTATGCTTTGCAAAACCTTGAAGGACCAATGACAAGGGCAAGGTCAAAGAAAATAAAGGAAGCTCTCAACAACTTGTTGTGCGACATTTACTATCAGGAAATTGCCAGGTACGAGTTAAGAATGATGGAGGCTTCGCCAAGGCTTGCAAATGTGTCATCTGTGGAGGAATTCGAGAACCATGACCTTGGGAAGGAAGTTGGATTTGGGAGCCCATGTTTGGGCATTTAAATGAGTTATTTTCATGGGTTTTTATTATTATTTAGTGGGTTGGACGAAATTCCTTAATAAGCCCATCTTATTAACATATAAGAAGAGGTGGCTGGCAGATTGGACGAATTTCCTTAATAAGCCCATCTTATCAGCATATAAAAAGGGCTGGCTGGCAGATTGGACGAATTTCCTTAATAAACCCATCTTATTAGCTAGGGTTTTAGGGGGGTTAGCATATAAAAAGGGTGGCTGCAAGGGAGGACGGCATATGATGAATGTGTGAGTTATTTTCTCTGGTTCTTTGAGAACTAATTTTGAGCTTTCAAACTTGAGTGTGTTGGTTCAATAGACCTATCTTCTTCAACATTTTGTTGTTGGGAGTGGCGTCTGAATCTTTTAGTTCTGGTTCTTGGCTGTTTATAATCATTAGGTCAGAACTCCAAAATCCCTTAACCTTTGTTAGAACGATCCTATACCAACACTGGAGTTGGGCTCCGTTTACAAATAATCGGAGTTCATATCAGTTAGAAGGAAATCAAGAGAAGCAGTCATTAGTGAGTAATTAAGCTGAAAATACTTGTAGGAAATGCGACACATCATTAGATACTCGTTATTGAATGAAACTCAATGGATTCCTAGTTCCATGGAAGTGTGGATGTACTTGTTGACAAGAATACAGTGCTTATTGTTAGTTCTCAAGTCATTTTTGACATCATTAGGTGGGAATGAGTGATTACAACAAAAAGTCCAGCCTTGTTAGAAGGAAATCAAGAGAAGCAGTCATTAGTGAGTGATTAAGCTGAAAATACTCGTTGGAAATGGTACACATCATTAGATACTCGTTATTTAATGAAATTCAACGGATTCCTAATTCCATGGAAGTGTGGATCTACATGTTAACATGAATAGAGTGCTTATTGTTCGTACTGAAGGCATTTTTGACATCATGAGGTGGCAATGAGTGATTACAACGAAAAGTCCAGCCTTGTTAGAAGGAAATCAAGAGAAGCAGTCATTAGTGAGTGATTAAGCTGAAAATACTTGCAGGAAATGCTACACATCATTAGATACTCATTATTTAATGAAATTCAACGGATTCCTAATTCCATGGAACAGTGGATCTGCTTGTTTACATGAAGAGAGTGCTTATTGTTAGTACTGAAGGCATTTTTGACATCATGAGGTGGGAATGAGTGATTACAATAAAAAGTCCAGCCTTGTTAGAAGGAAATCAAGAGAAGCTGTCATTAGTGAGTGATTAAGCTGAAAATACTTGAAGGAAATGCTACACATCGTTACATACTCGTTATTGAATGAAATTCAAGGGATTCCCACTTCCATTGAAGTGCGGATGTGCTTGTTAACATGAATAGAGTGCTTATTGTTAGTACTGAAGGCATTTTTGACATCATGTGATGCGGAAAACCCCAAAAAGACGTGGCTTAGGAACCCAACGCACACAATGAATCAAAGAACAACCAGGAAAGCTAAATCAGAGTTTAATAACACAAACCCTAGACCTAATATTCGAAGGAACACGAACCTAGGGTATTCAAGATGGATATGGACGCCACACTCCAGAAAAGGAAGGAATTGGGAGTGATAAGTCGATTTGAACGCCACAAGAAGAAGTACCTCTTGATAAGTTCTTTAGTTCTTAAAAGAACCGAGGGAGAAAAACCCTTGCTTTCTATTTCACTCAAAGTTGTCTGATTTCTTGATTGTCTGATTTTCAAAACTTACAAGGGGTGCCTATTTATAGGCTTAGATAGCAATCCTAAAGAGGAAGAATTCCTATTTAAGAGAAATCCCTATTTTGGAGGAATTTCGGAATATTTCCAGCTCATACAATAAACTCCTAATTTGGAGTGACTACTATTATTAGTCCTAATATTTTAATTACTCTAATGATATTAATAAGGCCTGGACTCTTTTCTAAGTTTAAATTCGCACCATTTGAAGCTGGGTTGGCCTGAGCGTCCTGAATCAGCCCATTTAGTGCTTCTTTATTCTTTCTGGCCCTAGCTCGTGTTATTGGGCCTTCTGGAATGTGCAATGGACCTCTTGCATCCATTGAAGCCCTAGCTCGTGTTATTGGGCCTTCTAGAATGTGCAATGGACCTCTTCGATCAATTGAAGCTCTAACTCGTGTTATTGGGCCTTCTAAAATGTGCAATGGACTTTTTGCATCCTTTGAAGCCTTCCACCCTTCATGTCTACGGTTCTCATCATTCCCCCTTTCCTCAAAAAGATTCGTCCTCGAATCATCACCTTGTTTATACTTGATGACGTGGGGAAAGGTCTGAATGAATTTGATCCACTTGGCATGCCTTATGTTCAACTTTCCTCGTACAAGTAGGATAGGAAGTACATAATGACTCATGCTTTCCCTCACATATCCTTTGAAAATAAGTTCTTCAACTTGTCTTTTATGCTCCTTTGTCTCCTCAGGATTACACTTATATGCTGGCCGATTTTGGATGGATGCACCAGGGATGAAAATAATTTGATTCTTAATTCCTCTCTTAGGTAGCAATCCACTTGGGACATCATCATGGAATTCATCTTCAAATTCCTGCAATAGAACAACAATAGTACTAGGCAAAGATGGTTCAAGCTTGTTAGTGTTAAAAGAAGCCTTTTTGTACAAAAGTACGATCATAGGTTGTATGGAAAAAATTGCTCTTTTGGCATCACTTTCTTCTACATAGAAACCTTCTGTTTTCTTCTCTTTCTCTTGTGTTCTCACGTTTTCTCCTCGCTTCCCTCTTTTTTTCATCTCTCTTTTCTGTTCACTCTCAGTTTTAATCCTTAATTGATCCTCATAAGCTTGTTGAGGTGATAATGGTACAAGAGTGACGGGTTTTTTATTCATTACAAAGGAATATCGGTTCTTGAAGCCATCATGCATAACTTGCCTATCAAATTGCCATGGTCTTCCTAATAGAATATGGCCCACATGCATAGGTACAACATCACATAAAATTTCATCACGGTACCTTCCGAAAGAAAATGATATGAGCACTTGCTTATTTACCTTGACTTCACCACTGTCATTCAGCCATTGAAGCTTATATGGCCTAGGATGGTTCATAGTAGGTAAATCCAACTTCTCAACCATAGTTGTGCTAGCAACATTAGTCCAACTCCCACCATCAATAATCATACTACATACCTTATCTTTGATGAGACACCTCGTCTGAAAGATGTTATCTCGTTGCACCTCATTTTCTTCCTTTACTTGCACATTCAATGCTCGCCTTGTAACAAGAGCTACTCCATTAACTGGATACTCCTCTCCATCACTTTCACCCTCTGATGATGGCATAGAATCATCATCTGATTCACTTTCAATTTCAACTTCACCATTACTTCTCAAGATCATTGCACGCTTATTTGGACATCGAGATGCAATGTGACCCCTGCCCAAACACTTAAAACATTTAACATCTCTATTTCTACTTGGTTGGGGGTCAGAATTACCTGCCTCCTTGCTAGAACCCACATTCTTGTACTTGGATAGCTCGGCTTTGGACTTGTAGTTGGTCATCTCGTCCCTTTTATTCCAATTTGGCTTCCAAGATGAGGTAGATCCTGAGTTCTGCCCAAACCGTGTGGAACCCTTTCGTTTGAGTTGCCTTTGAACTTTCATGGTCATGTGTACCATGTCTTCTAATTCCACATAGTGTTGCAATTCAACCACGTTTGTTATGTCCCCATTTAGCCCTTGCAGAAATCGAGCCATGGTTGCTTCTCTATCTTCTTCTACATTCGCCCAAATCATGGTAATCTCCATCTCCTTGTGGTAATCCTCCACACTTTTGGTGCCCTGAGTGAGCCCTTGCAGCCTTTGGTACAGCTCCCTGTAATAGTGATTAGGGACAAACCTCCTCCTCATGATAGCCTTCATCTCCTCCCATGTATTAATAGGCCGCTCACGATTCCTTCTCCTAGTCAAAACAAGTTGATCCCACCAAATAATAGCATAATCAGTGAATTCAACTGCAGCAAGCTTTACCTTTTTCTCCTCGGAATAGTTGTGGCAATCAAAAACCAACTCAACCTTCTTCTCCCATTCTAGGTATGCATCAGGATCATTTTTACCTTGGAATGGAGGAAATGTCATTTTAATACTGCCCAAATTATGGTCATAGTTGCCTTGCCTCCCAAATTCTCTTTGATCCCTTCTATTGTTAGCAGTTCGGACCGCAGTAGTTTGATCATCAATTTCATCATCTTCTACATCATCTTCATGGTCATAGGCACGTCTCAACTGCCTTCTTGCTTTAGGAGCCTTATACTCCCCATGCCTCCTTTGCAACTCTGCTATAGTATTAGATTGCTCCTCCATCCTTTCCCTCATATCATCGAATCTGGTATTCATACGCTCAAATTGTTGTTGCATAGCTTTGATCATGAAGGACACATCACCAGCTCCCTCCTGAGCTGCACCTTTGTCTTTGGATGTCATAGTATTACTTCTACACAAAATAATAAGATACCTCACAGAGCACTCCCTCACGTGTTTCACTCAAAAGAAGGTGTCACACTCTCTCGTGTTTACACTCTTTATGGCTTTTTCTTTATATGAACTTTCACTCTTGCCTTTTACCACTCGGATTTCTCCTTTCAGCTCTATAAAGAACTAAAGAAGGTAAATCAAGAGTATTGATTTTGAACAGAATAAGATAAATGGTGTAGAATTGAACAAATTGGAGAACAAGGAATCAAAAAAACGAAAAAGGATATCAAGGCAAACAATTTTAATGAACTAAACTCACAAAAAGAATCAGGATAAGGGAAGTTAAATTTAGAGGACAAACTTGGATAACAAGATAGGAAAATGGATGGCAGAATTGGAGTTGAGCAAGAAAACTTTGTTATTATTGTGGCCAATATGACCAAACTGTTAACTTTACCAATAACTTGAATTTGATGTTTCCTTTCTTTTCTTCTTTTTCTTGTTGTTTTTCTTTCTTTGTTTTTTTTTTTTCGTTGATCCTTCTTTTCTTTTTTTTTTTTCTTTTTTTCCCTTTTTCTTTTGCTCAACACAAAACAATAGTAGAACACTTAGATACAGCAATTGGAATTGAAATTAGCACGTTGAGAAGGATTGCAAGTAAACAGATTTGTGCATTTGAATTGTAATAGACAAATTGAATCGAAATAAATAAATCACAAGGTAGAAAATTGAAGAGTGAGTGGATTCAACCTGATTTAGAGCCAGGCTCTGATACCAACTGATGCGGAAAACCCCAAAAAGACGTGGCTTAGGAACCCAACACACACAATGAATCAAAGAACAACCAGGAAAGCTAAATCAGAGTTTAATAACACAAACCCTAGACCCAATATTCGAAGGAACACGAACCTAGGGTATTCAAGATGGATATGGACGCCACACTCTAGAAAAGGAAGGAATTGGGAGTGATAAGTCGATTTGAACGCCACAAGAAGAAGTACCTCTTGATAAGTTCTTTAGTTCTTAAAAGAACCGAGGGAGAAAAACCCTTGCTTTCTATTTCACTCAAAGTTGTCTGATTTCTTGATTGTCTTATTTTCAAAGCTTACAAGGGGTGCCTATTTATAGGCTTAGATAGCAATCCTAAAGAGGAAGAATTCCTATTTAGGAGAAATCCCTATTTTGGAGGAACTTTGGAATATTTCCAGCACATACAATAAACTCCTAATTTGGAGTGACTACTATTATTAGTCCTAATATTTTAATTACTCTAATGATATTAATAAGGCCTGGACTCTTTTCTAAGTTTAAATTCGCACCATTTGAAGCTGGGTTGGCCTGAGCGTCCTGAATCAGCCCATTTAGTGCTTCTTTATTCTTTCTGGCCCTAGCTCGTGTTATTGGGCCTTCTGGAATGTGCAATGGACCTCTTGCATCCATTGAAGCCCTAGCTCGTGTTATTGGGCCTTCTAGAATGTGCAATGGACCTCTTCGATCAATTGAAGCTCTAACTCGTGTTATTGGGCCTTCTAAAATGTGCAATGGACTTTTTGCATCCTTTGAAGCCTTCCACCCTTCATGTCTACGGTTCTCATCATCATGAGGTGGGAATGAGTGATTACAACAAAAAGCCCAGCCTTGTTAGAAGGAAATCAAGAGAAGCAGTCATTAGTGAGTGATTAAGCTGAAAATACTTGTAGGAAATGCTACACATCATTAGATACTCGTTATTTAATGAAATTGAACGGATTCCTAATTCCATCGAAGTGTGCATCTGCCTGTTAACATGAATAGAGTGCTTATTGTTAGCACCGAAGTCATTTTTCACATCATGAGGTGGGAATGAGTGATCACAACAAAAAGTCCAGCCTTGTTAGAAGGAAATCAAGAGAAGCAGTCATTAGTGAGTGATTAAGCTGAAAATACTTGTAGCAAATGCTACACATCATTAGATACTCGTTATTTAATGAAATTCAACGGATTCCTAATTCCATGGAAGTGTGCATCTGCCTGTTAACATGAATAGAGTGCTGATTGTTAGTACTGAAGTCATTTTTGACATCATGAGGTGGGAATGAGTGATTACAACAAAAAGTCCAGCCTTGTTAGAAGGAAATAAAGAGAAGCAGTCATTAGTGAGTGATTAAGCTGAAAATACTTGTAGGAAATGCTACTCATCATCAGATACTCGTTATTGAAGGAAATTCAATGGATTCCTACCTCCATTGAAGTGTGGATGTGCTTGTTAACAATACTTGAGTGCTTATTGTTAGTACACAAGGCATTTTTGACATCATTTGGTGGGAATGAGTGATTACAACAAAAAGTCCGGCATTGTTAGAAGGAAACAAATAGAAGCAGTCATTAGTGAGTGATTAAGCTGAAAATACTTGTAGGAAATGCTACACATCATTAGATACTCGTTATTGAATGGAACTCAATGGATTCCTAGTTCCATGGAAGTGTGGATGTACTTGTTGACATGAATACAGTGCTTATGGTTAGTTCTCAAGGCATTTTTGACATCATTTGGTGGGACAGAGTGATTACAACAAAAAGTCCAGCCTTGTTAGAAGGAAATCAAGAGAAGCAGTCATTAGTGAGTGATTAAGCTGAAAATACTTGGAGGAAATGCTACACATCATTAGATAATCGTTATTGAATGAAACTCAATGGATTCCTAATTCTATGGAAGTGTGGATGTACTTGTTGACATGAATACAGTGCTTATTGTTAGTTCTCAAGGCATTTTGGACATCATTAAGTGGGAATGAGTGATTACAACAAAAAGTCCAGCCCTGTTAGAAGGAAATCAAGAGAAGCAGTCATTAGTGAGTGATTAAGCTGAAAATACTAGTAGGAAATGGTACACATCATTAGAGACTCTTTATTTAATGAAATTCAACGGATTCCTAATTCCATGGAAGTGTGGATCTGCTTGTTAACATGAATAGAGTGCTTATTGTTAGTACTGAAGGCATTTTTGACATCATGAGGTGGGAATGAGTGATTACAACAAAAAGTCCAGCCCTGTTAGAAGGAAATCAAGAGAAGCAGTCATTAGTGAGTGATTAAGCTGAAAATACTAGTAGGAAATGGTACACATCATTAGAGACTCTTTATTTAATGAAATTCAACGGATTCCTAATTCCATGGAAGTGTGGATCTGCTTGTTAACATGAATAGAGTGCTTATTGTTAGTACTGAAGGCATTTTTGACATCATGAGGTGGGAATGAGTGATTACAACAAAAAGTCCAGCCTTGTTAGAAGGAAATCAAGAGAAGCAGTCATTAGTGAGTGATTAAGCTGAAAATCCTTGTAGGAAATGCTACACATCATTAGATACTCTTTATTTAATGAAATTCAACGAATTCCTAATTCCATGGAAGTGTGGATGTGCTTGTTAACATGAATAGAGTGCTTATTGTTAGTACTGAAGTCATTTTTGACATCATGAGGTGGGAATGAGTGATTACAACAAAAAGTCCAGCCTTGTTAGAAGGAAATCAAGAGAAGCAGTAATTAGTGAGTGATTAAGCTGAAAATACTTGTAGGAAAAGCTACACATCATTAGATACTCGTTATTGAATGAAATTCAATGGATTCCTACTTCCCTTGAAGTGAGGATGTGCTTGTTAACAAGAATTGAGTGCTTATTGTTAGTACTGAAGGCATTTTTGACATCATTAGGTGGGAATGAGTGATTACAACAAAAAGTCCAGCCTTGTTAGAAGGAAATCAAGAGAAGCAGTCATTAGTGAGTGATTAAGCTGAAAATACTTCTAGGAAATGCTACCCATCATTATATACTCGTTATTGAATGAAATTCAATGGATTCCTACTTCCTTTGAAGTGTGGAGATGCTGGTTAACAAGAATTGAGTGCTTATTGTTGGTAGACAAGGCATTTTTGACATCATGAAGTGGGAATGACTGATTACTACAAAAAGTCCAGCCTTGTTAGAAGGAAATCAAGAGAAGCAGTCATTAGTGAGTGATTCACCTGAAAATACTTGTAGGAAAAGATACACATCATTAGAGACTCGTTATTGAATGAAATTCAATGGATTCCTAGTTCCATTGAAGTGTGCACGTGCTTGTTCACCAGAAGTGAGTGCTTATTGTTGGTACAGAAGGCATTTTTTACATCATTAAGGGGGAATGACTGATTACAACAAAAAGTCCAGCTTTGTTAGAAGGAAATCAAGAGAAGCAGTCATTACTGACTGATTAAGCTGAAAATACTTGTAGGAAATGGTACACATCATTAGATACTCATTATTTAATGAAATTCAACGGATTCCTAATTCCATGGAAGTGTGGATCTGCCTGTTAAAATGAATAGAGTGATTATTGTTAGTACTGAAGTCATTTTTGACATCATGAGGTGGGAATGAGTGATTACAACAAAAAGTCCAGCCTTGTTAAAAGGAAATCAAGAGAAGCAGTCATTAGTGAGTGATGAAGCTGAAAATACTTGTAGGAAATGCAACTCATTATCAGATACTCGTTATTGAATGAAATTCAATGGATTCCTACTTGCATTGAAGTGTGGATGTGCTTGTTAACAATAATTGAGTGCTTATTGTTAGTACACAAGGCATTTTTCACATCATTTGGTGGGAATGAGTGATTACAACAAAAAGTCCGGCATTGTTAGAAGGAAACCAATAGAAGGAGTCATTAGTGAGTGATTAAGCTGAAAATACTTGTAGGAAATGCTACACATCATTAGATACTCGTTATGGAATGAAATTCAATGGATTCCTGCTTCCCTTGAAGTGTGGATGTGCTTCTTAACAAGAATTGAGTGCTTATTGTTAGTACACAAGGCATTTTAGACATCATTAAGTGGGAATGAGTGATTACAACAAAAAGTCCAGCCTTGTTAGAAGGAAATCAAGAGAAGCAGTTATCAGTGAGTGATTACGCGGAAAATACTTGTAGGAAATGCTACACATCATTAGATACTCGTTATTGAATGAAATTCAACGGATTCCTACTTCCTTTGAAGTGTGGATGTCCTTGCTAACAAGAATTGAGTGCTTATTGTTAGTACAGAAGGCATTTTTGACATCATTAAGTGGGAATGACAGATTAGAACAAAAAGTCCAGCCTTGTTAGAAGGAAATCAAGAGAAGCAGTCATTAGTGAGTGATTAAGCCGAAAATACTTGTAGGAAATGCTACACATCATTAGATACTCGTTATTGAATGAAATTCAATGGATTCCTAGTTCCATTGAAGTGTGGATGTGCTTGTTAACAAGAATTGAGTGCATATTGTTACAACACAAGGCATTTTTGACATGATTAAGTCGGAATGAGTGATTACAACAGAAAGTCCAGCCTTGTTAGAAGTAAATCAAGAAAAGTAGTCATTAGGGAGTGATTCAGCTGAAAATACTTGTAGGAAATGCTACTCATCATTAGATACTTGTTATTGAAAGAAATTCAATGGATTCTTACTTCCATTGAAGTGTGGATGTGCTTGTTAACATGAATAGAGTGCTTCTTGTTAGTACTGAAGGCATTTTTGGCATCATTAGGTGGAATGAGTGTTTACAACATGATGCGGAAAACCCCAAAAAGACGTGGCTTAGGGACCCAACGCACACAATGAATCAAAGAACAACCAGGAAAGCTAAATCAGGGTTTAATAACACAAACCCTAGACCCAAAATTCGAAGGAACACAAACCTAGGGTATTCAAGATGGATATGGACGCCACACTCCAGAAGAGGAAGGAATTGGGAGTGATAAGTCGGTTTGAACGCCACAAGAAGAAAACCTCTTGATAAGTTCTTTAGTTCTCAAAAGAACCGAAGGAGAAACCCTTGCTTTCTATTTCACTGAAAGTTGTCTGATATCTTGATTGTCTGATCTCCAAAGCTTACAAGGGGTGCCTATTTATAGGCTAAGATAGCAATCCTAAAGAGGCATAAATTCCTAGTTAGGACAATTCCTTATTTAGGCGGAATTCCTATCTAGGTACAAATTCTTATATGGAAAATAAAGTCCTAATTTGGAGTTACTACTATTATTAGTCCTAACACTTTAATTACTCTAATGATATTAATAAGGCCTGGACTCTCTTCCAAGTTTAAATTCGCACCATTTGAAGTTGGGTTGGCCTGAGCATCTTGAATCAGCCCATTTAGTGCTTCTTTAATCTTTCTGGCCCTAGCTCATGTTATTGGGCCTTCTGGAATGTGCAATGGACCTCTTGCATCCATTGAAGCCCTAGCTCGTGTTATTGGGCCTTCTAGAATGTGCAATGGACCTCTTGCATCAATTGAAGCTCTAACTCGTGTTATTGGGCCTTCTGGAATGTGCAATGGACTTTTTGCATCCTTTGAAGCCTTCCACACTTCATGTCTACGGTTCTCATCATTCCCCCTTTCCTCAAAAAGATTCGTCCTCGAATCATCACCTTGTTTATACTTGATGACGTAGGGAAAGGTCTGAATGAATTTGATCCACTTGGCATGCCTTCTGTTCAACTTTCCTCGTACAAGTAGGATAGGAACTACACAATGACTCATGCTTTCCCTCACATATCCTTTGAAAATAAGTTCTTCAACCTGTCTTTTATGCTCCTTTGTCTCCTTAAGATTACTCTTATATGCTGGCCGATTTTGGATGGATGCACCAAGGATGAAATCAATTTGATACTCAATTCCTCTCTTGGGTGGCAATCCACTTGGGTCATTGTCATGGAATACACCTTCAAATTCCTGCAATAGAACAACAACAACACTAGGCAAAGATGGCTCAAACTTGTTAGTGTTAAAATAAGCCACTTTATACAAAAGTATGATCATAGGTTGTTTGGCAAAAATTGCTCTTTGTACATCACTTTCTTTTGCATAGGAACTTTCTGTTTTCTTCTCTTTCTCTTGTGTTCTCACGTTTTCTCCTCTGTTTTCTCTTTTTTCCATCTCTCTTTTCTGTTCACTCTCAGTTTTTATCCTTAATTGATCCTCATAAGCTTGTTGAGGTGATAATGGTACAAGAGTGACAGGTTTATCATTCACTACAAAGGAATATCGATTCTTGAATCCATCGTGCATAACTTGTCTGTCAAACTGCCATGGCCTTCCTAATAGAATATGGCCTGCTTGCATAGGTACAACATCACATAAAACTTCATCGTGATACCTTCCAATAGAAAATGACACAAGCACTTGCTTATCTACTTTAACTTCACCACTCTCATTCAACCATTGAAGCTTATATGGCCTAGGATGCTTCATAGAAGGTAAATTCAACTTCTCAACCATAGTTGTGCTAGCAACATTAGTGCAACTCCCACCATCAATAATCATACTACATACCTTATCTTTAATGAGACATCTCGTTTGAAAGATGTTATCTCGTTGCCCCTCATTTTGTTCTTTCACTTGCACATTCAATGCTCGCCTTGTGATGAGAGCTACTCCATCAGCCAGATACTTCTCTCCATCACTTTCACCCTCTGATGATGGCATAGAATCATCATCTTCGTGGTCATAGGCACGTCTCAATTGCCTTCCTACTTTAGAAGCCTCATATTCTTCGTGCCTCCTTTGCAACTTTGCTATTGTATTAGCTTGCTCCTCCATCCTCTCTCTCATATCATCAAATCTGATATTCATATGCTCAAATTGTTGTTGCATAGCTTTGATCATGAAGGACATGTCAACAGCTCCCTCCTGAGCAGCACCTTTGTCTTTTGAAGACATATTATTTTTTTTATTTTTTCTGATTTAGAGCCAACTGATTTAGAGCCAGGCTCTGATACCAACTGATGCGGAAAACCCCAAAAAGACGTGGCTTAGGGACCCAACGCACACAATGAATCAAAGAACAACCAGGAAAGCTAAATCAGGGTTTAATAACACAAACCCTAGACCCAAAATTCGAAGGAACACAAACCTAGGGTATTCAAGATGGATATGGACGCCACACTCCAGAAGAGGAAGGAATTGGGAGTGATAAGTCGGTTTGAACGCCACAAGAAGAAAACCTCTTGATAAGTTCTTTAGTTCTCAAAAGAACCGAAGGAGAAACCCTTGCTTTCTATTTCACTGAAAGTTGTCTGATATCTTGATTGTCTGATCTCCAAAGCTTACAAGGGGTGCCTATTTATAGGCTAAGATAGCAATCCTAAAGAGGCATAAATTCCTAGTTAGGACAATTCCTTATTTAGGCGGAATTCCTATCTAGGTACAAATTCTTATATGGAAAATAAAGTCCTAATTTGGAGTTACTACTATTATTAGTCCTAACACTTTAATTACTCTAATGATATTAATAAGGCCTGGACTCTCTTCCAAGTTTAAATTCGCACCATTTGAAGTTGGGTTGGCCTGAGCATCTTGAATCAGCCCATTTAGTGCTTCTTTAATCTTTCTGGCCCTAGCTCATGTTATTGGGCCTTCTGGAATGTGCAATGGACCTCTTGCATCCATTGAAGCCCTAGCTCGTGTTATTGGGCCTTTTAGAATGTGCAATGGACCTCTTGCATCAATTGAAGCTCTAACTCGTGTTATTGGGCCTTCTGGAATGTGCAATGGACTTTTTGCATCCTTTGAAGCCTTCCACACTTCATGTCTACGGTTCTCATCACAACAAAAAGTCCACCCCTGTTAGAAGGAAATCAAGAGAAGCAGTCATTAGTGGCTGATTAAGCTGAAAATACTTGTAGGAAATGCTACACATCATTAGATACTCGTTATTCAATGAAACACAATGTATTCCTAGTTCCATGGAAGTGTGGATGTACTTGTTGACATGAATACAGTGCTTATTGTTAGTTCTCAAGGCATTTTTGACATCATTAGGTGGGAATAAGTGATTACAGCAAAAAGTCCAGCCTTGCTAGAAGGAAATCAAGAGAAGCAGTCATTAGTGAGTGATTAAGCTGAAAATACTTGTAGGAAATGCTACACATCATTCGATACACGTTATTGAATGAAATTCAATGGATTCCTAGTTCCATGGAAGTGTGGATGTGCTTGTTGACATGAATAGAGTGCTTATTGTTAGTTCTCAAGGGATTTTTGCCATCATTTGGTGGGAATGAGTGATTACAACAAAAAGTCCAGCCTTGTTAGATGGAAATCAAGAGAAGCAGTCATTAGTGAGTGATTAAGCGGAAAATACTTGTAGAAAATGCTACACATGATTAGATACTCGTTATTGAATGAAACTCAATGGATTCCTAGTTCCATGGAAGTGTGGATGTACTTGTTGACATGAATACAGTGCTTATTGTTAATTCTCAAGGCATTTTTGACATCATTAGGTGGGAATGAGTGATTACAACAAAAAGCCGAGCCTTGTTAGAAGGAAATCAAGAGAAGCAGTCATTAGTGAGTGATTAAGCTGAAAATACTAGTAGGAAATGGTACACATCATTAGATACTTGTTATTTAACGAAATTCAACGGATTCCTAATTCCATGGAAGAGTGGATCTGCTTGTTAACTTGAATAGAGTGCTTATTGTTAGTACTGAAGGCATTTTTGACTTCATGAGGTGGGAATGAGTGATTACAATAAAAAGTCCAGCCTTGTTAGAAGGAAATCAAGAGAAGCAGTCATTAGTGAGTGATTAAGCTGAAAATAGTTGTAGGAAATGCTACACATCATTAGATACTCGTTATTGAATGAAA
This sequence comes from Bruguiera gymnorhiza, assembly GCA_020883675.1. Lineage (NCBI taxonomy): Eukaryota > Viridiplantae > Streptophyta > Magnoliopsida > Malpighiales > Rhizophoraceae > Bruguiera > Bruguiera gymnorhiza. The sequence continues at coordinate 103,876 of JAIRCJ010000230.1, read as the reverse complement.
TTCGATGGATTCCTGCTTCCCTTGAAGTGTGGATGTGCTTGTTAACAAGAATTGAGTGCTTATTGTTAGTACACAAGGCATTTTTGACATCATTAAGTGGGAATGACTGATTACAACAAAAAGTCAAGCCTTGTCAGAAGGAAATCAAGAGAAGCAGTCATTAGTGAGTGATTAAGCTGAAAATAATTGTAGGAAATGCTACACATCATTAGATACTCGTTATTGAATGAAATTCAACGGATTCCTAGTTCCATGGAAGTGTGGATGTGCCTGTTGACATGAATAGAGTGCTTATTGTTAGTTCTCAAGGGATTTTTGACATCATCTGGTGGGAATGAGTGATTACAACAAAAAGTCCAGCCTTGTTAGATGGAAATCAAGAGAAGCAGTCATTAGTGAGTGATTAAGCGGAAAATACTTGTAGAAAATGCTACACATGATTAGATACTCGTTATTGAATGAAACTCAATGGATTCCTAGTTCCATGGAAGTGTGGATGTACTTGTTGACATGAATACAGTGCTTATTGTTAGTTCTCGAGGCATTTTTGACATCATTAGGTGGGAATGAGTGATTACAACAAAAAGCCGAGCCTTGTTAGAAGGAAATCAAGAGAAGCAGTCATTAGTGAGTGATTAAGCTGGAAATACTTGCAGGAAATGCTACACATCATTGGATACTCGTTATTGAATGAAACTCAATGGATTCCTAGTTCCATGGAAGTGTGGATGCACTTGTTGACATGAATACAGTGCTTACTGTTAGTTCTCAAGGCATTTTTGATATCATTAAGCGGGAATGACTGATTACAACAAAAAGTCCAGCGTTGTTACAAGGAAATCAAGAGAAGCAGTCATTAGTGAGTGATTAAGCTGAAAATACTTGCAGGAAATGGTACACATCTTTAGATACTCGTTATTTAATGAAATTCAACGGATTCCTAATTCCATGAGAGTGTGGATCTGCTTGTTAACATGAATAGAGTGCTTATTGTTAGTACTGAAGGCATTTTTGAGATCATGTGGTGGGAATGAGTGATTACAATAAAATGTCCAGCCCTGTTAGAAGGAAATCAAGGGAAGCAGTCATTAGTGAGTGATTAAGCTGAAAATACTTGTAGGAAATGCTACACATCATTAGATACTCGTTAATGAATGAAATTCAATGGATTCCTAGTTCCATTGAAGTGTGGATGTGCTTGTTAACATGAATAGAGTGCTTATTGTTAGTACTGAAGGCATTTTTGACATCATTAGGTGGGAATGAGTGATTACGACAAAAAGTCCAGGCTTGTTAGAAGGAAATCAGGGGAAGCAGTCATTAGTGAATGATCAACCTGAAAATACTTGTAGGAAATGATACACATCATTAGATTCTCGTTATTGAATGAAATTAAATGGATTCCTAGTTCCATTGAAGTGTGGAAGTACTTGTTGACATGAATAGAGTGCTTATTGTTAGTACGGAAGGCATTTTTGCCATCATTAGGTGGGAATGAGTGTTTACAACAAAAGGTCCAGCCTTGTTAGAAGGAAATCAAGGGAAGCAGTCATTAGTGAGTGATCAACCTGAAAATACTTGTAGGAAATGATACACATCATTAGATACTCGTTATTGAATGAAATTCAATGGATTCCTAGTTCCATTGAAGTGTGGATGTACTTGTTGACATGAATAGAGTGCTTATTATTAGTACGGAAGGCATTTTTGCCATCATTAGGTGGGAATGAGTGTTTTCAACAAAAAGTCCAGCCTTGTTAGAAGCAAATCAAGAGAAGCAGTCATTAGTGAGTGATTAAGCTGAAAATACTAGTAGGAAATTGTACACATCATTAGATACTCGTTATTTAACGAAATTCCACGGATTCCTAATTCCATGGAAGTGTGGATCTGCTTGTTAACATGAATAGAGTGCTTCTTGTTAGTACTGAACGCATTTTTCAGATCATGTGGTGGGAATGAGTGATTACAATAAAAAGTCCAGCCCTGTTCGAAGGAAATGAAGAGAAGCAGTCATTAGTGAGTGATTAAGCTGAAAATACTTGCAGGAAATGGTACACATCTTTAGATACTCGTTATTTAACGAAATTCAATGGATTCCTAATTCCATGGAAGTGTGGATCTGCTTGTTAACATGAATAGAGTGCTTATTGTTAGTACTGAAGGCATTTTTGCCTTCATGAGGTGGGAATGAGTGATTACAATAAAAAGTCCAGCCTTGCTAGAAGGAAATCAAGAGAAGCAGTCATTAGTGAGTGATTAAGCTGAAAATACTTGTAGGAAATGCTACACATCATTAGATACTCGTTATTGAATGAAATTCAATGGATTCCTGCTTCCCTTGAAGTGTGGATGTGCTTGTTAACAAGAATTGAGTGCTTATTGTTAGTACACAAGGCATTTTTGACATCATTAAGTGGGAATGACTGATTACAACAAAAAGTCAAGCCTTGTCAGAAGGAAATCAAGAGAAGCAGTCATTAGTGAGTGATTAAGCTGAAAATAATTGTAGGAAATGCTACACATCATTGGATACTCGTTATTGAATGAAATTCAACGGATTCCTAGTTCCATGGAAGTGTGGATGTGCTTGTTGACATGAATAGAGTGCTTATTGTTAGTTCTCAAGGGATTTTTGACATCATGTGGTGGGAATGAGTGATTACAACAAAAAGTCCAGCCTTGTTAGATGGAAATCAAGAGAAGCAGTCATTAGTGACTGATTAAGCGGAAAATACTTGTAGAAAATGCTACACATGATTAGATACTCGTTATTGAATGAAACTCAATGGATTCCTAGTTCCATGGAAGTGTGGATGTACTTGTTGACATGAATACAGTGCTTATTGTTAGTTCTCGAGGCATTTTTGACATCATTAGGTGGGAATGAGTGATTACAACAAAAAGCCGAGCCTTGTTAGAAGGAAATCAAGAGAAGCAGTCATTAGTGAGTGATTAAGCTGAAAATACTAGGAGGAAATGGTACACATCATTAGATACTCGTTATTTAACGAAATTCAACGGATTCCTAATTCCATGGAAGTGTGGATCTGCTTGTTAACATGAATAGAGTGCTTATTGTTAGTACTGAAGGCATTTTTGACTTCATGAGGTGGGAATGAGTGATCACAATAAAAAGTCCAGCCTTGTTAGAAGGAAATCAAGAGAAGCAGTCATTAGTGACTGATTAAGCTGAAAATACTTGTAGGAAATGCTACATATCATTAGATACTCGTTATTGAATGAAATTCAATGGATTCCTGCTTCCCTTGAAGTGTGGATGTGCTTGTTAACAAGAATTGAGTGCTTATTGTTAGTACACAAGGCATTTTTGACATCATTAAGTGGGAATGACTGATTACAACAAAAAGTCAAGCCTTGTCAGAAGGAAATCAAGAGAAGCAGTCATTAGTGAGTGATTAAGCTGAAAATAATTGTAGGAAATGCTACACATCATTGGATACTCGTTATTGAATGAAATTCAATGGATTCCTAGTTCCATGGAAGTGTGGATGTGCTTGTTGACATGAATAGAGTGCTTATTGTTAGTTCTCAAGGGATTTTTGACATCATTTGGTGGGAATGAGTGATTACAACAAAAAGTCCAGCCTTGTTAGAAGGAAATCAAGAGAAGCAGTCATTAGTGACAGATTAAGCGGAAAATACTTGTAGAAAATGCTACACATGATTAGATACTCGTTATTGAATGAAACTCCATGGATTCCTAGTTCCATGGAAGTGTGGATGTACTTGTTGACATGAATACAGTGCTTATTGTTAGTTCTCGGGGCATTTTTGACATCATTAGGTGGGAATGAGTGATTACAACAAAAAGCCGAGCCTTGTTAGAAGGAAATCAAGAGAAGCAGTCATTAGTGAGTGATTAAGCTGGAAATACTTGCAGGAAATGCTACACATCATTGGATACTCGTTATTGAATGAAACTCAATGGATTCCTAGTTCCATGGAAGTGTGGATATTGTTATAGATCTTATGAATCCTCTGTTTACTTTAGTCTACATTGCATCGTGGGGGTTCGCTTTTATGAGAAATGAGTTTCCAAGCATGATTCAATGCTTATGAAATGATGAATCTAGAGAGCTAATGCATCGGTGAATTATGACTTATTTGAGTAGAAACAATGGAAGTGGAAGGTGTTCTATAAAGTTAACCACTAGTGGTAAATAAAGATTCCATGCTGGCAAAATTATCCGAAAAAAGGCAAATTAAGGTTTTATACAATTTTCTCTAAAATTTGCCTTTCTGTTTTCCTAACAATTGTACACTAGCGATGAAGTTTGGCCACAGTAGAGATTAACCATGCCAGTAAACATTTTTGAACAAGGCAAAAAGAAACACAAACTTAATATTAACTAACCGCGACATCTAAAAACACAAGTCATTAGTATTAAAGCCACTGACTTGGATTAAGGCAAAATTCTTTATACGAGTCATTGAGGAGCGTTTTCACTCCATATGGGACGAAGTCCTATACCCCTTTTGAACAAATTCACGTTAGTAAACCAGTGAATAGCATTAGGGATAAATAATTTACGACTCATAGTTAAGGTTAACACTTCAAATAACTCATAAAATTAATATTATTTAGCAGCGGGAGTGGTTGACAATTATTCTCGTTTAAGAAAAATGCGTGAGAATGAGTAGCATTAAAGATAAGCGACCTACAAGTTATCCAAATCTTTTTTTTTTTCTTTTCTTAATATCTGATAAAAATCTACATTTTTGTGAGATTTAAGAGAACTAATGGGCCTCTCACATTCTCCCTAACGTTAATCATTTATTGTCCAATAAATTTCAGCTACAAATGGTATGATAAATAAAATATATTTAAATAATTTTTGGTCACGAGGAGGATTGCAAGATCTGCGTAATATCTCATGGATACACACCGAATATTTAGGACCGCCTCATGGTCATTAATTGTATGACATTTTCAGCTTCCGATCCGACAGCTGGTTTTGTCGGTATGTGATGTAACTATTTTCTCTTTTAAAGAAAAAAAATTAATAATAAAAGATTATCAAAATATTAATTATTCTTATTATAAATTTAAATTTAAATTATGTATTAATATTTTAATTAAGTTTTATTTTTATAAAAAAAAATATTACTATTTAAATATTAATATTCTAAGCAAAACTTTTGAGCTTCCTCGTGGGATAGATACATACATGCTGCACAAGCCATGGAACAGTATTTAATGCCCTAGTCTTTCTCAGGCAACTGCGCAATTTTACTGGGCTCTATGTACCCCCCAGGTGGAGTTGCCACTGTTTCTCAATTTGTCTCTTCCTCCATTTTTAATTATCGTTTTTTTTTATTTAATTTATAAAAAGGGATACTAATTTTGAGCTTCTTGCACATCAAACTGAGAGACCCTTGCAATAAAAAGAATTAGAAGAAGGTTTTCTTGNGATTACAACAAAAAGTCCAGCCTTGTTAAAAGGAAGTCAAGAGAAGTAGTCATTATTGAGTGATTAAGCTCAAAATACTTGTAGGAAATGCTACACATCATTAGATACTCGTTATAGAAGAAATTCAATGGATTCCTAGTTCCATTGAAGTGTGGATGTGCTTGTTAACAAGAATTGCGTGCTTATTGTTAGTACACAAGGCATTTTAACATCATTAAGTGGGAATGATGATTACAACAAAACGTCCAGCCTTGTTTGAAGGAAATCAAGAGAAGCAGTCATTAGTGAGAGATTAAGCTGAAAATACTTGTAGGAAATACTACACATCATTAGATACTCGTTATTGAATGAAATTCAATGGATTCCGAGTTCCATTGAAGTGTGGATGCGCTTGTTAACAAGAATTCAGTGCTTATTGTTTGTACACAAGGCATTCTTTGGCATCATTAAGTGGGAATGACTGATTACAACAAAAGGTCCAGCATTGTTAGAAGGAAATCAAGAGAAGCAGTCATTAGTGAGTGATTAAGCTGAAAATACTTGTAGGAAATGCTACACATCAATAGATACTCGTTATTGAATGAAATTCAATGGATTCCTAGTTTCATCGAAGTGTGGATGTGCTTGTTGACATGAATAGAGCGCTTATTGTTAGTTCTGAGGGCATGTTTGACATCATTAGGTGGGAATGAGTGATTACAAGAAAATGTCCAGCCTTGTTAGAAGGAAATCAAGAGAAGCAGTCATTAGGGTGTGATTAAGCTGAAAATACTTGTATGAAATGCTACACATCATTAGATACTCATTATTGATTGAATTTCAATGGATTCCGAGTTCCATTGAAGTGTGGATGTGCTTGTTAACAAGAATTGAGTGCTGATTGTTAGTACACAAGGCATTTTTGACGTCGTTAAGTGGGAATGACTGATTACAACAAAATATCCAGCCTTGTTAGAAGGAAATCAAGAGAAGCAGTCATTAGTGAGTGATTAAGCCGAAAATACTTGTACGAAATGCTACACATCATTAGATACGCGTTATTGAATGAAATTCAATGTATTCCTAGTTCCATTGAAGTGTGGATGTGCTTGTTAACAAGAATTGAGTGCTTATTGTTAGTACTGATGGCATTTTTGACATTATTAGGTGGGAATTAGTGTTTACAACAAATGGTCCAGCCATGTTAGAAGGAAATGAAGAGAAGCAGTTATTAGTGAGTGATTAAGCTGAAAATACTTGTAGGAAATGCTACACATCATTAGATACTCGTTATTGAATGAAATGCAATGGATTCCTACTTTGATGGAAGTGTGGATGTGCTTGTTAACATGAATAGGGGGCTTATTGTTAGTACTGAAGGCATTTTTGACATCCTTAGGTGGGAATGAGTGTTTACAACAAAAACTCCAGCCTTGTTGGAAGGAAATCAAGAGAAGCAGTCATTAGTGAGTGATTAAGCTGAAAATACTTGTAGGAAATGCTACACATCCTTAGATACTCGTTATTGAACGAAATTCAATGGATTCCCAGTTCCATTGAAGTGTGGACGTGCTTGTTGACATGAATAGAGTGCTTATTGTTAGTTCTGAAGGCATTTTTGACATCATTAGGTGGGAATGAGTGATTACAACAAAATGTCCAGCCTTGTTAGAGGGAAATCAAGAGAAGCAGTCATTAGTGGGTGAGTAAGCTGCAAATACTTGTACGAAATCCTACACATCATTAGATACTCGTTATTGAATGAAATTCAATGGATTCCTAGTTCCATGGAAGTGTGGATGTGCTTGTTGACATGAATAGAGTGCTTATTGTTAGTTCTACGGGCATTTTTGACATCATTAGGTGGGAATGAGTGATTAGAACAAAATGTCCAGCCTTGTTAGAAGGAAATCAAGAGAAGCAGTCATTAGTGAGTGATTAAGCTGAAAATACTTGTAGGAAATGCTACACATCATTAGATACTTGTTATTCATTGAAATTCAATGGATTCCTAGTTCGATTGAGGTGTGGATGTGCTTGTTGACAACAATGGAGTGCTTATTGTTAGTACACAAGGCATTTTTGACATCATTAACTGGGAATGACTGATTACTACAAAATATCCAGCCTTGTTAGAAGGAAATCAAGAGAAGCAGTCATTCGTGAGTGATTAAGCTGAAAATACTTGTTGTAAATGCTACACATCAATAGATACACTTTATTGATTGAAATTCAATGGATTCCTAGTTCCATTGAAGTGCGGATGTGCTTGTTAACAAGAATTGGGTGCTTATTGTTGTTACAAATGGCATGTTTGACATCATTAAGTGGGAATGACTGATTACAACAAAAAGTCCAGCCTTGTTAGAAGGAAATGAAGTGAAGCATTCATTAGTGAGTGATTAAGCTGAAAATACTTGTAGGAAATGCTACACATCATTAGATACTCGTTATTGATTGAAATTCAATGGATTCCTAGTTCCATTGAAGTGTGGATGTGCTTGTTACCAAGAATTGAGTGCTTATTGTTAGTACAGAAGGCATTTTTGACATCATTAAGTGGGAATGACTGATTACAACAAAACATCCAGCCTTGTAAGAAGGAAATCAAGGGAAGCAGTCATTAGTGAGTGATTAAGCTGAAAATACTAGTAGGAAATGCTACACATCATTAGATACTCGTTATTGAATGAAATTCAATGGATTCCTAGTTCCAAGGAAGTGTGGATGTGCTTGTTGACATGAATACAGTGCTTATTGTTAGTTCTGACGGCATTTTTGACATCATTTGGTGGGAATGAGTGATTACAACAACATGTCCAGCCTTGTTAGAAGGAGATCAAGAGAAGCAGTCATTAGTGAGTGATTATGCTGAAAATACTTGTAGGAAATGCTACACATCCTTAGATACTCGTTATTGAATGAAATTCAATAGATTCCTAGTTTGATTGAAGTGTGGATTTCCTTGTTAACATGAATAGAGTGCTTATTGTTACTACTAAAGGCATTTTTGACATCCTTAGGTGGGAATGAGTGTTTACAACAAAAACTCCAGCCTTGTTGGAAGGAAATCAAGAGAAGAAGTCATTAGTGAGTGATTAAGTTGAAAATACTTGTAGGAAATTGTACACATCATTAGATACTCATTATTGAGTGAAATTCAATGGATTCCTAGTTCCATTGAAGTGTGGACGTGCTTGTTAACATCAATAGAGTGCTTATTGTTAGTACAGAAGGCATTTTTGACATCCTTAGCTGGGAATGAGTGTTTAAAACAAAAACTCCAGCCTTGTTGGAAGGAAATCAAGAGAAGCAGTCATTAGTGAGTGATTAAGCTGAAAATACTTGTAGGAAATGCTACACATCATTAGATACTCGTTATTGAATGAAATTCAATGGATTCCTTGTTCCATGGAAGTGTGGATGTGCTTGTTGACATGAATACAGTGCTTATTGTTAGTTCTGAAGGCATTTTTGACATCATTAGGTGGGAATGAGTGATTACAAGAAAATGTCCAGCTTTGTTAGAAGGAAATCAAGAGAAGCAGTCATTAGTGAGTGATTAAGCTGAAAATACTTGTAGGAAATGCTACACATCATTAGATACTCGTTATTGAATGAAATTCAATGGATTCCTAGCTCCATTGAAGTGTGGATGTGCTTGTTAAAAAGAATTGAGTGCTTATTGTTAGTACACAAGGCATTTCTGACATCATTAAGTGGGAATGGCTGATTACAACAAAAAGTCCAGCCTTGTTAAAAGGAAGTCAAGAGAAGTAGTCATTATTGAGTGATTAAGCTCAAAATACTTGTAGGAAATGCTACACATCATTAGATACTCGTTATAGAATGAAATTCAATGGATTCCTAGTTCCATTGAAGTGTGGATGTGCTTGTTAACAAGAATTGTGTGCTTATTGTTAGTACACAAGGCATTTTTAACATCATTAAGTGGGAATGATTGATTACGACAAAACGTCCAGCCTTGTTTGAAGGAAATCAAGAGAAGCAGTCATTAGTGAGAGATTAAGCTGAAAATACTTGTAGGAAATACTACACATCATTAGATACTCGTTATTGAATGAAATTCAATGGATTCCGAGTTCCATTGAAGTATGGATGCGCTTGTTAACAAGAATTCAGTGCTTATTGTTTGTACACAAGGCATCTTTGACATCATTAAGTGGGAATGACTGATTACAACAAAAGGTCCAGCCTTGTTAGAAGGAAATCAAGAGAAGCAGTCATTAGTGAGTGATTAAGCTGAAAATACTTGTAGGAAATGCTACACATCATTAGATACTCGTTATTGAATGAAATTCATTGGATTCCTAGTTTCATCGAAGTGTGGATGTGCTTGTTGACATGAATAGAGCGCTTATTGTTAGTTCTGAGGGCATGTTTGACATCATTAGGTGGGAATTAGTGATTACAAGAAAATGTCCAGCCTGGTTAGAAGGAAATCAAGAGAAGCAGTCATTAGGGTGTGATTAAGCTGAAAATACTTGTACGAAATGCTACACATCATTAGATACTCGTTATTGATTGAATTTCAATGGATTCCGAGTTCCATTGAAGTGTGGATGTGCTTGTTAACAAGAATTGAGTGCTGATTGTTAGTACACAAGGCATTTTTGACGTCGTTAAGTGGGAATGATTGATTACAACAAAACATCCAGCCTTGTTAGAAGGAAATCAAGAGAAGCAGTCATTAGTGAGTGATTAAGCTGAAAATACTTGTACGAAATGCTACACATCATTAGATACGCGTTATTGAATGAAATTCAATGTATTCCTACTTGCATTGAAGTGTGGATGTGCTTGTTAACAAGAATTGAGTGCTTATTGTTAGTACTGATGGCATTTTTGACATTACTAGGTGGGAATTAGTGTTTACAACAAATGGTCCAGCCATGTTAGAAGGAAATGAAGAGAAGCAGTTATTAGTGAGTGATTAAGCTGAAAATACCTGTAGGAAATACTACACATCATTAGATACTCGTTATTGAATGAAATGCAATGGATTCCTAGTTTGATGGAAGTGTGGATGTGCTTGTTAACATGAATAGGGTGCTTATTGTTAGTACTGAAGGCATTTTTGACATCCTTAGATGGGAATGAGTGTTTACAACAAAAAGTCCAGCCTTGTTGGAAGGAAATCAAGAGAAGCAGTCATTAGTGAGTGATTAAGTTGAAAATACTTGTAGGAAATGCTACACATCATTAGATACTCGTTATTGAATGAAATTCAATGGATTCCCAGTTCCATTGAAGTGTGGACGTGCTTGTTGACATGAATAGAGTGCTTATTGTTAGTTCTGAAGGCATTTTTGACATCATTAGGTGGGAATGAGTGATTACAACAAAATGTCCAGCCTTGTTAGAGGGAAATCAAGAGAAGCAGTCATTACTGGGTGATTAAGCTGAAAATACTTGTACGAAATGTTACACATCATTAGATACTCGTTATTGAATGAAATTCAATGGATTCCTAGTTCCATGGAAGTGTGGATGTGCTTGTTGACATGAATAGAGTGCTTATTGTTAGTTCTAAGGGCATTTTTGGCATCATTAGGTGGGAATGAGTGATTAGAACAAAATGTCCAGCCTTGTTAGAAGGAAATCAAGAGAAGCAGTCATTAGTGAGTGATTAAGCTGAAAATACTTGTAGGAAATGCTACACATCATTAGATACTTGTTATTCATTGAAATTCAATGGATTCCTAGTTCCATTGAGGTGTGGATGTGCTTGTTGACAACAATGGAGTGCTTATTGTTAGTACACAAGGCATTTTTGACATCATTAAGTGGGAATGACTGATTACTACAAAATATCCAGCCTTGTTAGAAGGAAATCAAGAGAAGCAGTCATTAGTGAGTGATTAAGCTGAAAATACTTGTTGTAAATGCTACACATCAATAGATACACTTTATTGATTGAAATTCAATGGATTCCTCGTTCCATTGAAGTGCGGATGTGCTTGTTAACAAGAATTGGGTGCTTATTGTTATTACAAATGGCATGTTTGGCATCATTAAGTGGGAATGACTGATTACAACAAAAAGTGCAGCCTTGTTAGAAGGAAATGAAGTGAAGCATTCATTAGTGAGTGATTATGCTGAAAATACTTGTAGGAAATGCTACACATCATTAGATACTCGTTATTGAATGAAATTCATTGGATTCCTAGTTGCATTGAAGTGTGGATGTGCTTGTTAACAAGAATTGAGTGCTTATTGTTAGTACACAAGGCATTTTTGACATCATTAAGTGGGAATGACTGATTACAACAAAACATCCAGCCTTGTTAGAAGGAAATCAAGGGAAGCAGTCATTAGTGAGTGATTAAGCTGAAAATACTAGTAGGAAATGCTACACATCATTAGATACTCGTTATTGAATGAAATTCAATGGATTCCTAATTCCATGGAAGTGTGGATGTGCTTGTTGACATGAATACAGTGCTTATTGTTAGTTCTGACAGCATTTTTGACATCATTTGGTGGGAATGAGTGATTACAACAACATGTCCAGCCTTGTTAGAAGGAGATCAAGAGAAGCAGTCATTAGTGAGTGATTAAGCTGAAAATACTTGTAGGAAATGCTACACATCCTTAGATACTCGTTATTGAATGAAATTCAATGGATTCCTAGTTTGATGGAAGTGTGGATTTCCTTGATAACATGAATAGAGTGCTTATTGTTAGTACTAAAGGCATTTTTGACATCCTTAGGTGGGAATGAGTGTTTACAACAAAAACTCCAGCCTTGTTGGAAGGAAATCTAGAGAAGAAGTCATTAGTGAGTGATTAAGTTGAAAATACTTGTAGGAAATTGTACACATCATTAGATACTCATTATTGAGTGAAATTCAATGGATTCCTAGTGCCATTGAAGTGTGGACGTGCTTGTTAACATCAATAGAGTGCTTATTGTTAGTACAGAAGGCATTTTTGACATCCTTAGCTGGGAATGAGTGTTTAAAACAAAAACTCCAGCCTTGTTGTTAGGAAATCAAGAGAAGCAGTCACTAGTGAGTGATTAAGCTGAAAATACTTGTAGGAAATGCTACACATCATTAGATACTCGTTATTCAATGAAATTCAATGGATTTCTTGTTCCATTGAAGTGTGGATGTGGTTGTTGACATGAATAGAGTGCTTATTGTTAGTTCTGAAGGCATTTTTGACATCATTAGTTGGGAATGAGTGATTACAACAACCTGTCCAGCCTTGTTAGAAGGAAATCAAGAGAAGCAGTCATTAGTGAGTGATTAAGCTGAAAATACTTGTAGGAAATGCTACACATCATTATATACTCGTTATTGAAGGAAATTCAATGGATTCCTAGTTCCATGGAAGTGTGGATGTGCTCTTTGACATGAAGAGAGTGCTTATTGTTAGTTCTGAGGGCATTTTTGACATCATTAGGTGGGAATGAGTGATTACAAGAAAATGTCCAGCCTTGTTAGAAGGAAATCAAGAGAAGCAGTCATTAGTGTGTGATTAAGCTGAAAATACTTGTAGGAAATGCTACACATCATTAGATACTCGTTATTGAATGAAATTCAATGGATTCCTAGTTTCATGGAAGAGTGGATGTGCTGGTTGACATGAATAGAGTGCTTATTGTTAGTTCTGAGGCCATTTTTGACATCATTAGGTGGGAATGACTGATTACAACGAAACGTCCAGCCTTGTTAGAAGGAAGTCAAGAGAAGCAGTCATTAGTGAGTGATTAAGCTCAAAACACTTGTAGGAAATGCTACACATCATTAGATACTCGTTACAGAATGAAATTCAAGGGATTCCTAGTTCCATTGAAGTGTGGATGTGCTTGTTAACAAGAATTGAGTGCTTATTGTTAGTACACAAGGCATTTTTAACATCATTAAGGGGGAATGATTGATTACAACAAAACGTCCAGCCTTGTTAGAAGGAAGTCAAGAGAAGCTGTCATTAGTGAGAGATTAAGCTGAAAATACTTGTAGGAAATGCTACACATCATTAGATACTCGTTATTGAATGAAATTCAATGGATTCCTAGTTCCATTGAAGTGTGGATGTGCTTGTTAACAAGAATTCAGTGCTTATTGTTTGTACACAAGGCATGTTTGACATCATTAAGTGGGAATGACTGATTACAACAAAAGGTCCAGCGTTGTTAGAAGGAAATCAAGAGAAGCAGTCATTAGTGAGTGATTAAGCTGAAAATACTTGTAGGAAATGCTACACATCATTAGATACTCGTTATTGAATGAATTCAATGGATTCCTAGTTCCATTGATGTGTGGATGTGCTTGTTAACATGAATAGAGTGCTTATTGTTAGTTCTCAAGGGATTTTTGACATCATTACGTGGGAATGTGTGATTACAACAAAAAGTCCAGCCTTGTTAGAAGGAAATCAAGAGAAGCAGTCATTAGTGAGAGATTCAGCTCAAAATACTTGTAGGAAATGCTACACATCATTAGATACTCGTTATTTAATGAATTCAATGGATTCCTAGTTCCATTGAAGTGCGGATGTGCTTGTTAAGAAGAATTCAGTGCTTATTGTTAGTACAGAAGGCTCTTTTGACATCGTTAAGTGGAAATGACTGATTACAACAAAAAGTCCAGCCTTGTTAGAAGGAAATCAAGGGAAGCAGTCATTAGTGATTGATTCAGCTGAAAATACTTGAAGGAAATGCTACACATTATTAGATACTCGTTATTGAATGAAATTCAATGGATTCCTAGTTGCATTGAAGTGTGGATGTGCTTGTTAACAAGAATTGAGTGCTTCTTGTTAGTACACAAGGCATTTTTGACATCATTAAGTGGGAGTGACTGATTACAACAAAAAGTCGAGCCTTGTTAAGAGGAAATCAAGAGAAGCTGTCACTAGTGAGTGATTGAGGTGCAAATACTAGTAGGAAATGCTACACATCTTTAGATACTCGTTATTGAATGAAATTCAATGGATTCCTTGTTCCATGGAAGTGTGGATGTGCTTGTTGACATGAATAGAGTGCATATTGTTGGTTCTGAGGGCATTTTTGACATCATTAGGTGGGAATGACTGATTACAACAAAATGTCCAGCCTTGTTAGAAGGAAATCAAAAGAACCAGTCATTAGTGAGTGATTAAGCTGAAAATACTTGCAGGAAATGCTCCACATCATTAGATACTCGTTATTGAATGAAATTCAATGGATTCCTAGTTCCATTGAAGTGTGGATGTGCTTGTTGACAAGAATTGAGTGCTTATTGTTAGTAGACAAGGCATGTTTGACATCATTAAGTGGGAATGACTGATTACAACAAAACGTGCAGCCTTGTTAGAAGCAAATCAAGAGAAGCTGTCCTTAGTGAGTGATTAAGCTGAAAATACTTGTAGGAAATGCTACATATCATTAGATACTCGTTATTGAATGAAATTCAAGGGATTCCTAGTTCCATTGAAGTGTGGATGTGCTTGTTAACAAGAATTGAGTGCTTATTGTTAGTACACAAGACATTTTTGACATCATTAAGTGGGAATCACTGATTACAACAAAACATCCAGCCTTGTTTGAAGGAAATCAAGAGAAGCAGTCATTAGTGAGTAATTCAGTTGAAAATACTCGTAGGAAATGCTACACATCGTTAGATACTCGTTATCTGATGCGGAAAACCCCAAAAGGACGTGGCTTAGGGACTCAACGCACACAATGATTCAAAGAACAACCAGGAAAGCTAAATCAGAGTTTAATAACACAAACCCCAGACCCAATATTCAAGGGAACACGAACCTAGGGTATTCAAGAAGGATATGGACGCCACACTCCAGAAAAGGAAGGAATTGGGAGTGATAAGTCGATTTGAACGCCACAAGAGGAAAACCTCTTGATAAGTTCTTTAGTTCTCAAAAGAACCGAGGGAGAAACCCTTGCTTGCTATTTCACTCAAAGTTGTCTTTTCTCCAGAGCTTACGAGGGGTGCCTATTTATTGGCCAAGATGGCAATCCTAAAGAGGCAAAATTCCTAATTAGGAGAAATCCTTATTTTGGAGGAATTTCGGACAAATTCCAGCAGATACAATGAACTCCTATTTAGGAGTGAATGCTATCACTTAGTCTGACCCATTAAGTAGTATAATTATATTAATTAGGCCTGGGCTCTCTTTAGAACTTGAATTCGCACCATTTGAAGCTTGGTTGGTCTGAACATCCTTAATCAGCCCATTTAGTTCTTCTTTCATCTTTCTGGCTCTAGCTCGTGTTATTGGGCCTTTTGGAATGTGCAATGGACCTCCTGCATCCATTGAAGCTTTCCACCCTTCATCTCTACGGTTCTCATCATTCCCCCTTTCCTCGAAAAGATTCATCCTCGAATCATCACCTTGTTTTTACTTGATGATGTAAGAAAAGGTCTGAATGAATTGGATCCACTTGGCATGTCTTTTATTTAACTTTCCTTGTACAAGTAGGATAGGAACTGCACAAGGACTCATGCTTTCCCTTATATAGCGTTTTGAAATATGTTCCTCAACCTACCTTTTAAGCTCTTTTGTTTTCATAGGATTACTCTTATATGCTGGCTGGTTTGGGATGGAAGCACCAGGGATGAAAACAATTTGATTCTTAATTCCTCTCTTAGGTAGAAATCGACTTGGGACATCATCATGGAATTCATCTTCAAATTCCTGCAATAGAACAATAACACTAGGCAAAGATGGTTCAAGCTTGTTAGTGTTAAAATAAGTCTCCTTGTACAAAAGTATGATCATAGGCTGTTTGGCACAAAATGCTCTTTTGACATCACTCTCTTTTGCATAGAAACTTTCTGTTTTCTTCTCCTTCTCCTGTGTTCTCACGTTTTCTCCTCTCTTTTCTCTTTTTTCAATCTCTCTTTTCTGTTCACTCTCATTTTTAATCCTTAATTGATCCTCATAAGCTTGTTGAGGTGATAATGGTACAAGAGTAACAGGTTTTTCATTCATTACAAAGGAATATCGATTCTTGAATCCATCATGCATAACTCGCATGTCAAACTGCCATGGTCTTCCTAATAGAATATGGCCTGCTTGCATAGGTACAACATCACATAAAACTTCATCACAGTACCTTCCAATAGAAAAAGACACGAGCACTTGCTTATCTACCTTAACTTCACCATTCTCATTCAACCATTGAAGCTTATATGGCCTAGGATGCTTCATAGTAGGTAAGTTCAGTTTCTCAACCATCATTGTGCTAGCAACATTAGTGCAACTCCCACCATCAATAATCATACTACATACCTTATCTTTGATGAAACACCTCGTCTGAAAGATGTTATCTCGTTGCACCTCATTTTCTTCCTTCACTTGCACATCCAATGCTCGCCTTGTGATGAGAGGAGCTATTTCATTATCTGGATTCTCCTCTCCATCACTTTCACCCTTTGATGATGGCACAGAATCATCATCTTCATAGTCATAGACACGTTTCAATTGCTTTCTTGCTTTAGGAGCCTCATATTCTCCGTACTTCCTTTGCAGCTTTGATATTGCATTAGCTTGCTCCTCCATCCTCTCTCTCATATCATCAAATCTGGTATTCATGTGCTCAAATTGTTGTTGCATAGCTTTGATCATGAAGGACATGTCAACAGCTCCCTCCTGAGCAGCACCTTTGTCTTTCAAAGTCATATTATTTCAACCTGATTTAGAGCCAAGCTCAGATACCAACTGATGCGGAAAACCCCAAAAAGACGTGGCTTAGGGACCCAACGCACACAATGAATCAAAGAACAACCAGGAAAGCTAAATCAGAGTTTAATAACACAAACCCTAGACCCAATATTCGAAGGAACACGAACCTAGGGTATTCAAGATGGATATGGACGCCACACTCCAGAAAAGGAAGGAATTGGGAGTGATAAGTCGATTTGAACGCCACAAGAAGAAGCACCTCTTGATAAGTTCTTTAGTTCTTAAAAGAACCGAAGGGAGAAACCCTTGCTTTTTATTTCACTGAAAGTTGTCTGATTTCTTAATTGTCTCCTTTCCAAAGCTTACAAGGGGTGCCTATTTATAGGCTTAGATAGCAATCCTAAAGAGGCATAATTTCCTAGTTAGAACAATTCCTTATTGAGGAGGAATTCCTATCTGGGTACAAATTCTTATATGGAAAATAAACTCCTAATTTGGAGTGACTATTATTACTAGTCCTAACACTTTAATTACTCTAATGATATTAATAAGGTCTGGACTCTCTTCTATGTTTAAATTCGCACCATTTGAAGCTGGGTTGGCCTGAGCATCCTTAATAAGCCCATTTAGTGCTTCTTTCATCTTTCTGGCTCTAACTCGTGTTATTGGGCCTTCTGGAATGTGTAATGGCCCTCTTGCAACCATTGAAGCTCTAGCTCGTGTTATTGGGCCTTCTGGAATGGGCAATGGACCTTTTGGATCTATTGAAGCCTTCCACCCATCATCTCCACAATTCTCATCATTCCCCCTTTCCTCAAAAGGATTCGTCCTCGAATCATCACCTTGTTTATACTTGATGATGTAGGGAAGGTCTGAATGAATTTGATCCACTTGGCATGCCTTCGTTCAAACTTCCTCGTACAAGTTAGGATAGGAACTACACAATGACTCATGCTTTCCCTCACATATCCTTTGAAAATAATTCTTCAACCTGTCTTTATGCTCCTTTGTCTCCTCAAGATTACTCTTATATGCCTGACTAGTTTGGCATGGATGCACCAGGGAATGAAAACAATTGATTCTTAATTCCTCTCTTAGGTAGCAATCCACTTAGGATGTCATCATGGAATTCATCTTCAAATTCCTGCAATAGAACAACAATAGTACTAGGCAAAGATGGTTCAAGCTGTTATGTAAAAGAAGCCTTTTGTACAAGTACAATCACGGGTTGTATGGCAAAAATTGCTCTTTTGCATCACTTTCTTCTGCATAGAAACCTTTCTGTTTTCTTCTGCATCACTCTCTTGTGTTCTCACGTTTTTCTCCTGTGTTCTCTTTTTTCCATCTCTCTTTTTGTTCACTCTCAGTTTTAATCCTTAATTGATCCTCATAGCCTGTTGAGGTGATAATGGTACAAGAGTGACGGGTTTATCATTCATACAAAGGATATCGATTCTGAATCCATCATGCATAACTTGTCTGTCAAACTGCCATGGCCTTCCTAATAGAATATGACCTGCTTGCATAGGTACAAACACACATAAAACTTCATCACAGTACTTCCAATAGAAAATGACCACGAGCACTTGCTTATCTACCATAAACTTCACCATTCTCATTCAACCAATGAAGCTTATATGGCCTAGGGATGCTTTCATAGTAGGTAAGTTCAGCTCTCAACCATAGTTATACTAGCAACATTAGTGCAACTCCCACCATCAAAATCATACTACATACCTTTTCTTTATGAAACACCTTGTCTGAAAAATGTTATCTCGTTGCCCTCATTTTGTTCTTTCACTTGCACATTCAATGCTCGCCTTGTGATTGAGAGCTACTCCATCAGCAGGATACTTCTCTCCATCACTTTCACCCTCTGATGATGGCACAGAATCATCATCTTCGTGTCATAGCACGTCTCAATTGCCTTCCTGCTTTAGAAGCCTCATATTCTTCGTGCCCTCCTTTGCAACCTGGCTATGTACTTAGCTTGCTCCTCCATCCTCTCTCTCATATCATCAAATCTGATATTCATATGCTCAAATTGTGTTGCATAGCTTGATCATGAAGGACATGTCAACAGCTCCCTCCATAGCAGCACCTTTGTGTTTCGAAGTCATATTTTTTTTTTTTTTTCTGATTTAGAGCCAACCGATTTAGAGCTGGGCTCTGATACCAACTGATGCGGAAANAACAAGAATTGAGTGCTTATTGTTAGTACACAAGGCATTTTGACATCATTTTGTGGGAATGACTGATTACAACAAAAAGTGCAGCCTTGTTACAAGGAAATCAAGAGAAGGCGTCATTAGTGATGAAATTGATGATCAAACTACTGTGGTCCGAACTGCTAACAATAGAAGGGATCAAAGGGAATTTGGAGGCAAGGCCCCTATGACCATAATCTTGGGCAGTATTAAAATGACACTTCTCCATACCAAGGTTAAGAATGATCCTGATGCATACCTAGAATGGGAGAAGAAGGTTGAATTGTTTTTGATTGCCACAACTATTCCGAGGAGAAAAAGGTAAAGCTTGCTGCAGTTGAATTCACTGATTATGCTATTATTTGGTGGATCAACTTGTTTTGACTAGGAGAAGGAATCGTGAGCGGCCTATTGATACATGGGAGGAGAATGGAGGCTATCATGAGGAGGAGGTTTGTCCCTAATCACTATTACAGGGAGCTGTACCAAAGGCTGCAAAGGCTCACTCAGGGGCCACCAGTGTGTGAAGGATTACCACAAGGAGATGGAGATTACCATGATTCGGGCAAATGTAGAAGAAGATAGAAAGCAACCATGGCTCGATTTCTGCAAGGGCTAAATAGGGACATAGCAAACGTGGTTGAATTGCAACACTATGTGGAATTGAGAAGACATGGTACACATGGCCATGAAAGTTGAAAGGCAACTCAAACGAAAGGGTCCCACACGGTTTGGGCAGAACTCAGGATCTACCTCATCTTGGAAGCCAAATTGGAATAAAAGGGACGAGATGACCAACTACAAGTCCAAAGCCGAGCCATCCAAGTACAAGAATGGAGGGTTGATCCAACCCTTATAAACAGCCCAAAGACCCTCTCAGGAACTGATGTGGGACACATCATTCCCGACCCCTTAAAACTGCACGTCCCCGTGCTGCCTCATCAGCATGGTGGCAGGGAACCTTTGTACATGCAGGCACCAACCCTCTGAGGTTTGGCTCTGATACCAACTGATTTAGAACCAGGCTCTGATACCAACTGATGCGGGAAACCCCAAAAAACGTGGCTTAGGGACCCAACGCACACAATGAATCAAAGAGCAACCAGGAAGCTAAATCAGAGTTTAATAACACAAACCCTAGACCCAATATTCGAAGGAACACAAACCTAGGGTATTCAAGAAGGATATGGACGCCACACTCCAGAAAAGGAAGGAATTGGGAGTGATAAGTCGATTTGAACGCCACAAGAAGAAGTACCTCTTGATAAGTTCTTTAGTTCTTAAAAGAACCGAGGAGAAAAACCTTTGCTTTCTATTTCACTCAAAGTTGTCAGATTTCTTGATTGTCTGATTTCCAAAGCTTATAAGGGGTGCCCATTTATAGGCTAAGATAGCAATCCTAAGAGGCATAATTTGGAGTGACTACTATTATTAGTCCAAATACTTTTAATTACTCTAATGATATTAATAAGGCCTGGACTCTCTTCCAAGTTTAAATTCGCACCATTTGAACTGGGTTGGCCTGAGCGTCCCCTGAATCAACACCCTTTAGTGCTTCTTTAATCTTTCTGTCCTAGCTCGTGTTATTGGGCCTTCTGGAATGTGCAATGGACCTCTTGCATCCATTGAAGCCCTAGCTCGTGTTATTGGGCTTCTAGAATGTGCAATGGACCTCTTGCATCAATTGAAGCTCTAACTCATGTTATTGGGCCTTCTGGAATGTGCAATGGACTTTTTGCATCCTTCGAAGCCTTCCACCCTTCATGTCTGCGGTTCTCATCATTCCCCCTTTCCTCAAAAGATTCGTCCTCGAATTATCACCTTGTTTATACTTGATGACGTAGGAAAGGTCTGAATGAATTTGATCCACTTGGCATGCCTTCTGTTCAACTTTCCTTGCACAAGTAGGATAGGAACTGCACAATGACTCATGCTTTCCCTCACATATCCTTTGAAAATAAGTTCTTCAACCTGTCTTTTATGCTCCTTTGTCTCCTCAGGATTACTCTTATATGCTGGCCAGTTTGGGATGGATACGCCAGGGATGAAAACAATTTGATTCTTAATTCCTCTCTCAGGTAGCAATCCACTTAGGACATCATCATGGAATTGATCTTCAAATTCCTGCAATAGAACAATAACACTAGGCAAAGATGGTTCAAGCTTGTTAGTGTTAAAATAAGTCTCCTTGTACAAAAAGTATGATCATAGGGCTGTTTGGCACAGAATGCTCTTTTGACATCACTTTCTTTTGCATAGAAACTTTCTGTTTTCTTCTCTTTCTCCTGTGTTCTCGCGTGTTCTCCTCTCTTTTCTCTTTTTTCAAACTCTCTTTTCTGTTCACTCTCATTTTTAATCCTTAATTGATCCTCATAAGTTTGTTGAGGTGATAATGGTACAAAAGTGACGGGTTATATCATTCATTGCAAAGGAATATCGATTCTTGAATCCATCGTGCATAACTCGTCTGTCAAACTGCCATGGCCTTCCTAATAGAATATGGCCTGCTTGCATAGGTACAACATCACATTAAAAACTTCATTCGTGATACCTTCCAATAGAAAATGACACGAGCACTTGGCTTATCTACTTTAAACTTCACCACTCTCATTCAACCAATTGAAACTTATATGGTTTAGGATGCTTCATAGTAGGTAAATTTAACCTTCTCAACCATAGTTGTGCTAGCAACATTAGTGGCAACTCCCACCATCAATAAGTCATACTACAGACCTTATCTTTGATGAGACATCTCGTCTGAAAGATGTTACCTCGTTGCCCTCATTTTCTTCTTTTACTTGCACATTCAATGCATCGCCTTGTGATGAGAGCTACTCAATTAGCCAGCATACTTCTCTCCATCACTTTCAACCCCTTGTTGATGACACAGAATCGTTATCATCAATTGGTCATAGGCATGTTTCAATTGCCCACTTGCTTAGGAGCTCATATTCTTTTGTGCCTCCTTTGCAACTCTTGCTATTGTATTAGCTTGCTCCTCCATCCTCTCTCTCATATCATCAAATCTGGAATTCATGTGCTCAAATGTTGTTGCATAGCTTGATCATGAAGGACATGTCAACAGCTCCCTCTTGAGCAGCACCTTTGCCTTTCAAAGACATATTTTTTTTATTTTTTTCTGATTTAGAGCCGGGCTCTGATACCAACTCATGAGAGTTTGAACCTAACTCCACCACAAAAGCTAGCTCAAGAATGGAGGGTTGATCCAAACCCTTATAAACAGCCCAAAGACCCTATCAGGAACTGATGTGGGACACATCAAGTGAGTGATTCAGCTGAAAATACTTGAGGAAATGCTACACATCATTAGATGCTCATTATTGAATGAAATTCATGGATTCCTAGTTCCATTGAAGTGTGGATGTGCATGTTGACATGAATAAGTGCTTATTGTTTAGTTCTGAAGGCACTTTTGAAATCCTTTAGGTGGGAATGAGTGATTACAACAAAATGTCCAGCCCTTCTTAGAAGGAAATCAAGAGAAAGCAGTCATTAGTGCAGAGATTAAGCTCAAAATACTTGTAGGAAATGCTACACATCATTAGATACTCGTTATTGAATGAAATTGAATGGATTCCTAGTTCCATTGACGTGTGGATGTGCATGTTGACTTGAATAGAGTGCATATTGTTAGTTCTGAAGGCATTTTTGACATCATTAGGTGGGAATGAGTGATTACAACAAAATGTGCAGCCTTGTTACAAGGAAACCAAGAGAAGCAGTCATTACTGAGTGATTAAGCTGAAAATACTTGTAGAAATGCTACACATCATTAGATACTCATTATTGAATGAAATTCAATGGATTCCTAGTTCCATTGAAGTAGTGGGATGCGCTGGTTAACAAGAATTCAGTGCTTATTGTTTGTACACCAAGGCAGTCTTTGACATCATTAAGTGGCGAAAGACTGATTACAACAAAATGTCCACCCTTGTTAGAAGGAAACCAAGAGAGGCACTCATTAGTGAGTGATTAAGCTGAAAATACTTGCAGGAAATTCTACACAATCATTAGATACTCTTTATTGAATGAAATTCAATGGATTCTTAGTTCCATTGAAAGTGTGGATGTGCTTCTTTGACATGAATAGAGTGCTTATTGTTAGTTCATGAAGGCATTTTTGACATCATTAGGTGGGAATCAGTGATTTACAACAAAATGTCCAGCCTTGTTTAGAAGGAAATCAAGAGAAGCAGTCATTAGTGAGTGATTAAGCTGAAAATACTTGTAGGAAATGCTACACAGCATTAGATACTCGTTATTGGATTGAAATTCAATGGATTCCTAGTTCCATTGAAGTGTGGATGTGCTTGTTGACATGAGGAGAGTGCTTATTGTTAGTTCTGACGGCATTTTTGACATCACTACGTGGGGAATGAGTGATTACAACAAAATGTCCAGCCTTGTCAGAAGGAAATCAAGAGAAGCAGTCTTTACTGAGTGATTAAGCTGAAAATACTTAAAAGAAATGCTACACATCATTACAATACTCGTTATTGATTGAAATTCAACGGATTCCTAGTTCCATTGAAGTGTGGATGTGCCTGTTAACAAGAATTGAGTGCTTATTGTTAGAACACAAGCATTTTTAGACATCATTTTGTGGGAATGACTGATTACAACAAAAAGTGCAGCCTTGTTACACGGAAATCAACAGAAGCAGTCATTAGTGAGTGATTCAGCTGAAAATACTTGAAGGAAATGCTACACATCATTAGATGCTCATTATTGAATGAAATTCAATGGATTCCTAGTTCCATTGAAGTGTGGATGTGCATGTTGACATTAATAGAGTGCTTATTGTTAGTTCTGAAGGCATTTTAGACATCATTAGGTGGGAATGAGTGATTACAACAAAATGTCCATCCTTCTTAGAAGGAAATTAAGAGAAGCAGTCATTAGTGAGAGATTAAGCTGAAAATACTTGTAGGAAATGCTACACATTATTAGATACTCGTTATTGAATGAAATTCAATGGATTCCTAGTTCCATTGACGTGTGGATGTGCATGTTGACATGAATAGAGTGCTTATTGTTAGTTCTGAAGGCATTTTTGACATCATTAGCTGGAATGAGTGATTACAACAAACTGTGCAGCCTTGTTACAAGGAAATCAAGAGAAGCAGTCATTAGTGAGTGATTAAGCTGAACATACTTGTAGGAAATGCTACACATCATTAGATACTCATTATTGAATGAAATTCAATGTATTCCTAGTTCCATTGAAGTGTGGATGTGCTTGTTAACAAGAATTCAGTGCTTATTGTTTGTACACAAGCATTTTGACATCATTAAGTGGGAATGACTGATTACAACAAAAAGTCCAGCCTTGTTAGAAGGAAATCAAGAGAAGCAGTCATTAGTGAGTGATTAAGCTCAAATACTTGTAGGAAATGCTACACATCATTAGATACTCATTATTGAATGAAATTCAATGGATTCCTAGTTCCATGGAAGTGTGGATGTGCTTTTTGACATGAATAGAGTGCTTATTGTTAGTTCTGAGGGCATTTGACATCATTAGGTGGGAATGAGTGATTTCAACAAAATGTCCAGCCTTGTTAGAAGGAAATCAAGAGAAGCAGTCATTAGTGAGTGATTAAGCTGAAAATACTTGTAGGAAATGCTACACATCATTAGATACTCGTTATTGAATGAAATTCAATGGATTCCTAGTTCCATTGAAGTGTGGATGTGCTTGTTAACAAGAATTGAGTGCTTATTGTTAGTACACAAAGCATTTCTCACATCATTAAGTGGGAATGACTGATTACAACAAAAATGCAGCCTTGTTAGAAGGAAATCAAGAGAACAGTCATTAGTGAGTGATTAAGCTGAAAATACTTGAAGGAAATGCTACACATCATTAGATACTCGTTATTGAAAGAAATTCAATGGATTCCTAGTTCCATTGAAGTGTGGTTGTGCTTGTTGACATGAATAGAGTGCTTATTGTTAGTTCTGAAGGCATTTTTGACATCATTAGGTGGGAATGAGTGATTACAACAAAATGTCGAGGCCTTGTTAGAAGGAAATCAAGAGAAGCAGTCATTAGTGAGTGATAAGCTGAAAATACTTGTAGGAACATGCTACACAACATGAGATAGTCGTGATCTGGAATGAAATTATATGGTTTCCTAGTCATGGAAGTGTGGCATGTAGCTTGTTGACATGAATAGAGTGCTTCATTGTTAGTTCTGAAGGGGCATTTTTGACATCCATAAGGTGGGAATGAGTGATTACAACAAAATGCCCGGCCTGTTAGAAGGAAATCAAGAGCAAGCAGTCATGTAGGTGAGCTGATTAAGCTGAAAACTACTTGATCAGGAAATGCTACACCATCATTAGTATACTCGTTATAGAATGAAATTCAATGGATTCCCTAGATTCCATGAAGTGGGGATTGTGCCTATGCTGACATGAAGTAGATGTGCTTATGTAGTTCTGCAGGCATTCTTTGGAAAATCAATACAGGTGGGAATGAGTGATGTACGACCAAACTGTCCACCCTTCAGTATAGAAGGAAATCAAGAGAAGCAGTCTTTAGTGAGTGATTAAGCTGAAAATACTTGTAGGAAATGCTACACATCATTAGATACTCGTTAATGAATGAAATTCAATGGATTCCTAGTTCCATGGAAGTGTGGATGTGCTTGTTGACATGAATAGAGTGCTTATTGTTAGTTCTGAGGGCATTTTCGACATCATTAGGTGGGAATGAGTGATTACAACAAAATGTCCAGCCTTGTTAGAAGGAAATCAAGGAGAAGCAGTCATTAGTGAGTGATTAAGCTGAAAATACTTGTAGGAAATGCTACACATCATTAGATACTCGTTATTGATTGAAATTCAATGGATTCCTAGTTCCATTGAAGTGTGGATGTGCTTGTTAACAGAATTGAGTGCTTATTGTTAGTACACAAGGCATTTTTGACATCATTTACGTGGGAAATGACTGATTACAACAAAACATCCTCCTTGTTAGAAGGAAATCAAGAGAAGCAGTCATTAGTGAGTGATTAAGCTGAAAATACTTGTAGGAAATGCCAGACATCATTACATACTCGTTATTGAATGAAATTCAATGGATTCCTAGTTCCATGGAAGTGTGGATGTGCTTGTTGACATGAATAAAGTGCTTATTGTTAGTTCTGAGGGCATTTTTGACATCATTAGGTGGGAATGAGTGATTACAACAAAATGTCCAGCCTTGTTAGAAGGAAATCAAGAGAAGCAGTCATTAGTGAGTGATTAAGCTGAAAATACTTGTAGGAAATGCTACACATCATTAGATACTCCATTTGAATGAAATTCAATGGATCCTAGTTCCATTGAAGTGTGGATGTGCTTGTTAACATGAATAGAGTGCTTATTGTTAGTAGTGAAGGCATTTTTGACATCATTAGGTGGGAATGAGTGTTTACAACAAAAAACTCCAGCCTCGTTAGAAGGAAATCAAGAGAAGCAGTCATTAGTGAGTGATTAAGCTGAAAATAATTGTAGGAAATGCTACACATCATTAGATACTCGTTATTGAATGAATTCAATGGATTCCTAGTTCGATGGAAGTGTGGATGTGCTTGTTGACATGAATAGAGTGCTTATTGTTAGTTCTGAGGGCATTTTTCACATCTTTAGGTGGGAATGAGTGATTACAACAAAATGTCCACCCTTGTTAGAAGGAAACCAAGAGAAGCNCATTGAAGTGTGGATGTGCTTGTTAAACTGAATACAGTGCTAATGTTAGTTCTGAGGGCATTTTTGACATCGTTAGGTGGGAATGAGTGATTACAAGAAAAGTCCAGCCTTGTTAGAAGGAAATCAAGAGAAGCAGTCACTAGTGAGTGATTAAGCTGAAATACTCGTAGGAAATGCTACACATCATTAGGTACTCGTTATTGAAGGAAATTCAATGGTTCCTAGTTTCCTTGAAGTGTGGATGTTCCTATTAACAAGAATAGAGTGCTTATTGTTAGTACACAAGGCATTTTTGACATCATTAATGGCAATGACAGATTACAACAAAAGTCCAGCCTTGTTTAGAAGGAAATCAAGGGAAGCAGTCTTTAGTCAGGTTTAGGCTTAAAATACTTGTAGGAAATGCTACACATCATTAGATACTCGTTATTTAATGAAATGCAATGGATTGCTAGTTCCATGGAAGTGTGGATGTGCTTGTTAACATGTATAGAGTGCTTATTGTTAGTACTCAGGGCATTTCAGACATCATTAAGTGGGAATGAGTGATTCCAACAAAACGCCCAGCCTTGTTAGAAAGAAATCCAGAGAAGCAGTCCTTAGTGAGTGATTAAGCTGAAAATACTTGTAGGAAATGCTACACAGCCTTAGATACTCGGTATTTAAAGAACTTCAATGGAATCATAGTTCCACGGAAGTGTGGATGTGCTTGTTAACAGGAATAGAGAGCTTAGTGTAATTACAAAAGGCATTTTTGGCATCATTAAGTGGGAATGAGTGATTACAACAAAAAGTCCAGCCTTGTTTGAAGGAAATCAAGAGAAGCAGTCATTAGCGAGTGATTAGGCTGAAAATACTTGTTGGAATAGTAACACAATATTAGATACCCATTATTCAATGAAGTTCTACGGAATCCTATTTCCAAGGAAGTATGGATGTGCTGGTTAACATGAACAGAGTGCTTATTGTTAGTTCACAAGTCATTTTTGACATCATTAAGTGAGAATGAGTGATTACAACAAAACGTCCAGCCTTGTTAGAAGGAAATCAAATGAAGCTGTCATTAGTGAGTGATTAAGCTGAAGATACTTGGAGGAAATGCTACGCATCAATAGATACTCCTTAATTAATGAAGTTCAATGGAATCCTAGTTCCAAGGATGAATGGATGTGCTTGTTAACTTGAATAGTGTGCTTATTGTTAGTACACAAGGCATTTTTGACATCATTAAGTGAGAATGAGTGATTAAAACAAAAAGTCCAGCCTTGTTAGAGGGAAATCAAGAGAAGCAGTCATTAGTGAGTGATTAAGCCGAAAATACTTGTAGGAAATGCTACACATCTTTAGATACTCGTTATTCAATGAAATTCAATGGATTCCTAGTTCCATGGAAGTGTTGATGTGCTTGTTAACATGAATAAAGTGCTTATTGTTAGTACTCAAGGCATTTTTCACATCGTTAAGTGGGAATGAGAAATTACAACAAAAAGTCCAGCCCTGTTAGAAGGAAATCAAGAGAAGCAGTCATTAGTGAGTGATTAAGCCGAAAATACTTGTAGGAAATGCTACACATCTTTAGATACTCCTTATTCAATAAAATTCAATGGATTCCCAGTTCCATGGAAGTGTGGATGTGCTTGTTGACACGAATAGAGTGCTTATTGTTAGTACACAAGGCATTTTTGACATCATTAAGTGAGAATGAGTGATTACAACAAAAATTCCAGCCTTGTTAGAAAGAAATCAAGAGAAGTAGTCATTGGTGAGTGATTAAGCTGAAAATACTTGTAGGAAATGCTACACAGCCTTAGATACTCGGTATTCAAAGACCTTCAATGGAATCATATTTCCAAGGAAGTGTCGATGTGCTTGTTAACTTGAATTGAGTGCTTATTGTTATTACACAAGGCATTTTTGACATCATTAAGTGGGAATGAGTGATTACAACAAAAGGTCCAGCCTTGTTTGAAGGAAATCAAGGGAAGCAGTCATTCGCAAGTGATTAAGCTGAAAATACTTGTAGGAATTGCTACACATCATTAGATACTCGTTATTTAATGAAGTTCTATGGAATCCTATTTCCAAGGAAGTATGGATGTGCTTGTTAACATGAACAGAGTGCTTATTGTTAGTTCACAAGGCATTTTTGACATCATTAAGTGAGAATGAGTGATTACAACAAAACGTCCCTCCTTCTTAGAAGGAAATCAAGTGAAGCTGTCATTAGGGAGTGATTAAGCTGAAAATACTTGGAGGAAATGCTACACATCAATAGATACTCGTTAATTAATGAAGTTCAAAGGAATCCTACTTCCAAGGAAGAATGGATGTGCTTGTTAACTTGAATAGTGTGCTTATTGTTGGTACACAAGGCATTTTTGACTTCATTAAGTGTGAATGAGTGATTACAACAAAAAGTCCGGCCTTGTTAGAAGGAAATCAAGAGAAGCTGTCATTAGTAACAGATTAAGCTGAAAATACTTGTAGGAAATGCTACACATCATTATACACTCATTATTTAACAAAGTTCAATGGGATCCTAGTTCCAAGGAAGTATGGATATACTGGTTATCATGAATAGAGAGCTTATTGTTAGTACACAAGGCATTTTTGACATCATTAAGTGGGAATGAGCGATTACAACAAAAAGCCCAGCCTTGTTACAATGAAATCAAGAGAAGCTGTCTTTAGTGAGTTATTACGCCGAAAATACTTGTAGAAAATGCTACACATCTTTAGATACTCGTTATTCAATGAAATTCAATGGATTCCTTGTTGCAAGGACGTGTGGATGTGCTTGTTAACATGAATAGAGTGCTTATTGTTAGTACACAAGGTATTTTTGAGTTCATTAAGTGGGAATGAGTGATTACAACAAAAAGTCCGGCCTTGTTTGAAGGAAATCAAGAGAAGCAGTCATTAGTGAGTGATTAAGCTGAAAATACTTGGAGGAAATGCTACACATCTTTAGATACTCGTTATTCAATGAAATTCAATGGAATCCTAGTTCCAAGGAAGTATGAATGTGCTTGTTTACGTGAATAGAGTGCTTTTTCTTAGTACTCAAGGCATTTTTCACATCATTAAGTGGGAATGAGTAATTACAACAAAAGGTCCAGCCCTGTTAGAAGGAAATCAAGAGAAGCAGTCATTAACGAGTGATTAAGCTGAAAATACTTGGAGGAAATTCTACACATCCTTAGATACACGTTATTGAATGAAATTCAATGGATTCCTAGTTCCATTGAAGTGTGGATGTGCTTGTTAACAAGAATTGAGTGCTTATTGTTAGTACACAAGGCATTTTTGACATCATTAAGTGGGAATGACTGATTACAACAAAAAGTCCAGCCTTGTTAGAAGGAAATCAAGAGAAGCAGTCATTATTGAGTGATTAAGCTGAAAATACTTGTAGGAAATTCTACGCATCATTAGATACTCGTTATTGAATGAAATTCAATGGATTCCTTGTTCCATTGAAGTGTGGATGTGCTTGTTCACAAGAAGTGAGTGCTTATTGTTAGCACACAAGGCATTTTTCACATCATTAAGTGGGAATGACTGATTACAACAAAACGTCCAGCCTTGTTTGAAGGAAATCAAGAGAAGCAGTCATTAGTGAGTGATTAAGCTGAAAATAATTGCAGGAAATGCTACACATCTTTAGATACTCGTTATGGAATGAAATTCAATGGATTCCTAGTTCCGCTGAAGTGTGGATGTGCTTGTTAACAAGAATTGAGTGCTTATGGTTGGTACACAAGGCATTTTTGACATCATTAAGTGGGAATGACGGATTACAACAAAAAGTCCAGCCTTGTCAGAAGGAAATCAAGAGAAGCAGTCATTAGTGAGTGATTAAGCTGAAAATACTTGTAGTAAATTCTACGCATCATTAGATACTCGTTATTGAATGAAATTCAATGGATTCCTTGTTCCATTGAAGTGTGGAAGTGCTTGTTCACAAGAAGTGAGTGCTTATTGTTAGCACACAAGGCATTTTTGACATCATTAAGTGGGAATGATTGATTACAACAAAACGTCCAGCCTTGTTTGAAGGAAATCAAGAGAAGCAGTCATTAGTGAGTGATTAAGCTGAAAATACTTGCAGGAAATGCTACACATCTTTAGATACTCGTTATGGAATGAAATTCAATGGATTCCTAGTTCCATTGAAGTGTGGATGTGCTTGTTAACAAGAATTGAGTGCTTATTGTTAGTACACAAGGCATTTTTGACATCATTAAGTGGGAATGACTGATTACAACAAAAACTCCAGCCTTGTTAGAAGGAAATCAAGAGAAGCAGTCATTAGTGAGTGATTAAGCTGAAAATAATTTTAGGAAATGCTACACATCATTAGCTACTCGTTATTGAATTCTATTCAATGGATTCCTTGTTCCATTGAAGTGTGGATGTGCTTGTTGACATGAATAGTGTGCTGATTGTTAGTTCTGAAGGCATTTTTGACATCATTAGGTGGGAATGAGTGATTACAACAAAATGTCCAGCCTTGTTAGGAGGAAACCAAGAGAAGCAGTCATTAGTGAGTGATTAAGCTGAAAATACTTGTAGGAAATTCTACGCATCATTAGATATTCGTTATTGAATGAAATTCAATGGATTCCTTGTTCCATTGAAGTGTGGATGTGCTTGTTGACATCAATAGAGTGCTTATTGTTAGTTCTGAAGGCATTTTTGACATCATTAGGTGGGAATGAGTGATTACAACAAAATGTCCAGCCTTGTTAGAAGGAAATCAAGAGAAGCAGTCATTAGTGAGTGATTAAGCTGAAAATACTTGTGGGAAATGCCACCCATCATTAGATACTCGTTATTGAATGAAATTCCATGGATTCCACTGAAGTGCGGATGTGCTTGTTAACAAAAATTGAGTGCTTATTGTTAGCACACCAGGCATTTTTGACATCATTAAGTGGGAATGACTGATTACAACAAAACGTGCAGCCTTTTTTGAAGGAAATCAAGAGAAGCAGTCATTAGTGAGTGATTAAGCTGAAAATACTTGCAGGAAATGCTACACATCATTAGATACTCGTGATGGAATGAAATTCAATGGATTCCTAGTTCCATTGAAGTGTGGATGCGCTTGTTAACAAGAATTGAGTGCTTATTGTTAGTACACAAGGCATTTTTGACATCATTCAGTGGGAATGACTGATTACAACAAAAAGTCCAGCCTTGTTAGAAGGAAATCAAGAGAAGCAGTCATTAGTGAGTGATTAAGCTCAAAATACTTGTAGGAAGTGCTACCCATCATTAGATACTCGTTATTGAATGAAATTAAATGGATTCCTAGTTCCATTGAAGTGCGGATGTGCTCGTTAACAAGAATTGAGTGCTTATTGTTAGTACACCAGGCATTTTTGACATCATTAAGTGGGAATGACTGATTACAACAAAACGTCCAACCTTGTGTGAAGGAAATCAACAGAAGCAGTCATTAGTGAGTGATTAAGCTGAAAATACTTGCAGGAAATGCTACACATCATTAGATACTCGTTATGGAATGAAATTCAACGGATTAATAGTTTCATTGAAGTGTGGATGTGCTTGTTAACAAGAATTGAGTGATTATTGTTGGTACACAAGGCATTTTTGACATCACTAAGTGGGAATCACTGATTACAACAAAACGTCCAGCCTTGTTTGAAGGAAATCAAGAGAAGCAGTCATTAGTGAGTGATTAAGCTGAAAATACTTGCAGGAAATGCTACACATCATTGGATACTCGTTATGGAATGAAATTCAACGGATTAATAGTTTCATTGAAGTGTGGATGTGCTTGTTAACAAGAATTGAGTGATTATTGTTGGTACACAAGGCATTTTTGACATCACTAAGTGGGAATCACTGATTACAACAAAACGTCCAGCCTTGTTTGAAGGAAATCAAGAGAAGCAGTCATTAGTGAGTGATTAAGCTGAAAATACTTGCCGGAAATGCTACACATCTTTAGATACTCGTGATCGAATGAAATTCAATGGATTCCTAGTTCCATTGATGTGTGGATGTGCTTGTTGACATGAGTAGAGTGCTTATTGTTAGTTCTGCGGGCATTGTTGACATCATTAGGTGGGAATGAGTGATTAGAACAAAATGTCCAGCGTTGTCAAAAGGAAACCAGGAGAAGCAGTCATTAGTGAGTGATTAAGCTGAAAATACTTGTAGGAAATGCTACACATCATTACATACTCGTTATTGAATGAAATTCAATGGATTCCTGGTTCCATTGAAGTGTGGATATCCTTGTTAACAAGAATTGAGCGCTTATCGTTAGTACACAACGCATTTTTGAGATCATTAAGTGGGAATGACTGATTACAACAAAACGTCCAGCCTTGTTAGAAGGAAATCAAGAGAAGCAGTCATTAGTGAGTGATTCATCTGAAAACACTTGAAGGAAATGCTACACATCATTGATACTCGTTATTGAATGAAATTCAATGGATTCCTAGTTCCATTGAAGTGTGGATGCACTTGTTAACAAGAATTGAGTGCTTATTGTTGGTACACAAGGCATTTTTGACATCATTAAGTGGGAATGACTGATTAAAACAAAAAGTCCAGGCTTGATAGAAGGAAATGAAGAGAAGCAGTTATTAGTGAGTGATTAAGCTGAAAATACTTGTAGGAAATGCTACACATCATTAGATACTCGTCATGGAATGAAATTCAATGGATTCCTAGTTCCATGGAAGTGTTGATGTGCTTGTTGACATCAATAGAGTGCTTATTGTTAGTTCTGAGGGCATTTTTGACATCATTAGGTGGGAATGCGTGATTACAACAAAATGTCCAGCCTTGTTGGAAGGAAATCAAGGGAAGCAGTCATTAGTGAGTGATTAAGCTGAAAATACTTGTAGGAAATGCTACACATCATTACATACTCGTTATTGAATGAAATTCAATGGATTCCTAATTCCATGGAAGTTTGGATGTGCTTGTTGACAAGAATAGAGTGCTTATTGTTAGTTCTGAGGGCATATGTGATATCATTAGGTGGGTATGAGTGATTACAACAAAATCTCCAGCCTTGTTAGAAGGAAATCAAGAGAAGCAGTCATTAGTCAGTGATTAAGCTGAAAATACTCATGAGATACTCATGAGATACTCATGCTACACATCATGAGATACTCGTTATTGATTGAAATTCAATGCACCCCTGGTTCCATTGAAGTGTCGATGTGCTTGTTAACAAGAATTGAGTGCTTATTGTTAGTACACAAGGGAGTTTTGACATCATTAAGTGGGAATGACTGATTGCAACAAAAAGTGCAGCCTTGTTAGAAGGAAATCAAGAGAAGCAGTCATTAGTGAGTGATTCAGCTGAAAATACTTGAAGGAAATGCTACACATCTTTAGATACTCGTAATTGACTGAAATTCAATGGATTCCTATTTCCATTGAAGTGTGGATGTGGTTGTTAACTAGAAGTGAGTGCTTATTGTTGGTACACAAGGCATTTTTGACATCATTAAGTGGGAATGACTGATTAAAACAAAAAGTCCAGGCTTGATAGAAGGAAATGAAGAGAAGCAGTTATTAGTGAGTGATTAAGCTGAAAATACTTGTAGGAAATGCTACACATCATTAGATACTCGTCATGGAATGAAATTCAATGGATTCCTAGTTCCATGGAAGTGTTGATGTGCTTGTTGACATCAATAGAGTGCTTATTGTTAGTTCTGAGGGCATTTTTGACATCATTAGGTGGGAATGCGTGATTACAACAAAATGTCCAGCCTTGTTGGAAGGAAATCAAGGGAAGCAGTCATTAGTGAGTGATTAAGCTGAAAATACTTGTAGGAAATGCTACACATCATTACATACTCGTTATTGAATGAAATTCAATGGATTCCTAGTTCCATGGAAGTTTGGATGTGCTTGTTGACAAGAATAGAGTGCTTATTGTTAGTTCTGAGGGCATATTTGATATCATTAGGTGGGTATGAGTGATTACAACAAAATCTCCAGCCTTGTTAGAAGGAAATCAAGAGAAGCAGTCATTAGTCAGTGATTAAGCTGAAAATACTCATGAGATACTCATGCTACACATCATGAGATACTCGTTATTGATTGAAATTCAATGCACCCCTGGTTCCATTGAAGTGTCGATGTGCTTGTTAACAAGAATTGAGTGCTTATTGTTAGTACACAAGGGAGTTTTGACATCATTAAGTGGGAATGACTGATTCTAACAAAAAGTGCAGCCTTGTTAGAAGGAAATCAAGAGAAGCAGTCATTAGTGAGTGATTCAGCTGAAAATACTTGAAGGAAATGCTACACATCTTTAGATACTCGTAATTGATTGAAATTCAATGGATTCCTATTTCCATTGAAGTGTGGATGTGGTTGTGAACTAGAATTGAGTGCTTATTGTTGGTACACAAGGCATTTTTGACATCATTAGGTGGGAATGACTGATTAGAACAAAAACACCGGCCTTGTTGGAAGGAAATCAAGGGAAGCAGTCATTAGTGAGTGATTCAGCCGAAAATACTTGAAGGAAATGCTACACAACATTGATATTCGTTATTGATTGAAATTCAATGGATTCCTAGTTCCATTGAAGTGTGGATGTGGTTGTTAACAAGAATTGAGTGATTATTGTTAGTACACAAGGCATTTTTGACATCATTAAGTGGGAATGACTGATTACAACAAAACGTCCAGCCTTGTTTGAAGGAAATCAAGAGAAGCAGTCATTAGTGAGTGATTAAGCTGAAAATACATGTAGGAAATGCTACACATCATTAGATACTCGTTATGGACTGAAACTCAATGGATTCCTAGTTCCATTGAAGTGTGGATGTGCTTGTTAACAAGAATTGAGTGCTTATTGTTAGTACACAAGGCATTTTTGACATCATTAAGTGGGAATGACTGATTACAACAAAAAGTCCAGGCTTGTTAGGAGGAAATGAAGAGAAGCAGCCATTAGTGAGTGATTAAGCTGAAAATACTTGTAGGAAATGCTACACATCATTAGATACTCGTTATGGAATCAAATTCAATGGATTCCTAGTTCCATTGACGTGTGGATGTGCTTGTTAACAAGAATTGAGTGCTTATTGTTAGTACACAAGGCATTTTTGACATCATTAAGTGGGAACGACTGATTACAACAAAAAGTCCAGCCTTGTTAGAAGGAAATGAAGACAAGCAGTCATTAGTGAGTGATTAAGCGGAAAATACTTGTAGGAAATGCTACACATCACTAGATACTCATTATGGAATGAAATTCAATGGATTCCTAGTTCCATTGAAGTGTGGATGTGCTTGTTAACAAGAATTGAGTGCTTATTGTTAGTACCCAATGCATTTTTGACATCATTAAGTGGGAATGACTGATTACAACATAACATCCAGCCTTGTTAGAAGGAAATGAAGAGAAGCAGTCATTAGTGAGTGATTAAGCTGAAAATACTTGTAGGAAATGCTACGCATCATTAGATACTCGTTATTGAATGAAATTCAATGGATTCCTAGTTCCATTGAAGTGTGGATGTGCTTGTTAACAAGAATAGAGTGCTTATCGTTAGTTCTCAAGGTATTTTTGACATCATTAAGTGGGAATGTGTGATTACAACAAAAAGTCCAGCCTTGTTAGAAGGAAATCAAGAGAAGCAGTCATTAGTGAGTTATTCAGCTGAAAATACTTGTAGGAAATGCTACACAGCATTAGATACTCGTTATTGATTGAAATTCAATGGATTCCTAGTTCCATTGAAGTGTGGATGTGCTTCTTAACATGAATAGAGTGCTTATTGTTAGTTCGCAAGGGATTTTTGACATCATTAAGTTGGAATGTGTGATTACAACAAAAAGTCCAGCCTTGTTAGAAGGAAATCAAGAGAAGCTGTCATTAGTGAGTGATTCAGCTGAAAATACTTGTAGGAAATGCTACACAGCATTAGATACTCGTTATTGATTGAAATTCAATGGATTCCTAGTTCCATTGAAGTGTGGATGTGCTTCTTAACATGAATAGAGTGCTTATTGTTAGTTCT
Organism: Bruguiera gymnorhiza; assembly: GCA_020883675.1. Taxonomy (NCBI): domain Eukaryota; kingdom Viridiplantae; phylum Streptophyta; class Magnoliopsida; order Malpighiales; family Rhizophoraceae; genus Bruguiera; species Bruguiera gymnorhiza. The sequence goes on along the minus strand of JAIRCJ010000230.1, from coordinate 66,844 downwards.
CAAGGGATTTTTGACATCATTAAGTTGGAATGTGTGATTACAACAAATAGTCCAGCCTTTTTAGAAGGAAATCAAGAGAAGCAGTCATTAGTGAGTGATTCAGCTGAAAATACTTGAAGGAAATGCTACCCATCCTTAGATACTCGTTATTGAATGAAATTCAATGCATTCCTAGTTCCATTGAAGTGTGGATGTGCTTCTTAACAAGAATTGAGTGCTTATTGTTAGTACACCGGGCATTTTTGACATCATTAAGTGGGAATGACTGATTACAAGAAAACATCCAGCCTTGTCAGAATGAAATGAAGAGAAGCAGTCATTAGTGAGTGATTAAGCTGAAAATACTTGTAGGAAATGCTACACATCATTAGATGCTCGTTATT
>JAIRCJ010000230.1:0-66214 GCA_020883675.1 Bruguiera gymnorhiza | reverse complement strand
TCCTAGTCCATTGAAGTGTGGATGTGCTCGTTAACAAGAATTGAGTGCTTATTGCTAGTACACAAGGCATTTTTGACATCGTTAAGAGGGAATGACTGATTACAACAAAAAGTACTTGTAGGAAATACTACACATCATTAGATACTCGTTATGGAATGAAATTCAATGGATTCCTAGTTCCATTGAAGTGTGGATGTGCTTGTTAACAAGAATTGAGTGCTTATTGTTTAGTACACAAGGCATTTTTGACATCATTAAGCGGGAATGACTGATTACAACAAAAAGTCCAGCCTTGTTAGAAGGAAATCAAGAGAAGCAGTCATTAATGAGTGATTAAGCTGAAAATACTTGTAGGAAATGCTACACATCATTAGATACTCGTTATTGAATGAAATTGAATGGATTCCTAGTTCCATTGAAGTGTGGATGTGCTTGTTAACAAGAATTGAGTGCTTATTGTTAGTACACAAGGCATTTTTGACATCATTAAGTGGGAATGACTGATTAGAACAAAAGTCTAGCCTTGTTAGAAGGAAATCAAGTGAAGCAGTCATTAGTGAGTGATTAAGCTGAAAATACTTGTAGGAAATACTACACATCATTAGATACTCATTATTGAATGAAATTCAATGGATTCCTTGTTCCATTGAAGTGTGGATGTGCATGTTATCCTGAATAGAGTGCTTGTTGTTAGTTCTCAAGGGATTTTTGACATCATTAATGATATGAACTCCGATTATTTGTAAACGGAACCAACACCAATGTTGATATAGGATCGTTCTAACAAAGGTTAAGGGATTTTGGAGTTCTGACCCAATGATTATAAAGAACGAAGAACCAGAACTATAAGATCTAGACGCCACTCCCAGCAACAAAACGTTGAAGAAGATAAGTCTATTGAACCAACACACTCAAGTATGAAAGTTCAGAATTAGTTCTCCAAGAACCAGAGAAAATAGCTCATACATTCATCTTCTGCCATCCTCCCTTGCAGCCACCCTTTTTATATGCTAACCCCCGTAAACCCTAGCTAATAAGATGGGTTTATTAAGGAAATTCGTCCAATCTGCCAGCCACCCCTTTTTATATGCTGATAGGATGGGCTTATTAAGGAAATTCGTCCAATCTGCCAGCCACCTCTTCTTATATGTTAATAAGATGGGCTTATTAAGAAATTTCGTCCAACCCACTAAATAATAATAAAAACCCATGAAAATAACTCATTTAAATGCCCAAACATGGGCTCCCAAATCCAACTTCCTTCCCAAGGTCATGGTTCTCGAATTCCTCCACAGATGACACATTTGCAAGCCTTGGCGAACCCTCCATCATCCTTAACTCGTACCTGGCAATTTCCTGATAGTAAATGTCGCACAACAAGTTGTTGAGAGCGTCCTTTATTTTCTCTGACCTTGCCCTTGTCATTGGTCCTCCAAGGTTTTGCAAAGCATCAACTCACTTGTTGTTTTGAGCTGGTACAATATGGCTTCCATCAATTAAGTGGGAATATGTGATTACAACAAAAAGTCCAGCCTTGTTAGAAGGAAATCAAGAGAAGCAGTCATTAGTGAGTGATTCAGCTGAAAATACTTGAAGGAAATGCTACACATCATTAGATACTCGTTATTGAATGAAATTCAATGGATTCCTAGTTCCATTGAAGTGTGGATGTGCTTGTTAACAAGAATTGAGTGCTTATTGTTAGTACACAAGGCATTTTTGACATCATTAAGTGGGAATGACTGATTACAACAAACGATCCAGCCTTGTTTGAAGGAAATCAAGAGAAGCAGACATTAGTGAGTGATTAAGCTGAAAATACTTGCAGGAAATGCTACACATCATTAGACACTCGTTATTGAATGAAATTCAATGGATTCCCAGTTCCATTGAAGTGTGGATGTGCTAGTAAACATGAATAGAGTGCTTATTGATAGTTCTCAAGGGATTTTTGACCTCATTACGTGGGAATGTGTGATTACAACAAAAAGTCCAGCCTTGTTAGAAGGAAATCAAGAGAAGCAGTCATTAGAGAGTGATTCAGCTGAAAATACTTGAAAGAAATGCTACACATCATTAGATACTCGTTATTGAATGAAATTCAAAGGATTCCTAGTTCCATTGAAGTGTGGATGTGCTTTTTAACAAGAATTGAGTGCTTATTGTTAGTACACAAGGCATTTTTGACATCATTAGGTGGGAATGAGTGATTACAACAAAACGTCCAGCCTTGTTAGAAGGAAATCAAGAGAAGCAGTCATTAGTGAGTGATTAAGCTGAAAATAGTTGTAGGAAATGCTACAAATCATTAGATACTCGTTATTGAATGAAATTCAGTGGATTCCTAGTTCCATGGAAGTGTGGATGTGCTTGTTGACATGAATAGAGTGCTTATTGTTTGTTCTGAGGGCATTTTTGACATCATTAGGTGGGAATGAGTGATTACAACAAAATGTCCAGCCTTGTTAGAAGGAAATCAAGAGAAGCAGTCATTAGTGAGTGATTAAGCTGAAAATACTTGTAGGAAATGCTACACATCATTAGATACTTGTTATGGAATGAAACTCAATGGATTCCTAGTTCCATTGAAGTGTGATGTGGATGTTAACAAGATCTGAGTGCTTATTGTTAGTACACAAGGCTTTTTTGACATCATTAGGTGGGAATGACTGATTACAACAAAACGTCCAGCCTTGCTAGAAGGAAATCAAGAGAAGCAGTCATTAGGGAGTGATTAAGCTGAAAATACTTGTAGGAAATGCTACACATCATTAGATACTCATTATTGAATGAAAGTCAATGGATTCCTAGTTCCACTGAAGTGCGGATGTGCTTGTTAACAAGAATTCAGTGCTTATTGTTAGTACAAAAGGCATTTTTGACATCATTAAGTGGGAATGACGGATTACAACAAAACATCCAGCCGTGTTAGAAGGAAATCAAGAGAAGCAGTCATTAGTGACTGATTAAGCTGAAAATACTTCTAGGAAATGCTACACATCATTAGATACTCGTTATTGAATGAAATTCAATGGATTCCTGGTTCCATTGAACTGTGGATGTGCTTGTTAACATGAATACAGTGCTTATTGTTAGTACTGAAGGCATTTTTGACATCCTTAGGTGGGAATGAGTGTCTACAACAAAAACTCCAGCCTTGTTGCAACGAAATCAAGAGAAGCAGTCATTAGTGAGTGATTAAGCTGAAATACTTGTAGGAAATGCTACACATCATTAGATACTCGTTATTGAATGAAATTCAATGGATTCCTAGTTCCATTGATGTGTGGATGTGCTTGTTAACTAGAATTGAGTGCTTATTGTTTGCACAGAAGGCATTTTTGACATCATTTAGTGGGAATGATTGATTACAACAAAACGTCCAGCCTTGTTAGAAGGAAATGAAGAGAAGCAGTCATTAGTGAGTGATTAAGCTGAAAATACTTGTAGGAAATGCTAAACATCATTAGATACTCGTTATTGAATGAAATTCAATGGATTCCTAGTTCCATTGATGTGTGGATGTGCTTGTTAACTAGAATTGAGTGCTTATTGTTTGTACAGAAGGCATTTTTGACATCATTTAGTGGGAATGACTGATTACAACAAAACGTCCAGCCTTGTTAGAAGGAAATCAAGAGAAGCAGTCATTAGTGAGTGATTAAGCTGAAAATACATGTAGGAAATGCTACACATCATTAGATACTCGTTATGGACTGAAACTCAATGGATTCCTAGTTCCATTTCATCCCAGGTGCATCCATCCGTAACCGGCCAGCATATAAGAGTAATCCTGAGGAGACAAAGGAGCTTCAAAGGCAGGTTGAGGAGCTTATTTCCAAAGGATATGTGAGGGAAAGCATGAGTCCATGTGCTGTTCCTGTCCTACTTGTACCCAAGAAAGATGGGACTTGGAGGATGTGTGTTGATTGTCGAGCAATCAACAAAATCACTGTAAAGTATCATCACCCCATACCTAGATTAGATGATATGTTGGATGAATTGCATGGTTCCTGTGTCTTTTCTAAGATTGATTTGAAAAGTGGATATCATCAGATTAGGATGAGAGAGGGAGATGAGTGGAAAACAGCTTTCAAAACTAAGTACGGTTTGTATGAATGGCTTGTTATGCCATTTGGTCTCACTAATGCACCAAACACTTTTATGCGACTAATGAATCATGTTTTGCGTCCATTCATTGGTAAATTTGTGGTTGTGTATTTTGATGATATTTTGGTCTATAGTAAAACCGTAGAAGAGCATCTTGATCATTTACGTTCTACTGTAAGTGTTTTACGTTCTGAAAAATTGTATGCTAACTTAAAGAAATGTTCCTTTTGTACTAATCAGATCACATTTCTTGGCTATGTTGTGAGTTCTAAAGGTGTTGAGGTTGACGAGGAAAAAGTTAAGGCAATTCGTGATTGGCCTACACCTGAGTCAATTAGTGATGTGCGTAGCTTTCATGGTCTAGCTAGTTTCTATAGATGCTTTGTTAGGGACTTTAGCACCATTGCTGCACCACTCACTGAGATTATCAAAAAGAACACGAGTTTTAGGTGGGGTAGTGACCAAGACAAAGCTTTTAATTGCATCAAGGAAAAATTAAGTTCTGCACCCCTACTTGCTTTACCTAACTTTGAAAAAGCTTTCGAGATTGAGTGTGATGCTTCAGGTATTGGCATCGGAGCTGTTTTGATGCAGGAAAGGAGCCCAATTGCTTACTTCAGTGAAAAGCTAAGTGGAGCAAGCCTTAATTATCCCACTTATGATAAAGAGATATATGCATTGGTACGGGCTTTGGAGACATGGCAACATTACCTTTGGCCCAAGGAGTTTGTCATCCATACTGACCATGAATCGTTGAAGCACTTAAAGGGACAAGGAAAGTTGAACAAAAGACATGCCAAGTGGATTGAATTCATTGAGACCTTTCCCTACAACATCAAATATAAACAAGGTAAGGACAATGTGGTAGCTGATGCATTATCCCGCAGGTATGCCCTTATCTCTACACTTACTGCAAACTTATTAGGATTTGAACATATTAAAAGTTTATATGTGAATGATCCGGACTTTGCTAACGTGTATGGAGCATGTGAGAAGTCAGCCTTTGAGAAGTTTTATAGGCGTAAGGGTTTCTTATTTAGGGAAAATCGTTTATGCATGCCTATGAGTTCTTTAAGGGAGTTGGTTGTAAGAGAAGCTCATGAGGGTGGTCTAATGGGTCATTTCGGAGTTAGGAAAACCCTAGATGTCCTAAATGAACACTTCTTTTGGCCACGCATGAAACGAGATGTGGAGAGGATATGTGAGAAATGCATAACATGCAAACAAGCTAAATCTAGAGTTTTACCCCATGGCTTGTATACCCCTTTACCCATACCTAGCCATCCCTGGGTTGATTTATCCATGGACTTTGTACTGGGATTGCCACGAACAAAACGGGGTAGGGATTCTGTATTTGTTGTTGTTGATAGATTTTCAAAGATGGCACACTTCATCCCACGCCATAAAACTGATGATGCAAACAATGTGGCTGACTTGTTCTTTAGAGAAGTAGTGTGTTTGCATGGCATGCCACGGAGCATTGTTTTAGACCGAGATACAAAGTTCTTAAGCTACTTCTGGAAGACTTTGTGGGGTAAGTTAGGTACTAAGCTATTGTTTTCAACTACTTGTCATCCACAAACTGATGGGCAGACTGAGGTGGTTAATCGAACTCTTTCTACTCTTTTGCGTGCTATTATTCAAACTAATTTGAAAACATGGGAAGATTGTTTACCACATGTCGAGTTTGCATATAATAGGAGTGTTCATTCTGCTACTAGCTACTCTCCATTTGAAATTGTATATGGTTTTAATCCATTGACTCCTTTGGATTTAGTACCTATACCTGTCAATGAGTATGCCAACGTTGATGGTGAACACAAAGCTGACATGATAAAAAAATTGCATGAGAAGGTGCGGCAACATATTGAAAAACAAACTGAGCAATACGCATCCCATGTCAACAAAGGACGAAGGAAGGTGGTGTTTGAACCTGGTGATTGGGTTTGGGTGCATATGCGCAAGGAACGATTCCCAACTCAGAGGCGTTCAAAGCTACAACCTAGAGGAGATCGTCCCTTCCAAGTTCTAGCACGAATTAATGACAATGCTTATAAGTTGGACCTTCCTGGTGAGTATAATGTGAGTGCAACATTTAACGTTTCTGACCTTTCCCCTTTTGATGTAGGTGATGATTCGAGGGCGAATCCTTTTGAGGAGGGGGGGAATGATGAGAACCATGGAGATGATGGGCGGAAGGCTTCAAAGGATGCAAAAAGTCCATCACACATTCAAGAAGGCCCAATAACACGAGCTAGAGATTCAATGGATGCAAGAGGTCCATTGCACATTCCAGAAGGCCCAATAACACGAGCTAGGGCCAGAAAGATTAAAGAAGCACTAAATGGGCAGATTCTGGACATTCAGGCCAACCAGGCTTCAAATGGTGCGAATTCAAGTTTTAAAAAGAGCCCAGGCCTAATTAATATAATTGGACTACTTAATGGGTCAAACTAAGTGATAGCATTCACTCCTAAATAGGAGTTCATTGTATGTGCTGGAATTAGTCCGAAATTCCCCCAAAATAGGGATTTCTCCTAAATGGTATTTTTACCCCTTTAGGATTGCTATCGAAGCCTATAAATAGGCACCCCTTGTAAGCTTTAGAAATCAGACAACCTTGGGTGAAATAGAAAGCAAGGGTTTTTCTCCCTCGGTTCTTTTAAGAACTAAAGAACTTATCAAGAGGTACTTCTTCTTGTGGCGTTCAAATCGACTTATCACTCCCAATTCCTTCCTTTTCTGGAGTGTGGCGTCCATATCTTTCTTGAATACTCTAGGTTCGTGTTCCTTCGAATAGTGGGTCAAGGGTTTGTGTTATTAAACTCTGATTCATCTTTCCTGGTTGCTCTTTCATTCATTGTGTGTGTTGGGTCCCTAAGCCACACCTTTTTGGGTTTTCCGCATCACATTGAAGTGTGGATGTGCTTCTTCACATAAATAGAATGCTTATTGTTAGTTCTGAAGGCATTTTTGACATCATTTGGTGGGAATGAGTGATTACAACAAAATGTCTAGCCTTGTTAGAAGGAAATCAAGAGAAGCAGTCATTACTGAGTGATTAAGCTGAAAATACTTGTAGGAAATGCTACACATCATTAGATACTCGTGATTCAATGAAATTCAGTGGATTCCTAGTTCCATGGAAGTGTGGATGTGCTTGTTAACATGAATAGAGTGCTTACTGTTAGTTCTCAAGGGATTTTTGACATCATTCAGTGGGAATGTGTGATTACAACAAAAAGTCCAGCCTTGTTAGAAGGAAATCAAGAGAAGCAGTCATTAGTGAGTGATTAAGCTGAAAATACTTGTAGGAAAAGCTACACAGCATTAGATACCCGTTATTGAATGAAATTCAATGCATTCCTAGTTCTATTGAAGTGTGGATGTGCTTGTTAACATGAATACAGTGCTTATTGTTAGTTCTCAAGGGATTTTTGACATCATTAAGTGGGAATGTGTGATCACAACAAAAAGTCCAGCCTTGTTAGAAGGAAATCAACAGAAGCAGCCATTAGTGAGTGATTCAGCTGAAAATACTTGAAGGAAATGCTACACATCATTAGATACTCGTTATTGAATGAAATTCAAAGGATTCCTAGTTCCATTGAAGTGTGGATGTGCTTTTTAACAAGAATTGAGTGCTTATTGTTAGTACACAAGGCATTTTTGACATCATTAAGTGGGAATGACTGATTACAACAAAACATCCAGCCTTGTTAGAAGGAAATGAAGAGAAGCAGTCATTAGTGAGTGATTAAGCTGAAAATACTTGTAGGAAATGCTACACATCATTAGATACTCGTTATGGAATGAAATTCAATGGATTCCTAGTTCCATTGAAGTGTGGATGTGCTTGTTAACAAGAATTGAGTGCTTATTGTTAGTACACAAGGCATTTTTGACATCATTAAGTGGGAATGACTGATTACAACAAAAGATCCAGCCTTGTTAGAAGGAAATCAAGAGAAGCAGTCATTAGTGAGTGATTAAGCTGAAAATACTTGTAGGAAATGCTACACATCATTAGATACTCGTTATGGAATGAAATTCAATGGATTCCTAGTTCCATTGAAGTGTGGATGTGCTTGTTAACAACAATTGAGTGCTTATTGTTAGTACAGAAGGCATTTTTGACATCATTAAGTGGGAATGACTGATTACAACAAAAGATCCAGCCTTGTTAGAAGGAAATCAAGAGAAGCCGTCGTTAGTGAGTGATTAAGCTGAAAATACTTGTAGGAAATGCTACACATCATTAGATACTCGCTATTGAATGAAATTCAATGGATTCCTAGTTCCATTGAAGTGTGGATGTGCTTGTTAACATGAATACAGTGCTTATTGTTCGTTCTCAAGGTATTTTGACATCATTAAGTGGTAATGTGTTATTACAACAAAAAGTCCAGCCTTGTTAGAAGGAAATCAGGAGAAGCAGTCATTAGTGAGTGATTCAGCAGAAATACTTGAAAAAAGCAACACATCATTAGATACTCGTTACTGAATGAAATTCAATGGATTCCTAGTTCCATTGAAGTGTGGATGTGCTTGTTAACAAGAATTGAGTGCTTATTGTTAGTACACAAGGCATGTTTGACATCATTAAGTGGGAATGACTGATTACAACAAAACATCCAGCCTCGTTAGAAGGAAATCAAGAGAAGCAGTCATTCGTGAGTGATTAAGCTGAAACACTTGTAGGAAATGCTACACATCATTGGATACTGCTATTGAATGAAATTCAATGGATTCCTAGTTCCATTGCAGTGTGGATGTGCTTGTTAACATGAATACAGTGCTTATTGTTAGTACTAAAGGCATTTTTGACATCCTTAGGTGGGAATGAGTGTCTACAACAAAAAATCCAGCCTTGTTGGAAGGAAATCAAAGAAGCAGTCATTAGTGAGTGATTAAGCTGAAAATACTTGTAGGAAATGCTACACATCATTAGATACTCGTTATGGAATGAAATTGAATGGATTCCTAGTTCCATAGAGGTGTGGATGTGCTTGTTGACAAGAATAGAGTGCTTATTGTTAGTTCTGAAGGCATTTTTGACATCATGAGGGGGGAATGAGTGATTACAACAAATGTCCAGCCTTGTTAGAAGGAAATCAAGAGAAGCAGTCATTCGTGAGTGATTAAGGTGAAAATACTTGGAGGAAATGCTACACATCATTAGATACTCGTGATTGAATGAAATTCAGTGGATTCCTAGTTCCATGGAGGTGTGGATGTGCTTGTTGACATGAATAGAGGGCTTATTGTTAGTTCTGAAGGCATTTTTGACATCATCAAGTGGGAATGACTCATTACAACAAAACATCCAGCCTCGTTAGAAGGAAATCAAGAGAAGCAGTCATCAGTGAGTGATTAAGCTGAAAATAGTTGTAGGAAATGCTACACATCATTAGATACTCGTTATGGAATGAAATTCCAATGGATTCCTAGTTCCATTGAAGTGTGGATGTGCTTCTTAACAAGAAATGAGTGCCTATTGTTAGTACACAAGGCATTTTTGACATCATTAAGTGGCAATGACTGTTTACAACAAAACACCCAGCCTTGTTAGAAGGAATCAAGAGAAGCAGTCATTAGTGAGTGATTAAGCTGAAAATACTTGTAGGAAATCCTACACATCATTAGATACTCGTTATGGAATGAAACTCAATGGATTCCTAGTTCCATTGAAGTGTGCATGTGCTTGTTAACAAGAATTGAGTGCTTATTCTTTGTACACAAGGCATTTTTTGACATCATTAAGTGGGAATGACTGATTACAACAAAGATCCAGCCTTGTTAGAAGGAAATCAAGAGAAGCAGTCATTAGTGAGTGATTAAGCTGAAAATACTTGTAGGAAATGCTACACATCATTAGATACTCGTTATTGAATGAAATTCAATGGACTCTTAGTTCCATTGAAGTGTGGATGTGCTTCTTGACATGAATAGAATGCTTATTGTTAGTTCTGAAGGCATTTTTGACATCATTAGGTGGGAATGAGTGATTACAAGAAAATGTCCGGCCTTGTTAGAGGGAAATCAAGAGAAGCAGTCATTAGTGGGTGATTAAGCTGAAAATAGTTTGTAGGAAATGCTACACATCATTGGATACTCGTTATGGAATGAAATTCAATGGATTCCTAGTTCCATTGAAGTGTGGATGTGCTTCTTGACATGAATAGAATGCTCATTGTTAGTTCTGAAGGCATTTTTGACATCATTAGGTGGCAATGAATGATTACAACAAAATGTCCGGCCTTGTTAGAGGGAAACTCAACAGAAGCAGTCATTAGTGAGGGATTAAGCTGAAAATAGTTGTAGGAAATGCTACATATCATTAGATACTCGTTATGGAATGAAATTCAATGGATTCCAAGTTCCATTGAAGTGTGCATGTGCTTGTTAACAAGAATTGAGTGCTTATTGTTAGTACACAAGGCATTTTTGACATCATTAAGCGGCAATGACTGTTACAACAACACATCCAGCCTTGTTAGAAGGAAATGAAGAGAAGCAGTCATTAGTGAGTGATTAAGCTGAAAATAGTTTGTAGGAAATGCTACACATCATTAGATACTCGTTATGGACTGAAACTCAATGGATTCCTAGTTCCATTGAAGTGTGGCATGTGCTTGTTAACAAGAAATTGAGTGCTTATTGTTAGTACACAAGGCATTTTTGACATCATTAAGTGGGAATGCTGATTAGAACAAAAGATCCAGCCTTGTTAGAAGGAAATCAAGAGAAGCGTCATTAGTGAATGATTAAGCTGAAGATACTTGTAGGAAATGCTACACATCATTAGATACTCGTTATGAATGAAATTCAATGGATTCTAGTTCCATTGAAGTGTGGATGTGCTTGTTAACACAATTGAGTGCTTATTGTTATGTACAGAAGGCATTTTTGACATCATTAAAGTGGGAATGATGATTACAACAAAAGATCCAGCCTGTTAGAAGGAAATCAAGAGAAGCCGTCGTTAGTGAGTGATTAAGCTGAAAATACTTGTAGGAAATGCTACACATCATTAGATACTCGCTATTGAATGAAATTCAATGGATTCCTAGTTCCATTGAAGTGTGGATGTGCTTGTTAACAATGAATACAGTGGCTTATTGTTTCGTTCTCAAGGTATTTTTTGACATCATTAAGTGGTAATGTGTTATTACAACAAAAAGTCCAGCCTTGTTAGAAGGAATCAGGCAGAAGCAGTCATTAGTGAGTGATTCAAGCAGAAAATACTTGGGAAAAAAAAGCAACACATCATTAGATACTCGTTACTGGAATGAAATTCAATGGATTCTTAGTTCCATTGAAGTGTGGATGTGCTTGTTAACAAGAATTGAGTGCTTATTGTTAGTACACAGAGGCATTTTTGACATCATTAAGTGGGAATGACTGATTACAACAAAAGTCCNGAAATTCAATGGATTCCTAGTTCCATTGAAGTGTGGATGTGCTTTTTAACAAGAATTGAGTGCTTATTGTTAGTACACAAGGCATGTTTGACATCATTAAGTGGGAAGGACAGATTAGAACAAAACATCCAGCCTCGTTAGAAGGAAATCAAGAGAAGCAGTAATTAGTGAGTGATTAAGCTGAAAATACTTGTAGGAAATGCTACACATCATTGGATACTGTTATTGAATGAAATTCAATGGATTCATAGTTCCATTGAAGTGTGGATGTGCTTGTTAACATGAATACAGTGCTTATTGTTAGTACTGAAGGCATTTTTGACATCCTTAGGTGGGAATGAGTGTCTACAACAAAAACTCCAGCCTTGTTGGAAGGAAATCAAGAGAAGCAGTCATTAGTGAGTGATTAAGCTGAAAATACTTGTAGGAAATGCTACACATCATTAGATACTCGTTATGGAATGAAATTCAATGGATTCCTAGTTCGATGGAGGTGTGGATGTGCTTGTTGACATGAATAGAGTGCTTATTGTTACTTCTGAAGGCATTTCTGACATCATGAGAGGGGAATGAGTGATTACAACAAACTGTCCAGCCTTGTTGGAAGGAAATCAAGAGAAGCAGTCATTCGTGAGTGATTAAGCTGAAAATACTTGTAGGAAATGCTACACATCATTAGATACTGGTTATTGAATGAAATTCAATGGATTCTTAGTTCCATTGATGTGGGGATGTGCTTCTTGACATGAATAGAATGCTTATTGTTAGTTCTGAAGGCATTTTTGACATCATTAGGTGGGAATGAGTGATTACAACGAAATGTCCGGCCTTGTTAGAGGGAAATCAAGAGAAGCAGTCATTAGTGAGTGATTAAGCTGCAAATAGTTGTAGGAAATGCTACACATCATTAGATACTCGTTATGGAATGAAATTCAATGGATTCCTAGTTCCATTGATGTGTGGATGTGCTTGTTATGATGAATACAGTGCTTATTGTTTGTTCTCAAGGTATTTTTGACATCATTAAGTGGGAATGTGTGATTACAACAAAAAGTCCAGGCTTGTTAGAAGGAAATCAAGAGATGCAGTCATTAGTGAGTGATTAAGCTGAAAATATTTGTAGGAAATGCTACACATCATTAGATACTCGTTATGGAATGAAACTCAATGAATTCCTAGTTGCATTGAAATGTGCATGTGCTTGTTAACAAGAATTGAGTGCTTATTGTTAGTACACAGGGCATTTTTGACATCATTAAGTGGGAATGTGTCATTACAACAAAAGAACCAGCCTTGTTAGAAGGAAATCAGGAGAACCAGTCATTAGTGAGTGACTAAGCTGAAGATACTTTTAGGAAATGCTACACATCATTAGATACTCGTTATTGAAGGAAATTCAATGGATTCCTAGTTCCATTGATGTGTGGATGTGCTTGTTATGATGAATACAGTGCTTATTGTTTGTTCTCAAGGTATTTTTGACATCATTAAGTGGGAATGTGTGATTACAACAAAAAGTCCAGGCTTGTTAGAAGGAAATCAAGAGATGCAGTCATTAGTGAGTGATTCAGCTGAAAATACTTGAAGGAAAAGCTACACATCATTAGATGCCCGTTATTGAATGAAATTCAATGGATTCCTAGTTCCATTGAACGGATGTGCTTTTTAACAAGAATTGAGTGCTTATTGTTAGTACACAGGGCATGTTTGACATCATGAAGTGGGAATGACAGATTAGAACAAAACCTCCATCCTCGTTAGAAGGAAATCAAGAGAAGCAGTCATTAGTGAGTGATTAAGCTGAAAATACTTGTAGGAAATGCTACACATCATTGGATACTGTTATTGAATGAAATTCAATGGATTCCTAGTTCCATTGAAGTGTGGATGTGCTTGTTAACATGAATACAGTGCTTATTGTTAGTACTGAAGGCATTTTTGACATCCTTAGGTGGGAATGAGTGTCTACAACAAAAACTCCAGGCTTGTTGGAAGGAAATCAAGAGAAGCAGTCATTAGTGAGTGATTAAGCTGAAAATACTTGTAGGAAATGCTACACATCATTAGATACTCGATATGGAATGATATTCAATGGATTCCTAGTTCCATGGAGGTGTGGATGTGCTTGTTGACATGAATAGAGTGCTTATTGTCAGTTCTGAAGGCATTTTTGACATTATGAGGGGGGAATGAGTGATTACAACAAAATGTCCAGCCTTGTTAGATGGAAATCAAGAGAAGCAATCATTCGTAAGTGATTAAGCTGAAAATACTTGGAGGAAATACTACACATCATTAGATACTCGTGATTGAATGACATTCAGTGGATTCCTAGTTCCATGGAAGTGTGGATGTGCTTCTTGACATGAATAGAGTGCTTATTGTTAGTTCTAAGGGCATTTTTTATGTCAATAGGTGGGAATGAGTGATTACAACAAAATGTCCAGCCTCGTTAGAAGGAAATCAAGAGAAGCAGTCATTAGTGAGTGATTAAGCTGAAAATACTTGTAGGAAATGCTACACACCATTAGATACTCGTTATTGAGTCAAATTCAATGGATTCCTAGTTCCTTTGAAGTGTGGATGTGCTTGTTAACAAGAATTGAGTGCTTATTGTTAGTACACAAGGCATTTCTGACATCATTAAGTGGGAATGACCGTTCACAACAAAACACCTGGCCTTGTTAGAAGGAAATCAAGAGAAGCAGTCATTAGTGAGTGATTAAGCTGAAAATACTTGTAGGAAAAGCTACACATCATTAGATACTGATGAGACACGAAGGGTGGAAGGCTTCAATGGATGCAAGAGGTCCATTGCACATTCCAGAAGGCCGAGGTAGGGCCAGAAAGATTAAAGAAGCACTAAATGGGCTGATTAAGGATGCTAAGGCCAACCCAGCTTCAAATGGTGCGAATTTAAACTTGGAAGAGAGTCCAGGCCTTATTAATATCATTAGAGTAATTAAAGTGTTAGGAGTAATAATAGTAGTAACTCCAAATTAGGAGTTTATTTTCCATATAAGAATTTGTACCTAGATAGGAATTCCGCCTAAATAAGGAATTGTCCTAACTAGGAATTTATACCTCTTTAGGATTGGTATCTTAGCTTATAAATAGGCACCCCTTGTAAGCTTTGGAGATCAGACAATCAAGAAATCATACAACTTTGAGTGAAATAAACAGCAAGGGTTTTTCTCCCTCAGTTCTTTTAAGAACTAAAGAACTTATCAAGAGGTACTTCTTCTTGTGGCGTTCAAATCGACTTATCACTCCCAATTCCTTCCTTTTCTGAAGTGTGGCATCCATATCCTTCTTAAATACCCTAGGTTCGTGTTCCTTCGAATATCGGGTCTAGGGTTTGTGTTATTAAACTCTGATTTAGCTTTCCTGGTTGTTCTGTGATTCACTGTGTGCGTTGGGTCCCTGAGCCACGTCCTTTTGGGGTTTTCCGCATCAGATACTCGTTATGGAATGAAACTCAATGGATTCCTAGTTCCATTGAAGTGTGCATGTTCTTGTTAACAAGAATTGAGTGCTTATTGTTAGTACACAATGCATTTTAGACATCATTAAGTGGGAATGACGGATTACAACAAAACATCCAGCCTCGTTAGAAGGAAATCAAGAGAAACAGTCATTAGTGAGTGATTAAGCTGAAAATACTTGTAGGAAATGCTACACATCATTGGATACTGTTATTGAATGAAATTCAATGGATTCCTAGTTCCATTGAAGTGTGGATGTGCTTGTTAACATGAATACAGTGCTTATTGTTAGTACTGAAGGCATTTTTGACATCCTTAGGTGGGAATGAGTGTCTACAACAAAAACTCCAGCCTTGTTGGAAGGAAATCAAGAGAAGCAGTCATTAGTGAGTGATTAAGCTGAAAATACTTGTAGGAAATGCTAGGCATCCTTAGATACTCGTTATGGAATGAAATTCAATGGATTCCTAGTTCCATGGAAGTGTGGATGTGCTTGTTGACATGAATAGAGTGCTTATTGTTACTTCTGAAGGCATTTTTGACATCATGAGAGGGGAATGAGTGATTACAACAAAATGTCCAGCCTTGTTAGAAGGAAATCAAGAGAAGCAGTCATTCGTGAGTGATTGTGCTGAAAATACTTGTAGGAAATGCTACACATCATTAGATACTCGTTATTGAATGAAATTCAATGGATTCCTAGTTCCATTGATGCGGGGATGTGCTTCTTGACATGAATAGAATGCTTATTGTTAGTTCTGAAGGCATTTTTGACATCATGAGGTGGGAATGAGTGATTACAACAAAATGTCCGGCCTTGTTAGAGGGAAATCAAGAGAAGCAGTCATTAGTGAGTGATTAAGCTGAAAATAGTTGTAGGAAATTCTACACATCATTAGATACTCGTTATGGAATGAAA
Source organism: Bruguiera gymnorhiza (assembly GCA_020883675.1). NCBI lineage: Eukaryota > Viridiplantae > Streptophyta > Magnoliopsida > Malpighiales > Rhizophoraceae > Bruguiera > Bruguiera gymnorhiza. The sequence continues at coordinate 50,276 of JAIRCJ010000230.1, read as the reverse complement.
TTCCATGGATTCCTAGTTCCATTGAAGTGTGGATGTGCTTGTTAACAAGAATTGAGTGCTTATTGTTAGTACACAAGGCATTTTTGACATCATTAATTGGGAATGACCCATTACAACAAAACATCCAGCCTTGTTAGAAGGAAATGAAGAGAAGCAGTCATTAGTGAGTGATTAAGCTGAAAATACTTGTAGGAAATGTTACACATCATTAGATACTCGTTATGGAATGAAGCTCAATGAATTCCTAGTTCCATTGTAGTGTGCATGTGCTCGTTAACAAGAATTGAGTGCTAATTGTTAGTTCACAGGGCATTTTTGACATCATTAAGTAGGAATGTGTGATTACAACAAAAGATCCAGCCTTGTTAGAAGGAAATCAGGAGAAGCAGTCATTAGTGAGTGATTAACCTGAAAATACTTGTAGGAAATGCTACACATCTTTAGATGCTCGTTATTGAATGAAATTCAATGGATTCCTAGTTCCATTGAAGTGTGGATGTGCTTGTTAACATGAATACAGTGCTTATTGTTAGTTCTCAAGGAATTTTTGACATCATTAAGTGGGAATGTGTGATTACAACAAAAAGCCCAGCCTTGTTAGAAGGAAATGAAGAGAAGCAGTCATTAGTGAGTGATTCAGCTGAAAATACTTGAAGGAAAAGCTACACATCATTAGATACTCGTTATTGAATGAAATTCAATGGATTCCTAGTTCCATTGAAGTGTGGATGTGCTTTTTAACAAGAATTGAGTGCTTATTGTTAGTAGAAAAGGCATGTTTGACATCATTAAGTGGGAATGACAGATTAGAACAAACCATCCAGCCTCGTTAGAAGGAAATCACGAGAAGCAGTCATTAGTGAGTGATTAAGCTGAAAATACTTGTAGGAAATGCTACACATCATTGGATACTGTTATTGAATGAAATTCAATGGATTCCTAGTTCCATTGAAGTGTGGATGTGCTTGTTAACATGAATACAGTGCTTATTGTTAGTACTGAAGGCATTTTTGACATACTTAGGTGGGAATGAGTGTCTACAACAAAAACTCCTGCCTTGTTGGAAGGAAATCCAGAGAAGCAGTCATTAGTGAGTGATTAAGCTGAAAATACTTGTAGGAAATGCTACACATCATTAGATACTCGATATGGAATGAAATTCAATGGATTCCTAGTTCAATGGAGGTGTGGATGTGCTTGTTGACATGAATAGATTGCTTATTGTCACTTCTGAAGGCATTTTTGACATCATGAGGGGGGAATGAGTGATTACAACAAAATGTCCAGCCTTGTTAGAAGGAACTCAAGAGAAGCAGTGATTCGTAAGTGATTAAGCTGAAAATACTTGGAGGAAATACTACACATCATTAGATACTCGTGATTGAATGACATTCGGTGGATTCCTAGTTCCATGGAAGTGTGGATGTGCTTCTTGACATGAATAGAGGGCTTATTGTTAGTTCTAAGGGCATTTTTGACGTCAATAGGTGGGAATGAGTGATTACAACAAAATGTCCAGCCTTGTTAGAAGGAAATCAAGAGAAGCAGTCATTAGTGAGTGATTAAGCTGAAAATACTTGTAGGAAATGCTACACACCATTAGATACTCGTTACTGAATGAAATTCAATGGATTCCAAGTTCCTTTGAAGTGTGGATGTGCTTGTTAACAAGAATTGAGTGCTTATTGTTAGTACACAAGGCATTTCTGACATCATTAAGTGGGAATGACCATTCACAACAAAACACCCGGCCTTGTTAGAAGGAAATCAAGAGAAGCAGTCATTAGTGAGTGATTAAGCTGAAAATACTTGTAGGAAATGCTACACATCAGTAGATACTCGTTATGGAATGAAACTCAATGGATTCCTAGTTCCATTGAAGTGTGCATGTGCTTGTTAACAAGAATTGAGTGCTTATTGTTAGTCCACAATGCATTTTAGACATCATTAAGTGGGAATGACTGATTACAACAAAACGTCCAGCCTTGTTAGAAGGAAATCAGGAGAAGCAGTCATTAGTGAGTGATGAAGCTGAAAATACTTGTAGGAGATGCTACACATCATTAGATACTCGTTATGGAATGAAAATCAATGGATTCCTAGTTCCATTGAAGTGTGGATGTGCTTGTTAACAAGAATTGAGTGCTTATTGTTAGTACACAAGGCATTTTTGACATCATTAAGTGGGAATGACTGATTACAACAGAACGTCCAGCGTTGTTAGAAGGAAATCAGGACAAGCAGTCATTAGTGAGTGATTAAGCTGAAAATACTTGTAGGAAATGCTACACATCATTAGATACTCGTTCTTGGATGAAATTCAATGGATTCCGCGTTCCATTGAAGTGTGGATGTGCATGTTGACATGAATAGAGTGCTTATTGTTAGTTCTGATGGCATTTTTGACATCATTCTGTGGGAATGAGTGATTTCAACAAAATGTCCAGCCTTGTTAGAAGGAAACCAAGAGAAGCAGTCATTAGTGAGTGATTAAGCTGAAAATACTTGTACGAAATGCTACACATCATTAGATACTCGTGATTGAATGAAATTCAATGGATTCCTAGTTCCATTGAAGTGTGGATGTGCTTGTTATCATGAATACAGTGCTTATTGTTTGTTCTCAAGGTATTTTTGACATCATTAAGTGGGAATGTGTGATTACAACAAAAAGTCCAGGCTTGTTAGAAGGAAATCAAGAGATGCAGTCATTAGTGAGTGATTCAGCTGAAAATACTTGAAGGAAAAGCTACACATCATTAGATACTCGGTATTGAATGAAATTCAATGGATTCCTAGTTCCATTTAAGTGTGGATGAGCTTTTTAACAAGAATTGAGTGCTTATTGTTAGTACACAAGGAATGTTTGACATCATTAAGTTGAATGACAGATTAGAACAAAACATCCAGCCTCGTTAGAAGGAAATCAGGAGAAGCAGTCATTAGTGAGTGATTAAGCTGAAAATACTTGTAGGAAATGCTAGACATCATTGGTTACTGTTATTGAATGAAATTCAATGGATTCCTTGTTCCATTGAAGTGTGGATGTGCTTGTTAACATGAATACAGTGCTTATTGTTAGTACTGAAGGCATTTTTGACATCCTTAGGTGGGAATGAGTGTCTACAACAAAAACTCCTGCCTTGTTGGAAGGAAATCCAGAGAAGCAGTCATTAGTGAGTGATTAAGCTGAAAATACTTGTAGGAAATGCTACACATCATTAGATATTCAATATGGAATGAAACGCAATGAATTCCTAGTTCCATTGAAGTGTGCATGTGCTTGTTAACAAGAATTGAGTGCTTATTGTTAGTACACAGGGCATTTTTGACATCATTAAGTGGGAATGTGTGCTTACAACAAAAGATCCAGCCTTGTTAGAAGGAAATCAGGAGAAGCCGTCATTAGTGAGTGATTAAGCTGAAAATACTTGTAGCAAATGCTACACATCTTTAGATGCTCGTTATTGAATGAAATTCAATGGATTCCTAGTTCCATTGAAGTGTGGATGTGCTTGTTAACATGAATACAGTGCTTATTGTTAGTTCTCAAGGAATTTTTGACATCATTAAGTGGGAATGTGTGATTACAACAAAAAGCCCAGCCTTGTTAGAAGGAAATGAAGAGAAGCAGTCATTAGTGAGTGATTCAGCTGAAAATACTTGAAGGAAAAGCTACACATCATTAGATACTCGTTATTGAATGAAATTCAATGGATTCCTAGTTCCATTGAAGTGTGGATGTGCTTTTTAACAAGAATTGGGTGCTTATTGTTAGTACACAAGGAATGTTTGACATCATTAAGTGGGAATGACAGATTAGAACAAAACATCCAGTCTCGTTAGAAGGAAATCAGGAGAAGCAGTCATTAGTGAGTGATTAAGCTGAAAATACTTGTAGGAAATGCTACACATCATTGGATACTGTTATTGAATGAAATTCAATGGATTGCTAGTTCCATTGAAGTGTGGATGTGCTTGTTAACATGAATACAGTGCTTATTGTTAGTACTGAAGGCATTTTTGACATCCTTAGGTGGGAATGAGTGTCTACAACAAAAACTCCTGCCTTGTTGGAAGGAAATCCAGAGAAGTAGTCATTAGTGAGTGATTAAGCTGAAAATACTTGTAGGAAATGCTACACATCATTAGATATTCGATATGGAATGAAATTCAATGGATTCCTAGTTCCATGGAGGTGTGGATGTGCTTGTTGACATGAATAGAGTGCTTATTGTCAGTTCTGAAGGCATTTTTGACATCATGAGGGGGGAATGAGTGATTACAACAAAATGTCCACCCTTGTTAGAAGGAAATCAAGAGAAGCAGTCATTCATAAGTGATTAAGCTGAAAATACTTGGAGGAAATACTACACATCATTAGATACTCGTGATTGAATGACATTCGGTGGATTCCTAGTTCCATGGAAGTGTGGATGTGCTTCTTGACATGAATAGAGTGCTTATTGTTAGTTCTAAGGGCATTTTTGACGTCAATAGGTGGGAGTGAGTGATTACAACAAAATGTCCAGCCTTCTTAGAAGGAAATCAAGAGAAGCAGTCATTAGTGAGTGATTAAGCTGAAAATAGTTGTAGGAAATGCTACACATCATTAGATACTCGTTATGGAATGAAATTCAATGGATTCCTAGTTCCATTGAAGTGTGGATGTGCTCGCTAACAAGAATTGAGTGCTTATTGTTAGTACACAAGGCATTTTTGACATCATTAGGTGGGAATGACTGTTTACAACAAAACATCCAGCCTTGTTAGAAGGAAATCAAGAGAAGCAGTCATTAGTGAGTGATTAAGCTGAAAATACTTGTAGGAAATGCTACACATCATTAGATACTCGTAATGGAATGAAACTCAATGGATTCCTAGTTCCATTGAAGTGTGCATGTGCTTGTTATCAAGAATTGAGTGCTTATTGTTTGTACACAATGCATTTTTGACATCATTAAGTGGGAATGACTGATTACAACAAAACATCCAGCCTTGTTAAAAGGAAATCAAGAGAAGCAGTCATTAGTGAGTGATTAAGCTGAAAATACTTGTAGGAAATGCTACACATCATTAGATACTCGTTATTGAATGAAATTCAATGGATTCCTAGTTCCATTGAAGTGTGGATGTGCTTGTTAACATGAATACAGTGCTTATTGTTCGTTCTCAAGGTATTTTTGACATCATTATGTGGGAATGTGTGATTACAACAAAAAGTCCAGGCTTGTTAGAAGGAAATCAAGAGAAGCAGTCATTAGTGAGTGATTCAGCTGAAAATACTTGAAGGAAAAGCTGCACATCATTAGATACTCGTTATTGAATGAGATTCAATGGATTCCTAGTTCCATTGAAGTGTGTATGTGCTTTTTAACAAGAATTGAGTGCTTATTGTTAGTACACAAGGCATGTTTGACATCATTAAGTGGGAATGACTGATTACAACAAAACATCCGGCCTCATTTGAAGGAAATCAAGAGAAGCAGTCATTAGTGAGTGATTAAGCTGAAAATACTTGTAGGAAATGCTACACATCATTGGATACTGTTATTGAATGAAATTCAATGGATTCCTAGTTCCATTGAAGTGTGGATGTGCTTGTTAACATGAATACAGTGCCTATTGTTAGTACTGAAGGCATTTTTGACATCCTTAGGTGGGAATGGGTGTCTACAACAAAAACTCCAGCCTTGTTGGAAGGAAATCAAGAGAAGCAGTCATTAGTGAGTGATGAAGCTGAAAATACTTGTAGGAAATGCTACACATCCTTAGATACTCGTTATGGAATGAAATTCAATGGATTCCTAGTTCCATTGAAGTGTGGATGTGCTTGTTAATAAGAATTGAGTGCTTATTGTTAGTACACAAGGCATTTCTGACATCATGAAGTGGGAATGACTGTTTACAACAAAACACCCAGCCTTGTTAGAAGGAAATCAAGTGAAGCTGTCATTAGTGAGTGATTAAGCTGAAAATACTTGTAGGAAATGCTACACATCATTAGATACTCGTTATGGAATGAAACTCAATGGATTCCTAGTTCCATTGAAGTGTGCATGTGCTTGTTAACAAGAATTGAGTGCTTATTGTTAGTACACAATGCATTCTTGACATCATTAGGTGGGAATGAGTGATTACAACAAAATGTCCAGCCTTGTTAGAAGGAAATCAAGAGAAGCAGTCATTAGTGAGTGATTAAGCTGAAAATACTTGTAGGAAATGCTACACATCATTAGATGCTCGTTATTGGATGAAATTCAACGGATTCCTCGTTCCATTGAAGTGTGGATGTGCATGTTGACGTGAATAGAGTGCTTATTGTTAGTTCTGATGGCATTTTTTGCATCATTAGGTGGGAATGAGTGATTACAACAAAATGTCCAGCCTTGTTTGAAGGAAACCAAGAGAAGCAGTCATTAGTGAGTGATTAAGCTGAAAATACTTGTAGTAAATGCTACACATCATTAGATACTCGTTATGGAATGAAATTCAATGCATTCCTACTTCCATTGAAGTGTGGATGTGATTCTTAACAAGAATTGAGTGCTTATCGTTAGTACACTAGGCATTTTTGACATCATAAAGTGGGAATGACTGATTACAACAAAAAGTCCAGCCTTGTTAGAAGGAAATCAAGAGAAGCTGTCATTAGTGAGTGATTAAGCTGAAAATACTTGTAGGAAATGCTACACATCATTAGATTCTCGTGATTGAATGAAATTCAGTGGATTCCTAGTTCCGTGGAAGTGTGGATGTGCTTGTTGACATGAACAGAGTGCTTATTGTTAGTTCTAAGTGCATTTTTGACGTCATTAGGTGGGAATGAGTGATTACAACAAAATGTCCAGCCTTGTTAGAAGGAAATACAGAGAAGCAGTCATTAGTGAGTGATTAAGCTGAAAATACTTGTAGGAAATGCTATACATCATTAGATACTCGTTATTGAATGAAATTCAATGGATTCCTAGTTCCATTGAAGTGTGGATGTGCTTGTTAACATGAATAGAGTGCTTATTGTTAGTTCTCAAGGGATTTTTGACATCATTAAGTGGGAATGACTGACTAGAACAAAACATCCAGCCTTGTTAGAAGGAAATCAAGAGAAGCAGTCATTAGTGAGTGATTAAGCTGAAAATACTTGTAGGAAATGCTACACATCATTAGACACTCGTTATTGAATGAAATTCAATGGATTCCTAGTTCCATGGAAGTGTGGATGTGCTTGTTGACATGAATAGAGTGCTTATTGTGAGTTCGGAGGGCATTTTTGACATCATTAGGTGGGAATGAGTGATTACAACAAAATGTCTAGCCTTGTTAGAAGGAAATCAAGAGAAGCAGTCATTAGTGAGTGATTAAGCTGAAAATACTTGTACGAAATGCTACACATCATTAGATACTCGTTATTGATTGAAATTCAATGGATTCCTAGTTCCATTGAATTGTGGATGTGCTTGTTGACAATAATTGGGTGCTTACACAAGGCATTTTTGACATCATTAAGTGGCAATGACTGATTACAACAAAACTTCCAACCTTGTTAGAAGGACATGAAGACAAGCAGTCATTAGTGAGTTTTTACGCTGAAAATACTTGTAGGAAATGCTACACATCATTATATACTCGTTATTGAGTGAAATTCAAGGGATTCCTAGTTCCATCGAAGTGTGGATGTGCTTGTTAACATGAATAGTGATGAGAACCGTAGAGATGAAGGGTGGAAAGCTTCAATGGATACTGGAGGTCCCTTGCACATTCCAAAAGGCCCAATAACACGAGCTAGAGCCAGAAAGATTAAAGAAGCACTAAATGGGCTGATTAAGGATGCTCAGGCCAACCCAGCTTCAAATGGTGCGAAGTTAAACTTGGAAGAGAGTCCAGGCCTTATTAATATCATTAGAGTAATTAAAGTGTTAGGAGTAATAATAGTAGTAACTCCAAATTAGGAGTTTATTTTCCTTATAAGAATTTGTACCTAGATAGGAATTTTGCCTAAATAAGGAATTGTCCTAACTAGGAATTTATGCCTCTTTAGGATTGCTATCTTAGCCTATAAATATGCACCCCTTGTAAGCTTTGGAAATCAGACAATCAAGAAATCAGACAACTTTGAGTGAAATAGAAAGCAAGGGTTTTTCTCCCTCGGTTCTTTTAAGAACTAAAGAACTTATCAAGAGGTAATTCTTCTTGTCGCGTTCAAATCGACTTATCACTCCCAATTCCTTCCTTTTCTGGAGTGTGGCGTCCATATCCATCTTGAATACCCTAGGTTTGTGTTCTTTCGAATTTTGGGTCTAGGGTTTGTGTTATTAAACTCTGATTTAGCTTTCCTGGTTGCTCTTTGATTCATTGTGTGCGTTGGGTCCCTAAGCCATGTCTTTTTGGGGTTTTCCGCATCAGTTGGTATCAGAGCCCGGCTCTAAATCAGAAAAAAATAAAAAAATATGTCTGTGAAAGACAAAGGTGCTGCTCAGGAGGGAGCTGTTGACATGTCCTTCATGATCAAAGCTATGCAACAAGAATTTGAGCACATCAATACCAGATTTGATGATATGAGAGAGAGGATGGAGGAGCAAGCTAATGCAATATCAAAGCTGCAAAGGAAGTACGAAGAATATGAGGCTCCTAAAGCAAGAAGGCAGTTGAGACGTGCCTATGACCATAAAGATGATGTAGAAGATGATGAAATTGACGACCAAACTACTGTGGTCTGAACTGCTAACAATAGAAGGGATCAAAGAGAATTTGGGAGGCAAGGCACCTATGACCATAATTTGGGCAATATTAAAATGACAATTCCTCCATTCCAAGGTAAGAATGATCCTGATGCATACCTAGAATGGGAGAAGAAGGTTGAATTGGTTTTTGACTGCCACAACTATTCCGAGGAGAAAAAGGTAAAGCTTGCTGCAGTTGAATTCACTGATTATGCTATTATTTGGTGGGATCAACTTGTTTTGACTAGGTGACGGAATCGTGAGCGGTCTATTGATACATGGGAGGAGATGAAGGCTATCATGAGGAGGAGGTTTGTCCCTAATCACTATTACAGGGAGCTGTACCAAAGGCTGCAAGGGCTCACTCAGGGCACCAAAAGTGTGGAGGATTACCACAAGGAGATGGAGATTACCATGATTCGGGCGAATGTAGAAGAAGATAGAGAAGCAACCATGGCTCGATTTCTGCAAGGGCTAAATAGGGACATAGCAAACGTGGTTGAATTGCAACACTATGTGGAATTAGAAGACATGGTACACATGGCCATGAAAGTTGAAAGGCAACTCAAACGAAAGGGTTCCATACGGTTTGGGCAGAACTCAGGATCTACCTCATCTTGGAAGCAAAATTGGAATAAAAGGGACGAGATGACCAACTACAAGTCCAAAGCCGAGCCATCCAAGTACAAGAATGTGGGTTCTAGCAAGGAGGCAGGTAATTCTGACCCCCAATCATGTAGAAATAGAGATGTTAAATGTTTTAAGTGTTTGGGCAGGGGTCACATTGCATCTCAATGTCCAAATAAGCGTGCAATGATCTTGAGAAGTAATGGTGAAGTTGAAACTGAAAGTGAATCAGATGATGATTCTATGCCATCATCAGAGGGTGAAAGTGATGGAGAGGAGTATCCAGTTAATGGAGTAGCTCTTGTTACAAGGCGAGCATTGAATGTGCAAGTAAAGGAAGAAAATGAGGTGCAACGAGATAACATCTTTCAGACGAGGTGTCTCATCAAAGATAAGGTATGTAGTATGATTATTGATGGTGGGAGTTGCACTAATGTTGCTAGCACAACTATAGTTGAGAAGTTGGACTTACCTACTATGAAGCATCCTAGGCCATATAAGCTTAAATGGTTGAATGAGAATGGTGAAGTTAAGGTAGATAAGCAAGTGCTCGTGTCTTTTTCTATTGGAAGGTACCGTGATGAAGTTTTATGTGATGTTGTACCTATGCAAGCAGGCCATATTCTATTAGGAAGACCATGGCAGTTTGACATGCGAGTTATGCATGATGGATTCAAGAATCGATATTCCTTTGTAATGAATGAAAAACCTGTTACTCTTGTACCATTATCACCTCAACAAGCTTATGAGGATCAATTAAGGATTAAAAATGAGAGTGAACAGAAAAGAGAGATTGAAGAAAGAGAAAAGAGAGGAGAAAACATGAGAACACAGGAGAAGGAGAAGAAAACAGAAAGTTTCTATGCAAAAGAGAGTGATGTCAAAAGAGCATTTTGTGCCAAACAGCCTATGATCATACTTTTGTACAAGGAGACTTATTTTAACACTAACAAGCTTGAACCATCTTTGCCTAGTGTTATTGTTCTATTGCAGGAATTTGAAGATGAATTCCATGATGATGTCCCAAGTCGATTTCTACCTAAGAGAGGAATTAAGAATCAAATTGTTTTCATCCCTGGTGCTTCCATCCCAAACCAGCCAGCATATAAGAGTAATCCTATGAAAACAAAAGAGCTTAAAAGGCAGGTTGAGGAACATATTTCAAAACGCTATATAAGGGAAAGCATGAGTCCTTGTGCAGTTCCTATCCTACTTGTACAAGGAAAGTTAAATAAAAGACATGCCAAGTGGATCAAATTCATTCAGACCTTTCCTTACATCATCAAGTATAAACAAGGTGATGATTCGAGGACGAATCTTTTTGAGGAAAGGGGGAATGATGAGAACCGTAGAGATGAAGGGTGGAAAGCTTCAATGGATGCAGGAGGTCCCTTGCACATTCCAAAAGGCCCAATAACACGAGCTAGAGCCAGAAAGATTAAAGAAGTACTAAATGGGCTGATTAAGGATGCTCGGGCCAACCCAGCATCAAATGGTGCGAATTTAAACTTGAAAAAGAGTCCAGGCCTTATTAATATCATTAGAGTAATTAAAGTGTTAGGAGTAATAATAGTAGTAACTCCAAATTAGGAGTTTATTTTCCATATAAGAATTTGTACCTAGATAGGAATTCCGCCTAAATAAGGAATTGTCCTAACTAGGAATTTATGCCTCTTTAGGATTGCTATCTTAGCCTATAAATAGGCACCCCTTGTAAGCTTTGGAAATTAGACAATCAAGAAATCAGACAACTTTGAGCGAAATAGAAAGCAAGGGTTTTTCTCCCTCGGTTCTTTTAAGAACTAAAGAACTTATCAAGAGGTACTTCTTCTTGTGGCGTTCAAATCGACTTATCACTCCCAATTCCTTCCTTTTCTGGAGTGTGGCGTCCATATCTTTCTTGAATACTCTAGGTTCGTGTTCCTTCGAATATTGGGTCTAGGGTTTGTGTTATTAAACTCTGATTTAGCTTTCCTGGTTGCTCTTTGATTCATTGTGTGCGTCGGGTCCCTAAGCCACACCTTTTTGGGGTTTTCCGCATCAAATAGAGTGCTTATTGTTAGTTCTCAAGGGATTTTTGACATCATTAACTGGGAATAACTGACTACAACAAAACATCCAGCCTTGTTAGAAGGAAATCAAGAGAAGCAGTCATTAGTGAGTGATTAAGCTGAAAATACTTGTAGGAAATGCTACACATCATTAGATACTCGTTATTGAATGAAATTCAATGGATTCCTAGTTCCATGGAAGTGTGGATGTGCTTGTTGACATGAATAGAGTGCTTATTGTTAGTTCTGAGGGCATTTTTTACATCATTAGGTGGGAATGAGTGATTACAACAAAATGTCCAGCCTTGTTAGAAGGAAATCAAGAGAAGCAGTCATTAGTGAGTGATTAAGCTGAAAATACTTGTACGAAATGCTACACATCCTTAGATACTCGTTATTGATTGAAATTCAATGGATTCCTAGTTCCATTGAATTGTGGATGTGCTTGTTGACAATAATTTGGTGCTTATTGTTAGTACACAAGGCATTTTTGACATCATTAAGTGGCAATGACTGATTACAACAAAACATCCAACCTTGTTAGAAGGACATGAAGACAAGCAGTCATTAGTGAGTGATTACGCTGAAAATACTTGTAGGAAATGCTACACATCATTAGATACGCGTTAGGGAATGAAATTCAATGGATTCCTAGTTCCATTAAAGTGTGCATGTGCTTGTTAACAAGAATTGAGTGCTTATTGTTAGTACACAAGACATTTTTGACATCATTAAGGGGGAATGACTGATTACAACAAAACGTCCAGCCTTGTTCGAAGGAAATCAAGAGAAGCAGTCATTAGTGACTGATTAAGCTGAAAATACTTGTAGGAAATGCTACACATCATTCGATACTCGTTATTGAATGAAATTCAATGGATTCCTAGTTCCATTGAAGTGTGGATGTGCTTGTTGACATGAACAGAGTGCTTATTGTTAGTTCTAAGGGCATTTTTGACGTCATTAGGTGGGAATGAGTGATTACAACAAAATGTCCAGCCTTGTTAGAAGGAAATCAGGAGAAGCAGTCATTAGTGACTGATTAAGCTGAAAATACTTGTAGGAAATGCTACACATCATCAGATACTCGTGATTGAATGAAATTCAGTGGATTCCTAGTTCCATGGAAGTGCGGATGTGCTTGTTGACAAGAACAGAGTGCTTATTGTTAGTTCTAAGGGCATTTTTGACGTCATTAGGTGGGAATGAGTGATGACAACAAAATGTCCCGCCTTGTTAGAAGGAAATCAAGAGAAGCAGTCGTTAGTGAGTGATTAAGCTGAAAATACTTGTAGAATATGCTACACATCATTAGATACTGGTTATTGAATGAAATTCAATGGATTCCTAGTTCCATTGAAGTGTGCATGTGCTTGTTAACAAGAATTGAGTGCTTATTGTTAGTACACAAGGCATTTTTGAGATCATTAAGTGGGAATGACTGATTACAAGAAAACGTCCAGCCTTGTTAGAAGGAAATCTAGAGAAGCAGTCATTAGTGAGTGATTATGCTGAAAATACTTGTAGGAAATGCTACACAGCATTAGATACTCGTTACTGAATGAAATTCAATGGATTCCTAGTTCCATTGAAGTGTGGATGTGCTTGTTGACATCAATAGAGTGCCTATTGTTAGGTCTGAAGGCATTTCTGACATCATCAGGAGGGAATGAGCGATTACAACAAAATGTCCAGCCTTGTTAGAAGGAAATCAAGAGAAGCAGTCATTAGTGAGTGATTAAGCTGTAAATACTTGTAGGAAATGCTACACATCATTAGATACTGGTTATTCAATGAAATTCAATGGATTCCTAGTTCCATTGAAGTGTGGATGTGCTTGTTGACATGAATAGAGTCCTTATTGTTAGTTCTCAAGGCTTTTTTGACATCATTAGGTGGGAATGAGTGATTACATCAAAATGTCCAGTCTTGTTAGAAGGAAATCAAGAGAAGCAGTCATTAGTGGGTGATTAAGCTGAAAATACTTGTAGGAAATGCTACACATCATTAGATACTCGTTACGGAATGAAATTCAACGGATTTCTAGTTCCATTGAAGCGTGCATGTGCTTGTTAACAATAATTGAGTGCCTATTGTTAGTATACAAGGCATTGTTGACATCATTAAGTGGGAATGACTGATTACAACCAAACGTCCAGCCTTGCTAGAAGGAAATCAAGAGAAGCAGTCATTAGTGGGTGATTAAGCTGAAAATACTTGTAGGAGATGTTACACATCATGAGATACTCGTTATGGAATGAAACTCAATGGATTCCTAGTTCCATTGATGTGTGGTTGTGCTTCTTAACAAGAATTGAGTGCTTATTGTCAGTACACAAAGCATTTTTGACATCATTAAGTGGGAATGACTAATTACAACAGAACGTCCAGTCTTGTTAGAAGGAAATCAAGAGAAGCAGTCATTAGTGAGTGATTAAGCAGAAAATACTTGTAGGAAATGCTATACATCATTAGATACTCGTGATTGAATGAAATTCAATGGATTCCTAGTTCCATGCAAGTGTTGATGTGCTTCTTGACATGAATAGAGTGCTTATTGTTAGTTCTGAGGGCATTTTTGACATCAGTAAGTGGGAATGACTGATTACAACAGAACGTCCTGCCTTGTTAGAAGGAAATGAAGAGAAGCAGTCATTAGTGAGTGATTAAGCTGAAAATACTTGTAGGAAATGCAACACATCATTAGATACTCGTTAGTGGATGCAATTCAATGGAATCCTCGTTCCATTGAAGTGTGGATGTGCATGTTGACATGAATGGAGTGCTTAGTGTTAGTTCTGAAGGCATTTTGGACATCATTAGGTGGGAGTGAGTGATTACAGCAAAATGTCCCGCCTTCTTAGGAGGAAACGAAGAGAACCAGTCATTAGTGAGTGATTAAGCTGAAAATACTTGTAGGAAATGCTACACATCATTATATACTCGTTATGGAATGAAATTCAATGGATTGCTAGTTCCATTGAAGTGTCCATGTGCTTGTTAACAAGAATTGAGTGCTTATAGTTAGTAAACAAGGCATTTTTGACATCATTAAGTGGGAATTACTGATTACAACAAAACGTCCAGCCTTGTTAGAAGGAAATCAAGAGAAGCAGTCATTAGTGAGTGATTAAGCTGAAAATACTTGTAGGAAATGCTACACATCATGAGATACTCGTTATTCAATGCAATTCAATGGATTCCTAGTTCCATTGAAGTGTGGATGTGCATGTTGACATGAATAGAGTGCTTATTGTTAGTTCTGACGGCATTTTTGACATCATTAGGTGGGAATGAGTGATTACAACAAAATGTCCAGCCTTGTTAGAAGGAAATCAAGAGAAGCAGTCATTAGTGAGTGATTAACCTGAAAATACTTGTAGGAGATGTTACACATCATTAGATACTCGTTATGGAATGAAACTCAACGGATTCCTAGTTCCATTGAAGTGTGGATGTCCTTGTTAACAAGAATTGAGTTCTTATTGTTAGTACACAGGGCATTTTTGACATCATTAAGTGGGAATGACTGATTACAACAGAACGTCCAGCCTTGTTAGAAGGAAATCAAGCGAACGAGTCATTAGTGAGTGATTAAGCTGAAAATACTTGTAGGAAATGCTACACATCATTAGACACTCGTTACTGAAAGAAATTCAATGGATTCCTAGCTCCACGGAAGTGTGGATGTGCTTGTTTCCATGAATAGAGTGCTTACTCTTAGTTCTAAGGCCATTTTTGACGTCATTAGGTGGGAATGAGTGATTACAACAAAATGTTCAGCCTTGTTACAAGGAAATCAAGAGAAGCTGTCATTAGTGAGTGATTAAGCTGCAAATACTTGTAGGAGATGTTACACATCATTAGATACCCGTTATGGAATGAAACTCAATGGATTCCTAGTTCCATTAAAGTGTGGATGTGCTTGTTAACAAGAATTGAGTGCTTAAGCTGAAAATACTTGTAGGAAATGCTATACATCATTAGATACTCGTTATTGAATGAAATTCAATGGATTCCTAGTTCCATGCAAGTGTGGATGTGCTTGTTGACATGAATAGAGTGCTTATTGTTAGTTCTGAGGGCATTTTTGACATCAGGAAGTGGGAATGACTGATTACAACAGAACGTCCTGCCTTGTTAGAAGGAAATGAAGAGAAGCAGTCATTAGTGAGTGATTAAGCTGAAAATACTTGTAGGAAATGCTATACATCATTAGATACTCGTTATTGAATGCAATTCAATGGATTCATAGTTCCATTGAAGTGTGGATGTGCATGTTGACATGAATAGAGTGCTTAGTGTAAGTTCTGAAGGCATTTTTGACATCATTAGGTGGGAGTGAGTGATTACAACAAAATGTCCAGCCTTGTTAGATGGAAACCAAGAGAACCAGTCATTAGAGAGTGATTAAGCTGAAAATACTTGTAGGAAATGCTACACATCATTATATACTCGTTATGGAATGAAATTCAATGGATTGCTAGTTCCATTGAAGTGTCCATGTGCTTGTTAACAAGAATTGAGTGCTTATTGTTAGTGCACAAGGCATTTTTGACATCATTATGTGGGAATGACTGATTACAACAAAAAGTCCAGCCTTGTTAGAAGGAAATCAAGAGAAGCAGTCTTTAGTGAGTGGTTAAGCTGAAAATACATGTAGGAAATGCTCCACATCATTACTCGTTATTGAAAGAAATTCAATGGATTCCTAGTTCCATGGAAGTGTGGATGTGCTTGTCGACATGATTAGAGTGCTTACTCTGAGTTCTAAGGGCATTTTTGACGTCATTAGGTGGGAATGAGTGATTACAACAAAATGTCCAGCCTTGTTTGCAGGAAATCAAGAGTAGCAGTCATTAGAGAGTGATTAAGCTGAAAATACTTGTAGGAAATCCTACAGATCAATAGATACTCGTTATGGAATGAAACGCAATTGATTCCTAGTTCCATTGAAGTGTGGATGTGCTTGTTAACAAGAATTGAGTGCTTATAGTTAGTAAACAAGGCATTTTTCACATCATTAAGTGGGAATTACGGATTACAACAAAACGTCCAGCCTTGTTAGAAGGAAATCAAGAGAAGCAGTCATTAGTGAGTGATTAAGCTGAAAATACTTGTAGGAAATGCTACACATCATGAGATACTCGTTATTCAATGCAATTCAACGGATTCCTAGTTCCATTGAAGTGTGGATGTGCTTGTTAACAAGAATTGAGTGCTTATTGTTAGTACACAAGGCATTTTTGACATCATTAAGTGGGAATGAGTGATTACAACAGAACGTCCAGCCTTGTTAGAAGGAAATCAAGAGAAGCAGTCATTTGTGAGTGATTAAGCTGGAAATACTTGTAGGAAATGCTACACTGATGCGGAAAACCCCAAAAAGACGTGGCTTGGGGACCCAACGTACACAATGAATCAAAGAACAACCAGGAAAGCTAAATCAGAGTTTAATAACACAAACCCTAGACCCAAAATTCGAAGGAACACGAACCTAGGGTATTCAAGATGGATATGGACGCCACACTCCAGAAGAGGAAGGAATTGGGAGTGATAAGTCGGTTTGAACGCCACAAGAAGAAAACCTCTTGATAAGTTCTTTAGTTCTCAAAAGAACCGAAGGAGAAACCCTTGCTTTCTATTTCACTGAAAGTTGTCTGATTTCTTGATTGTCTGATTTGCAAAGCTTACAAGGGGTGCCTATTTATAGGCTAAGATAGCAATCCTAAAGAGGCATAAATTCCTAGTTAGGACAATTCCTTATTTAGGCGGAATTCCTATCTAGGTACAAATTCTTATATGGAAAATAAACTCCTAATTTGGAGTTACTACTATTATTAGTCCTAACACTTTAATTACTCTAATGATATTAATAAGGCCTGGACTCTCTTCCAAGTTTAAATTCGCACCATTGGAAGTTGGGTTGGCCTGAGCATCCTGAATCAGCCCATTTAGTGCTTCTTTAATCTTTCTGGCCCTAGCTCGTGTTATTGGGCCTTCTGGAATATGCAATGGACCTCTTGCATCCATTGAAGCCCTAGCTCGTGTTATTGGGCCTTCTAGAAAGTGCAATGGACCTCTTCCATCAATTGAATCTCTAACTCGTGTTATTGGGCCTTCTGGAATGTGCAATGGACTTTTTGCATCCTTTGAAGCCTTCCACCCTTCATGTCTACGGTTCTCGTCATACACATTGTTAGATACTCGTTATTGAAAGAAATTCAATGGATTCCATGTTCCACGGAAGTGTGGATGTGCTTGTTGGCATGAATAGAGTGCTTACTCTTAGTTCTAAGGGCATTTTTGACGTCATTAGGTGGGAATGAGTGATTACAACAAAATGACCAGCCTTGTTAGAAGGAAATCAAGAGAACCAGTCATTAGTGAGTGATTAAGCTGAAAGTACTTGTAGGAAATGCTACACATCATTAGATACTCGTTATTGAAAGAAATTCAATGGATTCCATGTTCCACGGAAGTGTGGATGTGCTTGTTGACATCAATAGAGTGCTTACTCTTAGTTTTAAGGGCATTTTTGACGTCATTAGGTGGGAATGAGTGATTACAACAAAATGTCCAGCCTTGTTAGAAGGAAATCAAGAGAAGCAGTCATTTGTGAGTGATTAAGCTGAAAATACTTGTAGGAAATGCTACACATCATTAGATACTCCTGATTGAATGAAATTCAGTGGATTCCTAGTTCCATGGAAGTGTGGATGTGCTTGTTGACATGAATAGAGTGCTTCTTGTTAGTTCGGAGGGCATTTTTGTCGTCATCAGGTGGGAATGAGTGATTACAACAAAATCTCCAGCCTTGTTAGCAGGAAATCAAGAGTAGCAGTCATTAGTGATTGATTAAGCTGAAAATACTTGGACGAAATGCTACACATCATTAGATACTCGTTATGGAATGAAACTCAATTGATTCCTAGTTCCATTGAAGTGTGGATGTGCTTGTTAACAAGAATTGAGTGCTTATAGTTAGTAAACAAGGCATTTTTGACATCATTAAGGGGGAATGACTGATTACAACAAAACGTCCAGCCTTGTTAGAAGGAAATCTAGAGAAGCAGTCATTAGTGAGTGATTAAGCTGAAAATACTTGTAGGAAATGCTACACATCATTAGATACTGGTTATTGAAAGAAATTCAATGGATTCCTAGTTCCACGGAAGTGTGGATGTGCTTGTTGATATGAATAGAGTGCTTATTCTTAGTTCTAAGGGCATTTTTGACGTCATTAGGTGGGAATGAGTGATTACAACAAAATGTCCAGCCTTGTTAGAAGGAAATCAAGTGAAGCAGTCATTAGTGAGTGATTAAGCTGAAAATACTTGTAGGAAACGCTACACATCATTAGATACTCGTGATTGAATGAAATTCAGTGGATTCCCAGTTTCATGGATGTGTGGATGTGCTTGTTGACATGGATAGAGTGCTTATTGTTAGTTCGAAGGGAATTTTTGTCGTCATTAGGTGGGAATGAGTGATTACAACAAAATGACCAGCCTTGTTAGAAGGAAATCAAGGGAAGCAGTCATTAATGAGTGATTAAGCTGAAAGTACTTGAAGGAAATGGTACATATCCTTAGATACTCGTTATTGAATGAAATTCAATGGATTCCTAGTTCCATTGAAGTGTGGATGTGCTTGTTGACATGAATAGAGTCCTTATTGTTAGTTCTGAAGGCATTTTTGATATCATTAGGCGGCAATGAGTGATTAAAACAAAATGTCCAGCCTTGTTAGCTGGAAATCAAGAGTAGCAGTCATTAGTGAGTGATTAAGCTGAAAATACTTGTAGGAAATGCTACACATCATTAGATACTCGTTATGGAATGAAACTCAATTGATTCCTAGTTCCATTGAAGTGTGGATGTGCTTGTTAACAAGAAGTGAGTGCTTATAGTTAGTAAACAAGGCATTTTTGACATCATTAAGTGGGAATGACTGATTACAACAAAACGTCCAGCCTTGTTAGAAGGAAATCAAGAGAAGCAGTCAGTAGTGAGTGATTAAGCTGAAAATACTTGTAGGAAATGCTACGCATCATTAGATACACGTTATTGAATGCAATTCAATGGATTCCTAGTTCCGTTGAAGTGTGGATGTGCATGTTGACATGAATAGAGTGCTTATTGTTAGTTCTGAAGGCATTTTTGACATCATTAGGTGGGAATGAGTGATTACAACAAAATGTCCAGCCTTGTTAGAAGGAAATCAAGAGAAGCAGTCATTAGTGAGTGATTAAGCTGAAAATACCTGTAGGAGATGTTACACATCATTAGATACTCATTATGGAATGAAACGCAATGGATTCCTAGTTCCATTGAAGTGTGGATGTGCTTGTTAACAAGAATTGAGTGATTATTGTCAGTACACAAAGCATTTTTGACATCATTAAGTGGGAATGACTGATTACAACAGAACGTCCAGCCTTGTTAGAAGGAAATCAAGAGAACCAGTCATTAGTGAGTGATTAAGCTGAAAATACTTGTAGGAAATGCTACACATCCTTAGATACTCGTTATTGAAAGAAATTCAATGGATTCCTAGTTCCACGGAAGTGTGGATGTGCTTGTTGACATGAATACAGTGCTTACTCTTATTTCTAAGGGCATTTTTGAGGTCATTAGGTGGGAATGAGTGATTACAACAAAATGTCCGGCCTTGTTAGAAGGAAATCAAGAGAAGCAGTCATTAGTGAGTGATTAAGCTGAAAATACTTGTAGGAAACACTACACATCATTAGATACTCGTGATTGAATGAAATTCAGTGGATTCCTAGTTCCATGGAAGTGTGGATGTGCTTGTTGACATGAATAGAGTGCTTCTTGTTAGTTCGAAGGGCATTTTTGTCGTCATTAGGTGGGAATGAGTGATGACAACAAAATGACCAGCCTTGTTAGAATGAAATCAAGAGACGCAGTCATTAGTGAGTGATTAAGCTGAAAATACTTGTAGGAAATGCTACACATCATTAGATACCCGTTATGGAATCAAATTCAATGGATTCCTAGTTCCATTGATGTGTGGATGTGCGTGTTGACATGAATAGAGTGCTTATTGTGAGTTCTGAAGGCATTTTTGACATCATTAGGTGGGAATGAGTGATTACAACAAAATGTCCTTCCTTGTTAGAAGGTAATCAAGAGAAGCTGTCATTAGTGAGTGATTAAGCTGAAAATACTTGTAGGAAATGCTACACATCATTAGATACCCGTTATGGAATCAAATTCAATGGATTCCTCGTTCCATTGATGTGTGAATGTGCTTGTTAACAAGAATTGAGGGCTTATTGTTAGTACACAAGGCATTTTTGAGATCATGAAGTGGGAATGACTGATTACAACAAAACGTCCAGCCTTGTTAGAAGGAAATGAAGAGAAGCAGTCATTAGTGAGTGATTAAGCTGAAAATACTTGTAGGAAATGCTACACATCATTACATATTCGTTATTGAAAGAAATTCAATGGATTCCTAGTGATGAGAACCATGGAGATGATGGGTGGAAGGCTTCAATAGATGCAAGAAGTCCATTGCCCATTCTAGAAGGCCCAATAACACAAGCTAGAGCTTCAATGGATGCAAGAGGTCCATTGCACATTCCAGAAGGCCCAATAACACGAGCTAGGGCAAAAAAGATTAAAGAAGCACTAAATGGGCTGATTCAGGACATTCAAGCCAAGCAAGCTTCAAATGGTGCGAATTCAAGTTCTAAAGAGAGCCCAAGCCTAATTAATATAATTGGACTACTTAATGGGTCAGACTAAGTGATAGCATTCACTCCTAAATAGGAGTTCATTGTATGTGCTGGAATTAGTCCGAAATTCCTCCAAACTAGGGATTTCTCCTAAATAGGAATTTTGCCTCTTTAGGATTGCTATCTAAGCCTATAAATAGGCACCCCTTGTAAGCTTTGGAAATCAGACAACTTTCAGTGAAATAGAAAGCAAGGGTTTCTCCTTCGGTTCTTTTGAGAACTAAAGAACTTATCAAGAGGTTTTCTTCTTGTGGCGTTCAAACCGACTTATCACTCCCAATTCCTTCCTCTTCTGGAGTGTGGCGTCCATATCCATCTTGAATACCCTAGGTTCGTGTTCCTTCGAATTTTGGGTCTAGGGTTTGTGTTATTAAACCCTGATTTAGCTTTCCTGGTTGTTCTTTGATTCATTGTGTGTGTTGGGTCCCTAAGCCACGTCTTTTTGGGGTTTTCCGCATCAGTTGGTATCAGAGCCTGGCTCTAAATCAGTTGGCTTTAAATCAGAAAAAATAAAAAAAAATAATATGTCTTCAAAAGACAAAGGTGCTGCTATGGAGGGAGCTGTTGACATGTCCTTCATGATCAAAGCTATGCAACAACAATTTGAGCACATGAATACCAGATTTGATGATATGAGAGATAGAATGGAGGAGCAAGCTAATACAATATCCGAGTTGCAAAGGAGGTACGAAACTTATGAGGTTCCTAAAGCAAGAAGGCAATTGAAACGTGTCTATGACCATGAAGATGATGATTCTGTGCCATCAACAGAGGGTAGAGGTGATGGAGATAAGTATCTGATTAATGAAGTAGCTCTCATAGCAAGGCGAGCATTGGATGTGCAAGTGAACGAAGAAAATGAGGTGCAACGAGATAACATCTTTCAGACAAGGTGTTTCATCAAAGATAAGGTATGTAGTATGATTATTGATGGTGGGAGTTGCACTAATGTTGCTAGTATAACTATGGTTGAGAAGCTGAACTTACCTACTATGAAGCATCCTAGGCCATAGAAGCTTCATTGGTTGAATGAGAATGGTGAAGTTATAGTAGATAAGCAAGTGCTTGTGTCATTTTCTATTGGAAGGTATCACGATGAAGTTTTATGTGATGTTGTACCTATGCAAGCAGGCCATATTCTATTAGGAAGGCCATGGCAGTTTGACAGACGAGTTATGTATGACGGATTCAAGAATCGATATTCCTTTGTAATGAATGATAAACCCGTCACTCTTGTACCATTATCACCTCAACAAGCTTATGAGGATCAATTAAGGATTAAAACTGAGAGTGAACAGAAAAGAGAGATGGAAAAGAGAGAAAAGAGAGGAGAAAACGTGAGAACACAAGAGAAGGAGAAGAAAATAGAAAGTTCCTATGCAAAAGAAAGTGATGTACAAAGAGCAATATTTGCCAAACAACCTATGATCATACTTTTGTATAAAGAGGCTTATTTTAACACTAACAAGTTTGAGTCATCTTTGCCTAGTGTATTCCATGACAATGACCCAAGTGGATTGCCACCCAAGAGAGGAATTGAGCATCAAATTGATTTCATCCTTGGTGCATCCATCCAAAATCGGCCAACATATAAGAGTAATCCAAAGGAGACAAGGCAGTTTCAAATGCAGGTTGAGGAACATATTTCAAAAGGGCATGCAAGGGAAAGCATGAGTCCTTATGCAGTTCCTGTCCTACTGGTACAAGGAAAGTTGAACAAAAGACATGCCAAGTGGATCAAATTCATTCAAACCTTTCCCTACATCATCCAGTATAAACAAGGCAATGATTCGAGGACGAATCATTTTGAGGAAAGGGGGAATGATGAGAATCGTGGAGATGATGGGTGGAAGGCTTCAATAGATCCAAAAGGTCCATTGCCCATTCCAGAAGGCCCAATAACACGAGCTAGAGCTTCAATGGTTGCAAGAGGTCCATTACACATTCCAGAAGGCCCAATAACACGAGTTAGAGCCAGAAAGATGAAAGAAGCACTAAATGGTCTTATTAAGGACGCTCAGGCCAACCCAGCTTCAAATGGTGCGAATTTAAACATAAAAGAGAGTCCAGGCCTTATTAATATCATTAGAGTAATTAAAGTGTTAGGACTAATAATAGTAGTAACTCCAAATTAGGAGTTAATGATGAGAATCGTGGAGATGATGGGTGGAAGGCTTCAATAGATCCAAAAGGTCCATTGCCCATTCCAGAAGGCCCAATAACACGAGCTAGAGCTTCAATGGTTGCAAGAGGTCCATTACACATTCCAGAAGGCCCAATAACACGAGTTAGAGCCAGAAAGATGAAAGAAGCACTAAATGGTCTTATTAAGGACGCTCAGGCC
This sequence comes from Bruguiera gymnorhiza, assembly GCA_020883675.1. Classification (NCBI taxonomy): domain Eukaryota; kingdom Viridiplantae; phylum Streptophyta; class Magnoliopsida; order Malpighiales; family Rhizophoraceae; genus Bruguiera; species Bruguiera gymnorhiza. The sequence goes on along the minus strand of JAIRCJ010000230.1, from coordinate 26,768 downwards.
AACCCAGCTTCAAATGGTGCGAATTTAAACATAAAAGAGAGTCCAGGCCTTATTAATATCATTAGAGTAATTAAAGTGTTAGGACTAATAATAGTAGTAACTCCAAATTAGGAGTTTATTTTCCATATAAGAATTTGTACCTAAATAGGAATTCCGCCTAAATAAGGAATTGTCCTAACTAGGAATTTATGCCTCTTTAGGATTGCTATCTTAGCCTATAAATAGGCACCCCTTGTAAGCTTTGGAAATCAGACAATCAAGAAATCAGACAACTTTCAGTGAAATAGAAAGCAAGGGTTTCTCCTTCGGTTCTTTTGAGAACTAAAGAACTTATCAAGAGGTTTTCTTCTTGTGGCGTTCAAACCGACTTATCACTCCCAATTCCTTCCTCTTCTGGAGTGTGGCGTCCATATCCATCTTGAATACCCTAGGTTCGTGTTCCTTCGAATTTTGGGTCTAGGGTTTGTGTTGTTAAACCCTGATTTAGCTTTCCTGGTTGTTCTTTGATTCATTGTGTGCGTTGGGTCCCTAAGCCACGTCTTTTTGGGGTTTTCCGCATCAGTTGGTATCAGAGCCTGGCTCTAAATCAGTTGGCTTTAAATCAGATAAAATAAAAAAAATAATATGTCTTCAAAAGACAAAGGTGCTGCTCAGGAGGGAGCTGTTGACATGTCCTTCATGATCAGAGCTATGCAACAAGAATTTGAGCACATGAATACCAGATTTGATGATATGAGAGATAGAATGGAGGAGCAAGCTAATACAATAGCAGAGTTGCAAAGGAGGCACGAAGAATATGAGGCTTCTAAAGCTAGAAGGCAATTGAGACGTGCCTATGACCACGAATATGATGATTCTGTGCCATCATCAGAGGGTGAAAGTGATGGAGAGAAGTATCCGGCTAATGGAGTAGCTCTCATCACAAGGCGAGCATTGAATGTGCAAGTGAAAGAACAAAATGAGGGGCAACGAGATAACATCTTTCAGACGAGATGTCTCATCAAAGATAAGGTATGTAGTATGATTATTGATGGTGGGAGTTGCACTAATGTTGCTAGCACAACTATGGTTGAGAAGCTGAATTTACCTACTATGAAGCATCCTAAACCATATAAGCTTCAATGGTTGAATGAGAGTGGTGAAGTTAAAGTAGATAAGCAAGTGCTTGTGTCATTTTCTATTGGAAGGTATCACGATGAAGTTTTATGTGATGTTGTACCTATGCAAGCAGGCCATATTCTATTAGGAAGGCCATGGCAGTTTGACAGACGAGTTATGTATGACGGATTCAAGAATCGATATTCCTTTGTAATGAATGATAAACCCGTCACTCTTGTACCATTATCACCTCAACAAGCTTATGAGGATCAATTAAGGATTAAAACTGAGAGTGAACAGAAAAGAGAGATGGAAAAGAGAGAAAAGAGAGGAGAAAACGTGAGAACACAAGAGAAGGAGAAGAAAACAGAAAGTTCCTATGCAAAAGAAAGTGATGTACAAAGAGCAATATTTGCCAAACAACCTATGATCATACTTTTGTATAAAGAGGCTTATTTTAACACTAACAAGTTTGAGTCATCTTTGCCTAGTGTTGTTGTTCTATTGCAGGAATTTGAAGGTGTATTCCATGACAATGACCCAAGTGGATTGCCACCCAAGAGAGGAATTGAGCATCAAATTGATTTCATCCTTGGTGCATCCATCCAAAATCGGCCAACATATAAGAGTAATCCAAAGGAGACAAGGCAGTTTCAAATGCAGGTTGAGGAACATATTTCAAAAGGGCATGCAAGGGAAAGCATGAGTCCTTATGCAGTTCCTGTCCTACTGGTACAAGGAAAGTTGAACAAAAGACATGCCAAGTGGATCAAATTCATTCAAACCTTTCCCTACATCATCCAGTATAAACAAGGCAATGATTCGAGGACGAATCATTTTGAGGAAAGGGGGAATGATGAGAATCGTGGAGATGATGGGTGGAAGGCTTCAATAGATCCAAAAGGTCCATTGCTCATTCCAGAAGGCCCAATAACACGAGCTAGAGCTTCAATGGTTGCAAGAGGTCCATTACACATTCCAGAAGGCCCAATAACACGAGTTAGAGCCAGAAAGATGAAAGAAGCACTAAATGGTCTTATTAAGGACGCTCAGGCCAACCCAGCTTCAAATGGTGCGAATTTAAACATAAAAGAGAGTCCAGGCCTTATTAATATCATTAGAGTAATTAAAGTGTTAGGACTAATAATAGTAGTAACTCCAAATTAGGAGTTTATTTTCCATATAAGAATTTGTACCTAAATAGGAATTCCGCCTAAATAAGGAATTGTCCTAACTAGGAATTTATGCCTCTTTAGGATTGCTATCTTAGCCTATAAATAGGCACCCCTTGTAAGCTTTGGAAATCAGACAATCAAGAAATCAGACAACTTTCAGTGAAATAGAAAGCAAGGGTTTCTCCTTCGGTTCTTTTGAGAACTAAAGAACTTATCAAGAGGTTTTCTTCTTGTGGCGTTCAAACCGACTTATCACTCCCAATTCCTTCCTCTTCTGGAGTGTGGCATCCATATCCATCTTGAATACCCTAGGTTCGTGTTCCTTCGAATTTTGGGTCTAGGGTTTGTGTTGTTAAACCCTGATTTAGCTTTCCTGGTTCTTCTTTTCCCCCCTTCCTCAAAAGGATTCGCCCTCGAATCATCACCTACATCAAAAGGGGAAAGGTCAGAAACGTTAAATGTTGCACTCACATTATACTCACCAGGAAGTTCCAACTTATAAGCATTGTCATTAATTCGTGCTAGAACTTGGAAGGGACCATCTCCTCTAGGTTGTAGCTTTGAACGCCTCTGAGCTGGGAATCGTTCCTTGCGCATATGCACCCAAACCCAATCACCAGGTTCAAACACCACCTTCTTTCGTCCCTTGTTGACATGGGATGCGTATTGCTCAGTTCGTTTTTCAATATGTTGCCGTACCTTCTCATGCAATTTTTTTATCATGTCAGCTTTGCGTTCACCATCAACGTTGGCATACTCATTGACAGGTATAGGTACCAAATCCAGAGGAGTCAATGGATTAAAACCATATACAATTTCAAATGGAGAGTAGCTAGTAGTAGAATGAACACTTCTATTATATGCAAACTCGACATGTGGTAAACAATCTTCCTATGTTTTCAAATTTGTTTGAATAATAGCACGCAAAAGGGTAGAAAGAGTTCGATTAACCACCTCAGTCTGCCCATCAGTTTGTGGATGACAAGTAGTTGAAAACAATAGTTTAGTACCTAACTTACCCCACAAAGTCTTCCAGAAGTAGCTTAAGAACTTTGTATCTCGGTCTGAAACAATGCTCCGTGGCATGCCATGCAAACGCACTACTTCTCTAAAGAACAAGTCAGCCACATTGTTTGCATCATCAGTTTTATGGCATGGGATGAAGTGTGCCATCTTTGAAAATCTATCAACAACAACAAATACAGAATCCCTACCCCGTTTTGTTCGTGGCAATCCCAGTACAAAGTCCATGGATAAATCAACCCAGGGATGGTTAGGTATGGGTAAAGGGGTATACAAGCCATGGGGTAAAACTCTAGATTTAGCCTGTTTGCATGTTATGCATTTCTCACATATCCTCTCAACATCTCGTTTCATGCGTGGCCAAAAGAAGTGTTCATTTAGGACATCTAAGGTTTTCCTAACTCCGAAATGACCCATTAGACCACCCTCATGAGCTTCTCTTACAACCAACTCCCTTAAAGAACTCATAGGCATGCATAAACGATTTTCCCTAAATAAGAAACCCTTATGCCTATAAAACTTCTTAAAGGCTGACTTCTCACATGCTCCATACACGTTAGCAAAGTCTGGATCATTCACATATAAATCTTTAATATGTTCAAATCCTAATAAGTTTGCAGTAAGGGTAGAGATAAGGGCATACCTGCGAGATAATGCATCAGCTACCACATTGTCCTTACCTTGTTTATATTTGATGTTGTAGGGAAAGGTCTCAATAAATTCAATCCACTTAGCATGTCTTTTGTTCAACTTTCCTTGTCCCTTCAAGTGCTTCAATGATTCATGGTCAGTATGGATGACAAACTCCTTGGGCCAAAGGTAATGTTGCCATGTCTCCAAAGCCCGTACCAATGCATACATCTCTTTATCATAAGTAGGATAATTAAGGCTTGCTCCACTTAGCTTTTCACTGAAGTAAGCAATTGGGCGCCTTTCCTGCATCAAAACAGCTCCAATGCCAATACCTGAAGCATCACACTCAATCTCGAAAGCTTTTTCAAAGTTAGGTAAAGCAAGTAGGGGTGCAGAACTTAATTTTTCCTTTATGCAATTAAAAGCCTTGTCTTGGTCACTACCCCACCTAAAACTCGTGTTCTTTTTTATAAGCTCAGTGAGTGGTGCAGCAATGGTGCTAAAGTCCCTAACAAAGCGTCTATAGAAACTAGCTAGACCATGAAAGCTACGCACATCACTAATTGACTTAGGTGTAGGCCAATCACGAATTGCCTTGACTTTTTCCTCGTCAACCTCAACACCTTTAGAACTCACCACATAGCCAAGAAATGTGATCTGATTAGTACAAAAGGAACATTTCCTTAAGTTAGCATACAATTTTTCAGAACGTAAAACACTTACAATAGAACGTAAATGATCAAGATGCTCTTCTAGGGTTTTACTATAGACCAAAATATCATCAAAATACACAACCACAAATTTACCAATGAATGGACGCAAAACATGATTCATTAGTCGCATAAAAGTGCTTGGTGCATTAGTGAGACCAAATGGCATAACAAGCCATTCATACAGACCGTACTTAGTTTTGAAAGCTGTTTTCCACTCATCTCCCTCTCTCATCCTAATCTGATGATATCCGCTTTTCAAATCAATCTTAGAAAAGACACAGGAACCATGCAATTCATCCAACATGTCATCTAATCTAGGTATGGGGTGACGATACTTTACAGTGATTTTGTTGATTGCTCGACAATCAACACACATCCTCCAAGTCCCATCTTTCTTGGGTACAAGTAGGACAGGAACAGCACATGGACTCACGCTTTCCCTCACATATCCTTTGGAAATAAGCTCCTCAACCTGCCTTTGAAGCTCCTTTGTCTCCTCAGGATTACTCTTATATGCTGGCCGGTTAGGGATGGATGCACCTGGGATGAAATCAATTTGATGCTCAATTCCTCTATTAGGTGGCAATCCACTTGGAACATCATCAGGGAATACATCTTCAAATTCCTGTAATAGAGCAACAACAACACTAGGCAAAGATGGGTCAAACTTGTTAGTGTTAAAATAAGCCTCCTTGTACAGAAGTACGATCATAGGTTGTTTGGCATAGAATGCTCTTTTGACATCACTCCCTTTTGCATAGAAACTTTCTCTTTTCTTTTCTTTCTCTTGTGTCATCACGTTTTCTCCTCTCTTTTCTCTTTTATCAATCTTTCTTTTCTGTTCACTCTCATTTTTAATCCTTAATTGATCCTCATAAGCTTGTTGAGGTGATAATGGTACAAGAGTGACGGGTTTTTTATTCATTACAAAGGAATATCGGTTCTTGAAGCCATCATGCATAACTCGCCTATCAAATTGCCATGGTCTTCCTAATAGAATATGGCCCACATGCATGGGTACAACATCACATAAAATTTCATCACGGTACCTTCCGATAGAAAATGATATGAGCACTTGCTTATTTACCTTGACTTCACCACTGTCATTCAGCCATTGAAGCTTATATGGCCTAGGATGGTTCATAGTAGGTAAATCCAACTTCTCAACCATAGTTGTGCTAGCAACATTAGTGCAACTCCCACCATCAATAATCATACTACATACCTTATCTTTGATGAGACACCTCGTCTGAAAGATGTTATCTCGTTGCACCTCATTTTCTTCCTTTACTTGCACATTCAATGCTCGCCTTGTAACAAGAGCTACTCCATTAACTGGATACTCCTCTCCATCACTTTCACCCTCTAATGATGGCATAGAATCATCATCTGATTCACTTTCAGTTTCCACTTCACCATTACTTCTCAAGATCATTGCACGCTTATTTGGACATTGAGATGCAATGTGACCCCTGCCCAAACACTTAAAACATTTAACATCTCTATTTCTACTTGGTTGGGGGTCAGAATTACCTGCCTCCTTGCTAGAACCCACATTCTTGTACTTGGATAGCTCGGCTTTGGACTTGTAGTTGGTCATCTCGTCCCTTTTATTCCAATTTGGCTTCCAAGATGAGGTAGATCCTGATTTCTGCCCAAACCGTGTGGAACCCTTTCGTTTGAGTTGCCTTTCAACTTTCATGGCCATGTGTACCATGTCTTCTAATTCCACATAGTGTTGCAATTCAACCACGTTTGCTATGTCCCCATTTAGCCCTTGCAGAAATCGAGCCATGGTTGCTTCTCTGTCTTCTTCTACATTCGCCCGAATCATGGTAATCTCCATCTCCTTGTGGTAATCCTCCACACTTTTGGTGCCCTGAGTGAGCCCTTGCAGCCTTTGGTACAGCTCCCTGTAATAGTGATTAGGGACAAACCTCCTCCTCATGATAGCCTTCATCTCCTCCCATGTATCAATAGGCCGCTCACGATTCCTTCTCCTAGTCAAAACAAGTTGATCCCACCAAATAATAGCATAATCAGTGAATTCAACTGCAGCAAGCTTTACCTTTTTCTCCTCGGAATAGTTGTGGCAATCAAAAACCAACTCAACCTTCTTCTCCCATTCTAGGTATGCATCAGGATCATTCTTACCTTGGAATGGAGGAAGTGTCATTTTAATACTGCCCAAATTATGGTCATAGGTGCCTTGCCTCCCAAATTCTCTTTGATCCCTTCTATTGTTAGCAGTTCGGACCACAGTAGTTTGATCATCAATTTCATCATCTTCTACATCATCTTCATGGTCATAGGCACGTCTCAACTGTCTTCTTGCTTTAGGAGCCTCATACTCCCCATGCCTCCTTTGCAACTCTGCTATAGTATTAGATTGCTCCTCCATCCTTTCCCTCATATCATCAAATCTGGTATTCATACGCTCAAATTGTTGTTGCATAGCTTTGATCATGAAGGACACATCACCAGCTCCCTCCTGAGCTGCACCTTTGTCTTTGGATGTCATAGTATTACTTCTACAAAATAATAAGATACCTCACAGAGCACTCCCTCACGTGTTTCACTCAAAAGAAGGTGTCACACTCTCTCGTGTTTACACTCTTTATGGCTTTTTCTTTATATGAACTTTCACTCTTGCCTTTTACCACTCGGATTTCTCCTTTCAGCTCTATAAAGAACTAAAGAAGGTAAATCAAGAGTATTGATTTTGAACAGAATAAGATAAATGGTGTAGAATTGAACAAATTGGAGAACAAGGAATCAAAAAACGAAAAAGGATATCAAGGCAAACAATTTTGATGAACTAAACTCACAAAAAGAATCAGGATAAGGGAAGTTAAATTTAGAGGACAAACTTGGATAACAAGATAGGAAAATGGATGGCAGAATTGGAGTTGAGTAAGAAAACTTTGTTATTATTGTGGCCAATATGACCAAACTGTTAACTTTATCAATAACTTGAATTTGATGTTTCCTTTCTTTTCTTCTTTTTCTTGTTCTTTTTCTTTCTTTGTTTTTTTTTTTTTTTTTTTTCGTTGATCCTTCTTTTTTTTTTTTCCTTTTTTTTTTTCCTTTTTCTTTTGCTCAAGACAAAACAACAGTAGAACACTTAGATACAGCAATTGGAATTGAAATTAGCACGTTGAGACAGATTTGTGCACTTGAATTGTAATAGACAAATTGAATCGAAATAAATAAATCACAAGGTAGAAAATTGAAGAGTGAGTGGATTCAACCTGATTTAGAGCCAGGCTCTGATACCAACTGATGCGGAAAACCCCAAAAAGACGTGGCTTAGGGACCCAACGCACACAATGAATCAAAGAACAACCAGGAAAGCTAAATCACAGTTTAATAACACAAACCCTAGACCCAAAATTCGAAGGAACACGAACCTAGGGTATTCAAGATGGATATGGACGCCACACTCCAGAAGAGGAAGGAATTGGGAGTGATAAGTCGGTTTGAACGCCACAAGAAGAAAACCTCTTGATAAGTTCTTTAGTTCTCAAAAGAACCGAAGGAGAAACCCTTGCTTTCTATTTCACTGAAAGTTGTCTGATTTCCAAAGCTTACAAGGGGTGCCTATTTATAGGCTTAGATAGCAATCCTAAAGAGGCAAAATTCCTATTTAGGAGAAATCTCTAGTTTGGAGGAATTTCGGACTAATTCCAGCACATACAATGAACTCCTATTTAGGAGTGAATGCTATCACTTAGTCTGACCCATTAAGTAGTCCAATTATATTAATTAGGCTTGGGCTCTCTTTAGAACTTGAATTCGCACCATTTGAAGCTTGCTTGGCTTGAATGTCCTGAATCAGCCCATTTAGTGCTTCCTTAATCTTTTTTGCCCTAGCTCGTGTTATTGGGCCTTCTGGAATGTGCAATGGACCTCTTGCATCCATTGAAGCTCTAGCTTGTGTTATTGGGCCTTCTAGAATGGGCAATGGACTTCTTGCATCTATTGAAGCCTTCCACCCATCATCTCCATGGTTCTCATCACCTAGTTCCATTGAAGTGTGGATGTGCTTGTTGACATGAATAGAGTGCTTATTGTTAGTTGTGAAGGAATGTTTGACATCATTAGGTGGGAATGAGTGATTACAACACAATGTCCAGCCTTGTTAGAAGGAAATCAAGAGAAGCAGTCATTAGTGAGTGATTAAGCCGAAAATACTTGTAGGAAATGCTACACATCATTAGATACTCGTTATTGAATGAAATTCAATGCATTCCTAGTTCCATTGAAGTGTGGATGTGCTTGTTGACATGAATAGAGTGCTTCTTGGTAGTTCCGAAGGCATTTTTGACATCATTTGGTGGGAATGAGTGATTGCATCAAAATGTCCAGCCTCGTTAGAAGGAAATCAGGAGAAGCAGTCATTAGTGAGGGATTCAGCTGAAAAGTCTTGTAGGAAATGCTACACATCATTAGATACTCGTTATTGAATGAAATTCAGTGGATTCCTAGTTCCCTTGAAGTGTGGATGTGCTTGTTGACATGAATCGAGTGCTTATTGTTAATTCTGAAGGCATTTTTGACATCATTAGGTGGGAATGAGTGATTACAACAACATGTCCAGCCTTGTTAGAAGGAAGTCAAGAGAAGCAGTCATTAGTGAGTGATTAAGCTGAAAATACTTGTAGGAGATGTTACACATCATTAGATACTCGTTATGGAATGAAACTCAATGGATTCCTAGTTCCATTGAAGTGTGGATGTGCTTGTTAACAAGAATTGAGTGCTTATTGTTAGTACACAAGGCATTTTTGACATCATTAAGTGGGAATGACTGATTACAACAGAACGTCCAGCCTTGTTAGAAGGAAATCAAGAGAAGCAGTCATTAGTGAGTGATTAAGCTGCAAATACTTGTAGGAAATGCTGCACATGATTAGATACTCGTTATTGAAAGAAATTCAATGGATTCCTAGTTCCACAGAAGTGTGGATGTGCTTGTTGACATGAATAGAGAGCTTACTCTTAGTTCTAAGGGCATTTTTGACGTCATTAGGTGGGAATGAGCGATTACAACAAAATGTCCAGCCTTGTTAGATGGAAATCAAGAGAAGCAGTCATTAGTGAGTGATTAAGCTGAAAATACTTCTAGCAAATGGTACACATCCATAAATATTCGTTATTGAATGAAATTCAATGGATTCCTAGCTCCATTGAAGTGTGGATGTCCTTGTTGACATGAATAGAGTGCTGATTGTTACTTCTGAAGGCATTTTTGACATCATTAGGTGGGAATGAGTGATTACAACAAAATGTCCAGCCTTGTTAGCAGGAAATCAAGAGTAGCAGTCATTAGTGATTGATTAAGCTGAAAATAATTGTAGGAAATGCTACACATCATTAGATACTCGTTATGGAATGAAACTCAATTGATTCCTAGTTCCATTGAAGTGTGGATGTGCTTGTTAACAAGAATTCAGCGCTTATAGTTACTAAACAAGGCATTCAGCGCTTATAGTTACTAAACAAGGCATTTTTGACATCATTAAGTGGGAATGACTGATTACAAGAAAACGTCCAGCCTTGTTAGAAGGAAATCAAGAGAAGCAGTCATTGGTGAGTGATTAAGCTGAAAATACTTGTAGGAGATGTTACACATCATTAGATACTCGTTATGGAATGAAACTCAATGGATTCCTAGTTCCACGGAAGTGTGGATGTGCTTGTTGACATGAATAAAGTGCTTACTCTTAGTTCTAAGGGCATTTTTGACGTCATTAGGTGGGAATGAGTGATTACAACAGAACATCCAGCCTTGTTAGAAGAAAATCAGGAGAACCAGTGATTAGTGAATGATTAAGCTGAAAATACTTGTAGGAAATGCTACATATCATTAGATACTCGTTATTGAAAGAAATTCAATGGATTCCTAGTTCCACGGAAGTGTGGATGTGCTTGTTGACATGAATAGAGTGCTTACTCTTAGTTCTAAGGGCATTTTTGACGTCATTAGGTGGGAATGAGTGATTACAACAAAATGTCCATCCTTGTTAGACGGAAATCAAGAGAAGCAGTCATTAGTGAGTGATTAAGCTGAAAATACTTGTAGGAAATGCTACACATCATTAGATACTGGTTATTGAAAGAAATTCAATGGATTCCTAGTTCCACGGAAGTGTGGATGTGCTTGTTGATATGAATAGAGTGCTTATTCTTAGTTCTAAGGGCATTTTTGACTTCATTAGTTGGGAATGAGTGATTACAACAAAATGACCAGCCTTGTTAGAAGGAAATCAAGAGAAGCAGTCATCAGTGAGTGATTAAGCTGAAAATACTTGTAGGAAACGCTACACATCATTAGATACTCGTGATTGAATGAAATTCAGTGGATTCCTAGTTTCATGGATGTGTGGATGTGCTTGTTGACATGGATAGAGTGCTTATTGTTAGTTCGAAGGGAATTTTTGTCGTCATTAGGTGGGAATGAGTGATTACAACAAAATGACCAGCCTTGTTAGAAGGAAATCGAGGGAAGCAGTCATTAATGAGTGATTAAGCTGAAAGTACTTGAAGGAAATGGTACATATCCTTAGATACTCGTTATTGAATGAAATTCAATGGATTCCTAGTTCCATTGAAGTGTGGATGTGCTTGTTGACATGAATAGAGTCCTTATTGTTAGTTCTGAAGGCATTTTTGATATCATTAGGTGGCAATGAGTGATTAAAACAAAATGTCCAGCCTTGTTAGCAGGAAATCAAGAGTAGCAGTCATTAGTGAGTGATTAAGCTGAAAATACTTGTAGGAAATGCTACACATCATTAGATACTCGTTATGGAATGAAACTCAATTGATTCCTAGTTCCATTGAAGTGTGGATGTGCTTGTTAACAAGAAGTGAGTGCTTCTAGTTAATAAACAAGGCATTTTTGACATCATTAAGTGGGAATGACTGATTACAACAAAACGTCCAGCCTTGTTAGAAGGAAATCAAGAGAAGCAGTCAGTAGTGAGTGATTAAGCTGAAAATACTTGTAGGAAATGCTACACATCATTAGATACTCGTTATTGAATGCAATTCATTGGATTCCTAGTTCCATTGAAGTGTGGATGTGCATGTTGACATGAATAGAGTGCTGATTGTTAGTTCTGAAGGCATTTTTGACATCATTAGGTGGGAATGAGTGATTACAACAAAATGTCCAGCCTTGTTAGCAGGAAATCAAGAGTAGCAGTCATTAGTGATTGATTAAGCTGAAAATACTTGGAGGAGATGTTACACATCATTAGATACTCGTTATGGAATGAAACTCAATGGATTCGTAGTTCCATTGAAGTGTGGATGTTCTTGTTAACAAGAATTGCGTGCTTATTGTTAGTACACAAGGCATTTTTGACATCATTACGTGGGAATGACTGATTACAAGAGAACGTCCAGCCTTGTTAGAATGAAATCAAGAGAAGCAGTCATTAGTGAGTGATTAAGCTGAAAATACTTTTTAGGAAATGCTACACATCATTAGATACTCGTTATTGAAAGAAATTCAATGGATTCCTAGTTCCACGGAAGTGTGGATGTGCTTGTTGACATGAATAGAGTGCTTACTCTTAGTTCTAAGGGCATTTTTGACGTCATTAGGTGGGAATGAGTGATTACAACAAAATGTCGAGCCTTGTTAGATGGAAATGAAGAGAAGCAGTCATTAGTGAGTGATTAAGCTGAAAATACTTGTACGAAACGCTACACATCATTAGATACTCGTGATTGAATGAAATTCAGTGGATTCCTAGTTCCATGGAAGTGTGGATGTGCTTGTTGACATGAATAGAGTGCTGATTGGTAGTTCTGAGGGCATTTTTGACGTCATTAGGTGGGAATGGGCGGTTACAACAAAATGTCTGATGCGGAAAACCCCAAAAAGACATGGCTTGGGGACCCAACGCACACAATGAATCAAAGAACAACCAGGAAAGCTAAATCAGAGTTTAATAACACAAACCCTAGACCCAAAATTCGAAGGAACACGAACCTAGGGTATTCAAGATGGATATGGACGCCACACTCCAGAAGAGGAAGGAATTGGGAGTGATAAGTCGGTTTGAACGCCACAAGAAGAAAACCTCTTGATAAGTTCTTTAGTTCTCAAAAGAACCGAAGCAGAAACCCTTGGTTTCTATTTCACTGAAAGTTGTCTGATTTCCAAAGCTTACAAGGGGTGCCTATTTATAGGCTTAGATAGCAATCCTAAAGAGGCAAAATTCCTATTTATTAGAAATCCCTATTTTGGAGGAATTTCGGACTAATTCCAGCACATACAATGAACTCCTATTTAGGAGTGAATGCTATCACTTAGTCTGACCCATTAAGTAGTCCAATTATATTAATTAGGCTTGGGCTCTCTTTAGAACTTGAATTCGCACCATTTGAAGCTTGCTTGGCTTGAATGTCCTGAATCAGCCCATTTAGTGCTTCTTTAATCTTTTTGGCCCTAGCTCGTGTTATTGGGCCTTCTGGAATGTGCAATGGACCTCTTGCATCCATTGAAGCTCTAGCTTGTTTTATTGGGCCTTCTGGAATGGGCAATGGACTTCTTGCATCTATTGAAGCCTTCCACCCATCATCTCCATGGTTCTCATCATTCCCCCCTTCCTCAAAAGGATTCGCCCTCGAATCATCACCTACATCAAAAGGGGAAAGGTCAGAAACGTTAAATGTTGCACTCACATTATACTCACCAGGAAGTTCCAACTTATAAGCATTGTCATTAATTCGTGCTAGAACTTGGAAGGGACCATCTCCTCTAGGTTGTAGCTTTGAACGCCTCTGAGCTGGGAATCGTTCCTTGCGCATATGCACCCAAACCCAATCACCAGGTTCAAACACCACCTTCTTTCGTCCCTTGTTGACATGGGATGCGTATTGCTCAGTTCGTTTTTCAATATGTTGCCGCACCTTCTCATGCAATTTTTTTATCATGTCAGCTTTGCGTTCACCATCAACGTTGGCATACTCATTGACAGGTATAGGTACCAAATCCAGAGGAGTCAATGGATTAAAACCATATACAATTTCAAATGGAGAGTAGCTAGTAGTAGAATGAACACTTCTATTATATGCAAACTCGACATGTGGTAAACAATCTTCCCATGTTTTCAAATTTGTTTGAATAATAGCACGCAAAAGGGTAGAAAGAGTTCGATTAACCACCTCAGTCTGCCCATCAGTTTGTGGATGACAAGTAGTTGAAAACAATAGTTTAGTACCTAACTTACCCCACAAAGTCTTCCAGAAGTAGCTTAAGAACTTTGTATCTCGGTCTGAAACAATGCTCCGTGGCATGCCATGCAAACGCACTACTTCTCTAAAGAACAAGTCAGCCACATTGTTTGCATCATCAGTTTTATGGCATGGGATGAAGTGTGCCATCTTTGAAAATCTGTCAACAACAACAAATACAGAATCCCTACCCCGTTTTGTTCGTGGCAATCCCAATACAAAGTCCATGGATAAATCAACCCAGGGATGGTTAGGTATGGGTAAAGGGGTATACAAGCCATGGGGTAAAACTCTAGATTTAGCCTGTTTGCATGTTATTCATTTCTCACATATCCTCTCAACATCTCGTTTCATGCGTGGCCAAAAGAAGTGTTCATTTAGGACATCTAAGGTTTTCCTAACTCCGAAATGACCCATTAGACCACCCTCATGAGCTTCTCTTACAACCAACTCCCTTAAAGAACTCATAGGCATGCATAAACGATTTTCCCTAAATAAGAAACCCTTATGCCTATAAAACTTCTCAAAGGCTGACTTCTCACATGCTCCATACACGTTAGCAAAGTCCGGATCATTCACATATAAATCTTTAATATGTTCAAATCCTAATAAGTTTGCAGTAAGTGTAGAGATAAGGGCATACCTGCGAGATAATGCATCAGCTACCACATTGTCCTTACCTTGTTTATATTTGATGTTGTAGGGAAAGGTTTCAATAAATTCAATCCACTTAGCATGTCTTTTGTTCAACTTTCCTTGTCCCTTCAAGTGCTTCAACGATTCATGGTCAGTATGGATGACAAACTCCTTGGGCCAAAGGTAATGTTGCCATGTCTCCAAAGCCCGTACCAATGCATACATCTCTTTATCATAAGTAGGATAATTAAGGCTTGCTCCACTTAGCTTTTCACTGAAGTAAGCAATTGGGCGCCTTTCCTGCATCAAAACAGCTCCAATGCCAATACCTGAAGCATCACACTCAATCTCGAAAGCTTTTTCAAAGTTAGGTAAAGCAAGTAGGGGTGCAGAACTTAATTTTTCCTTTATGCAATTAAAAGCCTTGTCTTGGTCACTACCCCACCTAAAACTCGTGTTCTTTTTGATAAGCTCAGTGAGTGGTGCAGAAATGGTGCTAAAGTCCCTAACAAAGCGTCTATAGAAACTAGCTAGACCATGAAAGCTACGCACATCACTAATTGACTTAGGTGTAGGCCAATCACGAATTGCCTTGACTTTTTCCTCGTCAACCTCAACACCTTTAGAACTCACCACATAGCCAAGAAATGTGATCTGATTAGTACAAAAGGAACATTTCCTTAAGTTAGCATACAATTTTTCAGAACGTAAAACACTTACAATAGAACGTAAATGATCAAGATGCTCTTCTAGGGTTTTACTATAGACCAAAATATCATCAAAATACACAACCACAAATTTACCAATGAATGGACGCAAAACATGATTCATTAGTCGCATAAAAGTGCTTGGTGCATTAGTGAGACCAAATGGCATAACAAGCCATTCATACAGACCGTACTTAGTTTTGAAAGCTGTTTTCCACTCATCTCCCTCTCTCATCCTAATCTGATGATATCCGCTTTTCAAATCAATCTTAGAAAAGACACAGGAACCATGCAATTCATCCAACATGTCATCTAATCTAGGTATGGGGTGACGATACTTTACAGTGATTTTGTTGATTGCTCGACAATCAACACACATCCTCCAAGTCCCATCTTTCTTGGGTACAAGTAGGACAGGAACAGCACATGGACTCATGCTTTCCCTCACATATCCTTTGGAAATAAGCTCCTCAACCTGCCTTTGAAGCTCCTTTGTCTCCTCAGGATTACTCTTATATGCTGGCCGGTTAGGGATGGATGCACCTGGGATGAAATCAATTTGATGCTCAATTCCTCTATTAGGTGGCAATCCACTTGGAACATCATCAGGGAATACATCTTCAAATTCCTGCAATAGAGCAACAACAACACTAGGCAAAGATGGGTCAAACTTGTTAGTGTTAAAATAAGCCTCCTTGTACAGAAGTACGATCATAGGTTGTTTGGCATAGAATGCTCTTTTGACATCACTCCCTTTGCATAGAAACTTTCTCTTTTCTTCTCTTTCTCTTGTGTCATCACGTTTTCTCCTCTCTTTTCTCTTTTATCAATCTTTCTTTTCTGTTCACTCTCATTTTTAATCCTTAATTGATCCTCATAAGCTTGTTGAGGTGATAATGGTACAAGAGTGACTGTTTTTTTATTCATTACAAAGGAATATCGGTTTCCATATGCATAAGCCACAAATTCATGGTCTTCCATAGCACATGCGCACGGTATTCAGCACTTGCTTATTATANTAGGGATGGATGCACTTGGATGAAATCAATTTGATGTTCAATTCCTCTGTTAAGGTGGCAATCCACTTGGAACATCGTCAGGAATACATCTTTAAATTCCTGCAATAGAGCAACAACAACACTAGGCAAAGATGGGTCAAACTTGTTAGTGTTAAAATAATCCTTCTTGTACAGAAGTATGACCAACACTAGGCATAGAATACTCTTTTGACATCACTCCCTTTTGCATAGAAACTTTCTCTTTTCTTCTCTTTCTCTTATGTCATCACATTTTCTCCTCTCTTTTCTCTTTTATCAATCTTTCTTTTCTGTTCACTCTCATTTTTAATCCTTAATTGATCCTCATAAGCTTGTTGAGGTGATAATGGTACAAGAGTGATGGGTTTTCATTCATTACAAAGGAATATCGGTTCTTGAAGCCATCATGCATAACTCGCCTATCAAATTGCCATGGTCTTCCTAATAGAATATGGACCCACATGCATAGGTACAACATCACATAAAATTTCATCATGGTACCTTCCAATAGAAAATGATATGAGCACTTGCCTTATTTACCTTGACTTCACCACTCTCATTCAACCATTGAAGCTTATATGGCCTAGGAAGCTTCATAGTAGGTAAATCCAACTTCTCAACCATAGTTGTGCTAGCAATATTAGTGCAACTCCCACCATCAATAATCATACTACATACCTTATCTTTGATGAGACACCTCGTCTAAAAGATGTTATCTCGTTGCACCTCATTTTCTTCTTTTACTTGCACATTCAATGCTCGCCTTGTAACGAGAGCTACTCCATTAACCGGATACTCCTCTCCATCACTTTCACCCTTTGATGATGGCATAGAATCATCATCTGATTCACTTTCAGTTTCAACATCACCATTACTTCTCAAGATCATTGCACGCTTATTTGGACATTGAGATGCAATGTGACCCCTGCCCAAACACTTAAAACATTTAACATCTCTATTTCTACTTGGTTGAGGGTCAGAATTACCTGCCTCCTTGCTAGAACCCACATTCTTGTACTTGGATAGCTCGACTTTGGACTTGTAGTTGGTCATCTTGTCCCTTTTATTCCAATTTGGCTTCCAAGATGAGGTAGATCCTAAGTTCTGCCCCAACTATATGGAACCCTTTCGTTTGAGTTGCCTTTCAACTTTCATGGCCATGTGCACCATGTCTTCTAATTCCACATAGTGTTGTAATTCAACCACATTTGCTATGTCCCTATTTAGCCCTTGCAAAAATTGAGCCATGGTTGCTTCTCTATCTTCTTCTACATTCGCTCGAATTATGGTAATCTCCATCTCCTTGTGGTAATCCTCCACACTTTTGGTGCCCTGAGTGAGCCCTTGCAGCCTTTGGTACAGCTCCCTATAATAGTGATTAGGGACAAACCTCCTCCTCATGATAGCCTTCATCTCCTCCCATGTATCAATAGGCCGCTCACGATTCCTTCTCCTAGTCAAAACAAGTTGATCCCACCAAATAATAGCATAATCAGTGAATTCAACTGCAGCAAGCTTTACCTTTTTCTCCTCGGAATAGTTGTGGCAGTCAAAAACCAATTCAACCTTCTTCTCCCATTCTAGGTATGCATTAGGATCATTCTTACCTTGGAATGGAGGAATTGTCATTTTAATACTGCCCAGATTATGGTCATAGGTGCCTTGCCTCCCAAATTCTCTTTGATCCCTTCTATTGTTAGCAGTTCAGACCACAGTAGTTTGATCGTCAATTTCATCATCTTCTACATCATCTTCATGGTCATAGGCACGTCTTAACTGCCTTCTTGCTTTAGGAGCCTCATACTCCCCATGCCTCCTTTGCAACTCTGTTATTGTATTAGCTTGCTCCTTCATCCTCTCACTCATATCATCAAATCTGGTATTCATGTGCACAAATTGTTGTTGCATAGCTTTGATCATGAATGACATGTCAACAGCTCCCTCCTTAGCAGCACCATTGTGATTTATTTATTTCGATTTAATTTGTCTATTATGTGCATTACAATTCAAATGCACAAATATGTTTGTTTGCAATCCTTCTCAACGTGCTAATTTCAATTCCAATTACTGTGATGATTCGAGGGCGAATCCTTTTGAGGAGGGGGGGAATGATGAGAACCATGGGGATGATGGGTGGAAGGCTCCAATAGATGCAAGAAGTCCATTGCACATTCCAAAAGACCCAATAACACTAGATAGAGCTTTAATGGATGCAAGAGGTCCATTGCACATTCCAGAAGGCCCAATTACATGAGTTAGAGCTTTAATGGATGCAAGAGGTCCATTGCACATTCCAGAAGGCCCAATAACATGAGCTAGAGCCAAAAAGATTAAAGAAGCACTGAATGGGTTGATTCAGAACATTCAGGCCAACCAAGCTTTAAATGGTGCGAATTCAAGTTTTAAAGAGAGTCCAGGCCTAGTTAATATAATTGGAATACTTAATAGGTCAAACTAAGTAATAGCATCACTCCTAAATAGGAGTTCATTGTATATGCTGGAATTAGTTCGAAATTCCTCCAAAATAGGGATTTCTCCTAAATAGGAATTTTGCCTCTTTAGGATTGCTATCTAAGCCTATAAAAAGGCACCCCTTGTAAGCTTTGGAAATCAGACAACTTTGAGTGAAATAGAAAGCAAGGGCTTTTCTCCCTCGGTTCTTTTAAGAACTAAAGAACTTATCAAGAGGTAATTCTTTGTGTGGTGTTCAAATCGACTTATCACTCTCAATTCCTTTCTTTTCTGGAGTGTGGCATCCATATCCATCTTGAATACCCTAGGTTCGTGTTAATTCG
Source organism: Bruguiera gymnorhiza (assembly GCA_020883675.1). Taxonomy (NCBI): domain Eukaryota; kingdom Viridiplantae; phylum Streptophyta; class Magnoliopsida; order Malpighiales; family Rhizophoraceae; genus Bruguiera; species Bruguiera gymnorhiza. Next base: position 7,699 of record JAIRCJ010000230.1, on the reverse strand, counting down.
AATATTGGATCTAGGGTTTGTGTTATTAAACTCTGATTTAGCTTTCCTGATTGTTCTTTGATTCATTATGTGCGTTGGGTCCCTAAGCCACATCTTTTTGGGGTTTTCCGCATCAGAGTGAATGGGTAATTACAACAAAAAGTGGAGCATTGTTCGAAAGAAGTCAAGAGACAATCTCATTAGTTAGTAATTGAGTAGAAGATACTCATAAGAAATGCTTGTCACCATCAAAAACTCCTTGATTAATGAAATTCAACAGATTCTTAGTTTCAAAGGAGTATAGATGTGTTTATTGCCATGAATATAGTGCCTGTTGTGGGCACTCAAGCTATTTTCAACATCATTGAGAGTGAATGGGTAATTACAACAAAAAGTGGAGCATTGTTAGGAAGAAATCATGAGACGATCTCATTAATCAGTAATTATGTAGAAAATACTCGTAAGAAATGCTAGTCATTCTTAAAGACTCCATTGTTTAATGAAATTCAAAGGATTCTCAATTCCAAGGGAGTATAGATGTGGATGTTGTCATGAATATAGTATCTGTTGTGGGCACACAAGCTATTTTGAAGATCATTTAGAGTGAATGAGTAATTATAGCTAAAAGGGAGCCTTGTTAGGAAGAAATCAAGAAATGATCTCATTAGTTTGTAATTAAGTATAAAATACTTGCAAGAGATGCTAGTCATCGTTAAAGACTCATTGTTCAGTAAAATTCAACGGATTCTAGATCCAAGGGAGTATAAATGGGGTTGTTGCCATGAATATAGTGCCTGTTGTGGGCACACAAGCTACTTTTAAGATCATCAAGTGGGAATGAGTAATTATTTCAAAAAGTGGAACCTTATTAGGAAGGAAACAAGAGACTGTCTCATTAGTTAGTAAGTATGTAGAAAATACTTGTAAGAAATGTTAGTAATTATCAAAGACTCCTTGTATAATGAAATTCAATAGATTCTGAGTTCCAAGGGAGTATGGACGTGTTTGTTGCCATGAATATAGTGCCTGTTGTGGGCATACAAGTTATTTTCAAGATCATCAAGTGGGAATGAGTAATTACAACAAAAAGAGGAGCATTGTTAGAAAGAAATCAACTGACAGTCTCATTAGTTAGCAATTGAGTAAAAAATACTTGTAAGAAATGCTAGTCATCATCAAAGACTCCTTATTTAATGAAATTTAATAGATTGCTAGTTTCAAGGGAGTATAGACGACCTTGTTGCCATGAATATAGTGCCTATTGTGGGCACCCAAGCTGTTTTCAAGGTCATTGAGAGTGAATGGGTAATTACAACAAAAAGTGAGACGGTCTCATTAGTTAGTAATTAAGTAGAAAATAGTTGTAAGAAATGCTAGTCATTCTCAAAGACTCCTATTTTTAATGAAATTCAGAGGATTCTCAATTCCAAGGGAGTATAGAAGTGGATGTTGTTGTGAACATTGTGTTTGTGCGCACAAGCTATTTTGAATATCAACTAATGTGAATGAGTAATTATAGCTAAAAGTGGAGTCCTGTTAGGAAGAAATCAGGAGATGGTCTCATTAGTTTGTAATTAAGTAGAAAATACTTGTAAGAATAGCTAGTCATTGTCAAAGACATGTTGTTAAAAAATGCTAGTCATCATCAAAGACTCGTTGTTTAGTGAAATTTAATGGATTATAGTACCAAGGGAATATAGATGTGGTTGTTGCCATGAATATAATGCCTATTGTGGGCATACAGGCTATTTTCAAGATCATCAAGTGTGAATAAGTAATTATAGCAAAATGTGGAGCCTTGTTAAGAAGAAATCAGGAGATGGTCTCCTTAGTTAGTAATTAAGAAGAAAATACCTGTAAGAATAACTAGTCATTGTCAAATACTCATTGTTCAGAAATGCTAGTCATCGTTAAAGACTCGTTGTTTAGTGAAATTTAATGGATTCTAGTTCCAAGGGACTATAGATGGTGTTGTTGCCCTGAATATAGTGCCTGTTGTGGGCACACAAGCTATTTTCAAGATCATCAAGTGGCAATGAGTAATTATTGCAAAAGGTAGAGCCTCGTTTGGAAGGAATCGAGAGACAGTCTCATTAATTAGTAATTAAGTAGAAAATACTTGTAAGAAATGCTAGTCATCGTCAAAGACTCCCTCTTCAATGAACTTCAATGGATTCCTAGTTCCAAGGGAGTATAGACATGCTTGTTGCCATGCATATAGTGCCTGTTGTGGGTACCTAAGATATTTTTGACATCATTAGGAGTGAATGGGTAATTCCAACAAAAAGTGGAGCATTGTTAGAAAGAAATCAAGAGATAGTCTCATTAGTCAGCAATTGAGTAGATAATACTAGTCAGAAATGCTAATCACCATCAAAGACTCCTTGTTTAATGAAATTCAATGGATTCCTAGTTTCAAAAGAGTATTGATGTGCATATTGCCATGAATATAGAGCCTATTGTGGGCACCTAAGCTGTTTTCAAGATCATTGAGAGTGAATGGGTAATTACAACAAAAAGTGGAGTATTGCTAGAAAGAAATCAAGAGACAGCCTCATTAGTCAGCAATTGAGTCGAAAATGCTCAAAAGAAATGCTAGTCACCATCAAAGACTCCTTGTTTAATGAAATTCAACAGATTCCTAGTTTTAAGTGAGTATAGATGAGGTTGTTGCCATGAATATAGTACCTGTTGTGGGCACCCAAGCTGTTTTCAACATCATTGAGAGTGAATGGGTAATTACAACAAAAAGTGGAGTATTATTAGGAAGAAATGATGAGACGGTCTCATTAATTAGTAATTAGGTAGAAAATACTCGTAAGAAATGCTAGTCATCCTCAAAGACGCCCTTGTTTAATGAAATTCAAAGGATTCTTAATTCCAAGGGAGTATAGAAGTGGATGTTGCCAGGAATATGGTGTTTGTTGTGGGCACATAAGCTATTTTGAAGATCATCTAGTGTGAATGAGTAATTATAGCTAAAAGCAGAGCCATGTTAGGAAGAAACCAAGAGACGGTCTCATTAGTTTGTAATTAAGTAGAAAATACTTGTAAGAAATGCTAGTCATCGTCAAAGACTCGTTGTTTAGTGAAATTTAATGGATTCTAGTTCCAGAGGAGTATAGATGGGGTTGTTGCCATGAATATAGTGCCTATTGTGGGCACATAAGCTATTTTCAAGATGATCAAGTGGGAACAAGTAATTATTGCAAAAAGTGGAACCTTATTTGGAAGGAATCAAGAGACGGTCTTAGTAGGTAGTAATTAAGTTGAAAATACTTGTAAGAAATGCTAGTTATTGTCAAAGACTCCTTATTTTATGAAATTCAACGGATTCCTAGTTCTAAAGGAGTATAGACGTTCTTGTTGCCATGAATATAATGCTTGTTGTAAGCACACAAGCTATTTTCGAGATCATTAAGAGTGAATGAGTAATTATAACAAAAAGTGGAGCATTGTTAGAAAAAAATCAAGAAATAGTCTCATTAGTTAGCAATTGAGTAGAAAATGCTTGTAAGATATGCTAGTCACCATTAAAGATTGCTTATTTTATGAAATTCAACAGATTCTTAGTTTCAAGGGAGTATATATGTGCTTGTTGCCATGTATATAGTGCTTGTTGTGGGCACATAAGCTCTTTCCAAGATCATTAAGTGTGAATGGGTAATTACAACAAAAAGTGGAGCATTGTTAGGAAGAAATCATTGGGTGGTATGAGAGCTTTGGGAATTAAATCAGGTTTGCTTCTCAAAATTTGAGTTTTCTCTTTAGTTCTTCTTCTTAGCTGCCTATTATTACGTTTTCTTGCATTCCAACTCGGCTCATTACTACCAAATCACTTCTTTCTAGATTGTTTTTCCAATATCCTTCCTTTGACCATTGGTTCATGATACTTTGAACTGTGAGTATAGGATTACACCTTAAGTTCTTGTTCCTTTGAGCATTAGGCCAAGGTTTTGCATTTGTTAGACATCATTTGTTTCTTTTAAGGTCTTTGTTTCCCTCTTTTGATTGTGGGTTTCATAGCATTCTTTGTGTTTAACATTGGGTGCTATGAGAGCTTTGGCCTTCCAATCCTGCTTGCTTGTCAAAATTGGAGTTTTTTCTCTTGTTTTTCTTCTTTTTTGCCCCTTATTACATTTTCGTGCATTCCAACTTGGCTCATTACAACCAAATCTCCTCTTTCTTGATTGTAATGCCAATATACTACCTTTCACCTTTTGTGTATGATGCTTTGAACAATGGGTATAGGATTATACATTAAGATCTTGTTCCTTTCAGCATAGGGCCAACAGTTTAGTTTTGTTAAACTTGAATTATGTTTCTTGGGGTCTTCAATTCCTTCTTTTGATTATGGGTTTCGTTGCATTCTTTATGTTTAACATTTGGTGCTACGAGAGCTTCGGGCTTTCAATCAGGTTTGCTTCTGAAAATTGGAGTTTTTACTCTAACTCTTTTTTCTTAGTTGCCTCTTATTACGTTTTGTTGCATTCCAACTTGGCTCATTACTACCAAATCTCTTCTTTATAGATTTTAATCCCTATATCCTTCCTTTCACCATTGGTTCATGATGCTTTGAACTATGCATATAGGGTTAAACCTTAAGTTCTTGTTCCTTCGAGCATTAGGCCAAGGTTTTACTTTCTTTAAACATCATTTATGATTCTTGGGGCCTTCAATTCCTTCTTTTGATTATGGGTTTCATATCATTCTTTATGTTTAACATTGTTTGCTATGAGAGCTTTGGGCTTTAAATCAGGTATGCTTCTCAAAATTGGAATTTTTTCTCTAGTTCTTCTTCTTAGCTACCACTTATTACATTTTGTTGCATTCCAACTTGGCTCATTATAGCCAAATCTCGTCTTTCTAGATTGTAATGCAATTATCCTTCCTTTCATCTTTGGTTCATGATGCTTTGAATTGTGGTTATAGGATTACACCTTAAGTTCTTGTTCCTTTGAGCATTGAGTTAAGGTTTTACTTTTGCTAAACATCCTTTATGTTTCTTAGGATCTTCAATTCCTTCTTTTGATTTTGGGTTTTGTAGCATTCTTTTCCTTTAGCATTAGGTGATATGAGAGCTTTAGGCTTTAAATCAGGTTTGCTTTTGAAAATTGGTGTTTTTTCTCTAGTTCTTCTTCTTAGCTACCTCCTATTACATTTTGTTGCATTCCAGCTTGGCTCATTACTGCCAAATCTCAACTTTCTAGATTGTAATACCAATATCCTTCCTTTCACCATTGGTTCATGATGCCTTGAACTATGGGTAGGGGATTACACCTTAAACATTCTTTGTGTTTATCATTGGGTTCCATGAGGGCTTTGGGCTTTCAATCAGGTTTGCTTCTCAAAATTGGAGTTTTTTTCTCTAGTTCTTCAATTCCTTCTTTTGATTGTGGGTTTCATTGCATTGTTTATGTTTAACATTGGGTGCTATGAGAGCTTTGGAATTTGACTAAGGTTTGCTTATCAAAATTGGACTTTTTTTTCCTCATTCTTCTTCTTAGCTGCCATTTATTACGTTTTGTTGCATTCCAACTCGGCTCATTACTACCAAATCTCTTCTTTATAGATTGTAATGCTTATATCCTTCCTTTCACCATTGTTCATGATGTTTTAAACTGTTGGTATAAGGATTACACCTTAAGTTCTTCTTCCTTTGAGCATTCAGCCAAGGTTTCACTTTTTTAAACATTGTTTATGTTTCTTAGGCCCTTAAATTCCTTCTTTTGATTGTGGGTTTCATAGCATTCTTTATGTTTAACATTGTGTGCTATGAGAGCTTTGGATTTTAAATTAGGTTTGCTTCTTAAAATTGGAGTTTTTTCTCTAGTTCTTCTTAGCTGCCATTTATTACGTTTTGTTGCATTCCAACTTGGCTCATTACTACCAAATATTGTCTTTCTAGATTGTAATGCCATTATTGTTCCTTTCATCTTTGGTTCATGATGCTTTGAACTGTGGTTATAGGATTACACCTGAAGTTCTGGTTGCTTTGAGCATTAGGCCAAGGTTTTACTTTTGTTAAACATCCTTTATGTTTCTTGGGGTCTTTAATTCCTGCTTTTGATTGTGGGTTTCATACCATTCTTTGTTTTTAACATTAGGTGCTATGAGAGCTTCAGGCTTTCAATCAGGTTTGCTTTTGAAAATTGAAGTTTTTACTCTAAGCTCTTCTTCTTAGCTGCCTCTTATTACGTTTTGTTGCATTCCAACTGGGATCATCACAACCAAATCTCATCTTTCTAGATTTCAATGCATATCCTTCCTTTCACCATTGTTCATGAATGCTTTTAACTGTGGGTATAGGATTTCACCTTCAGTTCTTGTTCCTTAAGCATTAGGCCAAGGTCTTTACTTATGTTAAACATCATATAAGTTTCTTGGGGTCTTCTATTCCTTCTCTTTTGATTTTGGGTTTCAGTTGCATTCTTTGTGGTTTAACATTGGATTGCTATGAGAGCTTATGTGCTTTAAATCACATTGTGGTTGATCAAATATTGCGAGGTTTTATCTCTCCATTTCTTCCTCAATAAGCTACCTTCTTATTATGTTTTGTTGCTTCTCAACATGCCTTATCCCTACTCATCTCCTTGTCACCAGTTGGTTCATAAATGCCTTTGAACTGTGGGTATAGGATTTACATCCTTAAAGCTTTTTGTTCCCTTTTAGGCTTTGGGCAAAGGTTTATACTTTTGTTAACATTCATTTACGTTATTCTTGGGGTCTTTAATTCCTTCTTTTGACAGTGTGTTTCATAGCATTCTTTTTGTTTAACATTGGATGCCATGAGAGCTTGGGGCTTTAAATAACAAAGAATGTTAAACCTACAAATTGCGAATTGTGGTGATACTGATTCACCCCCCTCTCAATATCACAAACTAGTAGATCCTACGGTGAAGTTGGGAACTTCAATAAATTATTTGAAATAGCTTTGTGCCAAAGGAGATAATTAAAAAAAATTTCAAAATTTAAATTCAAACTGATTATTAATAATGCATTTATCCCTATAGGACTTTAGAATTCTAGAAATTGAAAAAGTGCAATGTTTTGATTTTTAAATTTAGTACTAATGTCATTGCATTTGAATGGTGAGAAAACATAATATTTGAAAATGTTATTGAACAAAAAATACAAGTAATGGGACTCAATTGTATAAATTCACTTTAGTGGAAGAATATTATAAATAACAATCCCAACTTCAAATGTTAGGTCGAGCATATTGCGCATAAGGGAAGTATGGAAACTTTTTTTTAGAGTTCATTGCATTTGCTTTTTCTCTTAAGTTGTAGATTTTTTAGACTAAAATTATATAAATCATTTAAAAAGCATTGTGGCAAAAGAGATAATTAAAAAAATTCAAAATTTTAAATTTAATTGATTATTAATAATGTATTTATTGTATAAAACTTTAGAATTCTAAAAATTGAAAAAGTGCATTGTTTTGATTTTTAAATTTATTACTAATGTCATTGGCATTTAAATGGTGAGAAAACATATTTTTGAATATATTGAATTGAACAAAAATACAAATAATGGACTGCAATTGTATAAAATACACTTTAGTGGTAGAATATATAAATAACACTCCAAGCTTCAATGTTGGGGCAAGTATATTGCTCTTATAAGGAGTAGGGAAACTTCTTACTAGAGTCACTAAATTATTTTTTCTTAAGTAATATGTTTGTAGACTAAAATTATATAATCAATTCAAATTGCA
>JAIRCJ010000293.1:0-181064 GCA_020883675.1 Bruguiera gymnorhiza | reverse complement strand
CAACAACATTGAAACTTGGGATTGCATATTTATAATATTCATCCACTAAAGTGTATTTTATGCAATTAAGTCTAATTACTTATATTTTTGCTCAATTAACTTATTCAAATATTATATTCTTTACATATTATATTTTTTTCACCAATTAAATCAACGACATTAACAATAAATTTAAAATTTAAAATATTTCAATTTTGCAATTTTTAAAATTTTTAAAATCTCTTAGGGATAAATGAATGGTCAATACTTTGTTGAATTTAATTTTGGTGTTTCCTGAATTCTCTCTTTTGCCTCAACGCAATTTGAAATGAATTTTATAATCTTTAGGCAAATTACCTAAGAAAAAGCAAAACAAATGGACTATAATAAAAAGGTTCTGCACTCCCATCTAGGGATATGTGCTTAACACAACATTGAAACTTGGGATTGCTATTTATAATATTCATCTACTAAAGTGTATTTTATACAATTGAGTCCATTACTTGTAATTTTGTTCAATTAAGATATTCAAATATTGTATTTTTCTCACCAATAAAATCAAACGACATTAACAATAAATTTAAAAATCAAAATATTGCATTTTTGTAATTCCTAAAAATTTAAAATTTGCTCGAGATAAATGAATTGTCAATTCTCTGTTGAATTTAAATTTTTCTATTTTCTGAATTGTCTCTTTTGCCTCAACGCAATTTGAAATGATTTATATAATTTTCAAGCAAATTACCTAAGAAAAAGCAAAAGCAATAGACTATAATAAGAAGATTCTGCACTCTCATCTAGAGATATATGCTTAACACAACACTAAAACTTGGGATTACTATTTATAATATTCATCCACTAAAGTGTTTTTTATACAATTGAGTCCATTACTTGTAATTTTGTTCAATTAACATATTCAAATATTGTATTTTTCTCACCAATCAAATCAAACAACATTAACAACAAATTGAAAAATCAAAATATTGCATTTTTCCAATTTTTAGAATTTTAAAATCTGCTAGGGATAAATAAATTGTCAATAATCTGTTGAATTTAAATTTTAAAATTTTCTTAATTGTCTGCTTTGCCTCAATGCAATTTGAAATGATTTATACGATCTTCAGGCAAATTACTTAAGAAGAAGCATAAGCAATAGACTATAATAAGAAGATAATGCACCCCCATGTAGAGATATATGCTGAACACAACATTGAAACTTGGGTTTGCTATTTATAATATTCATCCACTAAATTTTATTTTATGCAATTGAGTCCATTATTTGTATTTCTGTTCAATTAACATATTCAAATATTATATTTTTCACATATTATATTTTCCTCAGCAATTAAATTAAACGACATTAACAATAAATTTAAAAATCAAAATATTTCAATTTTGCAATTTTTCGAATTTTAAAATCTGCTAGGAATTAATGGATTGTCAATACTCTATTGAATTTAAATTCTGCAATTTTCTGAATTGTCTTTTTGCCTCAAAGTAATTTGAAATGATTTATATCATCTTTAGGCAAATTACTTAACAAAAAGTAAAAGAAATGGATTGTAATAAGAAGGTTCTGTAATCCCATCTAGGGTTATATCCTTAACACAACATTGAAACTTGGAATTGCTATTTATAATATTCATCCACTAAAGTGTATTTTACGCAATTCAGTGCATTACTTGTATTTTTGTTCGATTAAGATATTCAAATATTGTATTTTTCTCACCAATCAAATTAGACGACATTAACAATAAATTTAAAAATCAAAATATTGCATTTTTACAATTTCTAGAATTTTAAAAACTACTAGGGATAAATGAATTGTCAATTCTCTGTTGAATTCAAATTTTGCTATTTTGTGAATTGTCTCCTTTGCCTCAACGCAATTTGAAATGATTTATATAATCATCAAGCAAATTACTTATTAAAAAGCAAAAACAATGGACTGTAATAAGAAGGTTCTGCACTCCCATCGAGGGATATATGCTTAACACAACATTGAAACTTGGGACAACAATTTATGATATTCATCCACTAAAGTGTATTTTATGCAATTAAGTCCATTACTTGTATTTTTGTTATATTAAGATATTCAAATATTGTATTTTTCTCACTAATCAAATCAAATGACATTAACAATAATTTTAAAAATCAAAATATTGCATTTTTGCAATTTTTAGGATTTTCAACTCTGCAAGGGATAAATGAATTGTCAACATTCTGTTGAATTTAAATTTTGCAATTTTCTAAATTGCCTCCTTTGCCTCAACACAATTTGAAATGATTTTTATAATCTTCAAGCAAATTACTTAAGAAAAAGTAAAAGCAACAGATTGTAATAAGAAGATTTTGCACTCCTGTCTAGAGATATATGCTTAACACAACATTGAAACTTGGGTTTGTTATTTATAATATTCATCCACTAAATTGTATTTTATGCAATTGAGTCCATTATTTGTATTTCTGTTCAATTAACATATTCAAATATTATATTTTTCACATATTATATTTTTCTCAGCAATTAAATTAAACGACATTAACAATAAATTTAAAAATCAAAATATTTCAATTTTGCAATTTTTCGAATTTTAAAATCTGCTAGGAATTAATAAATTGTCAATACTCTATTGAATTTAAATTCTGCAATTTTCTGAATTGTCTCTCTGCCTCAAAGTAATTTGAAATGATTTATATCATCTTTAGGCAAATTACTTAACAAAAAGTAAAAGAAATGGATTGTAATAAAAAGGTTCTGTAATCTTATCTAGGGTTATATCCTTAACACAACATTGAAACTTGGGATTTCTATTTATAATATTCATCCACTAAACTGTCTTTTATGCAATTGAGTCCATTACTTGTATTTTTGTTCCATTAACATATTCAAATATTATAATTTTGCCATATTATATTTTTCTCACCAATCAAATCAAACGACATTAACAACAAATTTAAAAATCAAAATATTGCATTCTTGCAATTTTTAGAATTTTAAAATCTGCTAGGGATAAATGAAATGTTAATACTCTGTTGAATTTAAATTTTGCAATTTTCTCAATTGTCTCCTTTTCCTTAATGCAATTTCAAATGATTTATAGAATTCTTATCTTCAGACAAATTACATAAGAAAAAGGAAAAGCAATGGACTCTAATAAGGTGGTTCCCCACTCTTATTTAGGGATATATGCCTCACACAACCTTGAAACTTGAGATTTCTATTTATAATATTCATCCACTAAAGTGTATTTTACGCAATTCAGTGTATTACTTGTATTTTTGTTCGATTAAGATATTCAAATATTGTATTTTTCTCACCAATCAAATTAGACGACATTAACAATAAATTTAAAAATCAAAATATTGCATTTTTACAATTTCTAGAATTTTAAAAACTGCTAGGGATAAATGAATTGTCAATTCTCTGTTGAATTCAAATTTTGCTATTTTGTGAATTGTCTCCTTTGCCTCAACGCAATTTGAAATGATTTATATAATCATCAAGCAAATTACTTATTAAAAAGCAAAAACAATGGACTGTAATAAGAAGGTTCTGCACTCCCATCGAGGGATATATGCTTAACACAACATTGAAACTTGGGACAACTATTTATGATATTCATCCACTAAAGTGTATTTTATGCAATTAAGTCCATTACTTGTATTTTTGTTATATTAAGATATTCAAATATTGTATTTTTCTCACTAATCAAATCAAATGACATTAACAATAATTTTAAAAATCAAAATATTGCATTTTTGCAATTTTTAGGATTTTCAACTCTGCAATGGATAAATGAATTGTCAACACTCTGTTGAATTTAAATTTTTCAATTTTCTAAATTGCCTCCTTTGCCTCAACATAATTTGAAATGATTTTTATAATCTTCAAGCAAATTACTTAAGAAAAAGTAAAAGCAACAGACTGTAATAAGAAGATTTTGCACTCCTGTCTAGAGATATATGCTTAACACAACATTGAAACTTGGGTTTGTTATTTATAATATTCATCCACTAAATTGTATTTTATGCAATTGAGTCCATTATTTGTATTTCTATTCAATTAACATATTCAAATATTATATTTTTCACATATTATATTTTTCTCAGTAATTAAATTAAACGACATTAACAATAAATTTAAAAATCAAAATATTTCAATCTTGAAATTTTTCAAATTTTAAAATCTGCTAGGAATAAATGAATTGTCAATACTCTACTGAATTTAAGTTTTGCAATTTTCTGAATTGTCTCTTTGCCTCAAAGTAATTTGAAATGATTTATGTCACCTTCAGGCAAATTACTTAACAAAAAGTAAAAGAAATGGATTGTAATAAGAAGGTTCTGTAATCCCATCTAGGGTTATATCCTTAACACAACATTGAAACTTGGGACTGCTATTTATAATATTCATCCACTAAAGTGTCTTTTATGCAATTGAGTCCATTACTTGTATTTTTGTTCAATTAACATATTCAAATATTATAATTTTGACATATTATATTTTTCTCACCAATCAAATCAAAAGACATTAACAACAAATTTAAAAATCAAAATATTGCATTCTTGCAATTTTTAGAATTTTAAAATTTGCTAGGGATGAATGAATTGTTAATACTCTGTTGAATTTAAATTTTGCAATTTTCTTAATTGTCTCCTTTTCCTTAATGCAATTTCAAATGATTTATAGAATTCTTGTCTTCAAACAAATTACTTAAGAAAAAGGAAAAACAATGGACTCTAATAAGGTGGTTCCCCACTCCTATTTAAGGAGATATGCCTCACACAACCTTGAAACTTGAGATTTTTATTTATAATATTCATCCACTAAAGTGTCTTTTATACAATTGAGTCCATAACTTGGATTTTTGTTCAATTAATATATTCAAATATTATTATTTTCACATATTATATTTTTCTTACCAATCAAATCAAACGATATTAACAACAAATTTAAAAATCAAAATATTGCATTTTTGAAATTTTTAGAATTTTAAAATCTGCTAGGGATAAATGAATTGTCAATACCTTGTTGAATTTAAATTTTGCAATTTTCTTAATTGTCTCCTCTGCCTCAATGCAATTTGAAATGATTTATAGAATTCTTGTCTTCAGACAAATTAGTTAAGAAAAAGGAAAAGGAATGAACTCTAATAAGATGGTTCCCCACTCCCATCTAGGGATATATGCTTCACACAACCTTGACACTTGAGATTGCACTTCATAATATTCATCTACTAAAGTGTCTTTGAAGCAATTGAGTCCATTAATTGTATTTTTGGTCAATTAACATATTCAAATATTATATTTTTCACATATTATATTTTTCTCACCAATTAAATCAAACGACATTAACAATAAATTGAAAAATCAAAATATTTCAATTTAGCAATTTTTTAAATTTTAAAATCTACTATGGATAAGTGAATTGTCAATACTCTGTTCAATTTAAATTTTGCAATTTTCTAAATTGCCTCCTTTATCTCAACACAATTTGAAATGATTTATATAATCTTCAAGCAAATTACTTAAGTAAAAGCAAAAACAATAGACTGTAATAAGAAGATTCTGCACTCCTATTGAGGGATATATGTTTAACACAACATTGAAACTTGAGACTGCTATTTATAATATTCATCCACTAAAGTGTATTTTATGCAATTCAATCCATTACATGTATTTTTGTTCACTTAAGATATGCAAATATTGTATTTTTCTCACCAATCAATTCAAACGACATTAACAATAAATTTAAAAATCAAAATATTGCATTTTTGCAATTTTTAGAATTTTAAAATTTGCTAGGGATAAATGAATTGGCAATACTCTATTTAATTTAACTTTTACAATTTTCTAAATTGTGTCCTTTACCTCAATGCAATTTCAAATGATTTATAGAATTCTTGTCTTCAGACAAATTACTTAAGAAAAAGGAAAAGCAATGGACTCTAATAAGGTGGTTCTCGACTCCAATCTCGGGATATATGCCTCACACAACCTTGAAACTTCGGATTGCTATTTATAATATGCAATTAACATATTCAAATATTATATTTTTCACACCAATTAAATCAAACAACATTAACAATAAATTCAAAAATCAAAATATTTCAATTTTACAATTTTTAGAATTTTAAAATTTGCTAAGAATAAATGAATTGCCAATAGTCTGTTAATGCTAAAGTTTGCAATTTTTTGAATTGTGTCCTTTGTCTCAACGCAATTTGAAATGATTTATATAATTTTCAGCCAAATTACTTAAGAAAAAGCAAAATCAATAGACTGTAATAAGAAGATTCTGCACTCCCATCTAAAGATATATGCTTAACATAACATTGAAACTTGGGATTGTTGTTTATAATATTTATCCACTAAAGTTTATGCAGCTGAGTCCATTACTTGTAATTTTGTTCAATTAAGATATTCAAATATTGTATTTTTCTCTCCAATCAAATCAAACAACATTAATAATAAATTTAAAAATCAAAATATTGCATTTATCCAATTTTTAGAATTTTAAAATCTGCTAGGGATAAATGAATTGTCAATACTCTGTTGAATTTAAATTTTGCAATTTTCTGAATTGTGTCATTTGCCTCAAAGCAATTTGAAAAGATTTATAGAATTCTTGGCTTCAGACAAATTACTTAAAAAAAAGGAAAAGCGATGGACTCTAATAAGATGGTTCCCGACTCCAATCTCGGGATATATGCCTCACACAACCTTGAAACTTCAGATTGCTATTTATAATATTAATCCACTAAAGTGTCTTCTATGCAATTCAGTCCATTACTTGTATTTTTGCTCAATTAACATATTCAAATATTATATTTTTCACATATTATATTTTTCTCACCAATTAAATCAAATGACATTAACAATAAATTTAAAAATCAAAATATTGCATTTTTACAATTGTTAGAATTTAAAATTGGCTAGGGATAAACGAATTGTCAATACTTTGTTGAATTTAACTTTTTCAATTTTCTAAATTGTCTCCTTTGCCTTAATGCAATTTGAAATGATTTATATAATTTTCAGGCAAATTATTTAAGAAAAAGCAAAAGCAAANGACCAGGAGGTGAGACCAGAACGTTGCAACCGGCGTGAACTGATCAGAAGCTTTGGGCAGGCGTGAGACGTGAAACGGCCAGACCAGAAACTGAGTGCAAGTTGTGAAACCGTTGAGACAGTAAAAGAGGAGCTGTGTAAGACAACCTAGAGAAGGGAATTTGGCGATAGTATCGAAAAGAACTCAACGTCATTTCTAGAATTCTTTAAGAGAGGTTAGGAGAGCGTTGCGGGTGAACTTCTAAGCGGCCAGTGGGAGTAGCCTTTCAATCAACAAGGAGGCCAAGACAAGCTAGACGAAGGGTAACACAGTAAGTGACACTCTTTGTATTGTACTTGGCTTAGTAATTGCAATAGTGAAAGGAGCAGAAGATTAAAGACATCCATTGTAAACCTTTGGAATTCTCAAGTATAGTGGATAGTCTGCGGTAAGGGAGAGTCCCTACCACCGTGGATGTACGTCACGTTGACGGAACCACGTAAATCTCGTGTCCTTAATTTGCTTTACGTTCTGTGTTTTGAATTGAGTTGTGAACGCAACTAAAGTATCAGCCAACCATAACCTAACGAAGACCTAAACAAGAACATCCGAATTGTCTATTTGGTATGGTGTCTGAAAGGTGACTTTGGGGACTATTGTGATTAGTAGGTAGCAATAGATATACCGTAGTAGAATCTGAGAAAGAGTTCGCTTTTAAGAAGAGATTGAAGTTGTTCACTTTCCTGCGAATTGCGAATTGTGGTGATACTGATTCACCCCCCCTCTCACTATCACAAACTAGTAGATCCTAGGGTGAAGTTGGGAACTTCAATTGGTATCAGAGCACAGGTTCACCAGGATAAAGCTTAACAGCTTGGTGTACTAGTTTGAAGAGCTCCAAAAGTTTTAACTTGTTTAGCATGCTGAGAAATGGACGCTGGTACCAGCACCAGCACTACTTACAGCAAGAAGGTTCCAATCTTCAACGGAACCAACTACCATATGTGGAGAGTGAGAATGCAGGTGGTATTTGCAACCATGGGCATGAACGTGGTGAAATCTGTACAGGAGGGTTTTGAGCCTCCAGAAGAAGGTAAAGATCCAACCCCAGAGGAATTAAGACAGTTTGAGATAAATGGGAAGGCCTCAAATGTCATCATTTCAGCATTGACAGATGCTGAATATGCTAAAGTTATGGACTGCAAATCTGCCAAGGAGATATGGGACAGATTGCAGAAAGTCTATGAAGGTGATGGCAGAATGAAGGAGGCCAAGCTTCAAGTTTTCAAGGAGAGATATGAATCTCTCATAATGCAGAAAAATGAGACAGTCCAAGAGTTCTTCACCAGGGTTATCGATGCTGTAAACGATCTTAGAAGTCATGGGAAGAACAAGAAGGACTCATCTATTGTGAAGAAAATTCTGAGAATTCTGCCTGAGAGGTTTGCCTCAAAGGTGGCAGCCATAGAGGAGAGTAGAGATCTCAATTCTATGTCTCTGCATGATCTCCAGTGCAATCTCATTGCATATGAGATGAGAATAAAGTCAACTGAGAGCTCCTCAACGTCAAAGGTATCAAAGGAGGCAGCTTTCAAAGCCATGAAACACTTGAAGATAAAAGAAGAGGAAGAATCATCCAGTGAGGATGATGATGATGATGAGGAAGAAAGTGAAGGTGAAGTGTTGGCATACTTCACAAGGAAATTCAAAAGGGGGTCTAAGAAAGGAAAAGGACAGTTGTCCTTGAGATGTTATCGTTGTGGATAGACTGGACACTTTGCTTCTCAGTGCAAAGTGAAACTTGATGATGAAGATGAAGATGGTGATGATGAGCAGAATTCAAAATGGAGAAGACCATCTTTCAAGTCAAGGAAGTCCAGCAAGAAGACTGCTAGCCCACAGAAGAAGAAGAGAGGCTCATTCAAGAGTTATGTGAGCCAGACAAAAGAAGCCGATGAGGAGGAAGATGTAGACTCATCAGATGAGCATGCCTTTATGGCATCAACTCAAGGTGGTAGTTCAACCTCTGAAGAGGAAGAGGAGGTTGATGAAGAAGAACCAGATCTTGAAGCTGAGTTGGAAGCAGCTTCAAAGGAGATAATCAGAAGGGGCAGAACCATAAGAAGGTTGGAGGCCCACATAAAACAAGTTGAAGCAAAGTCTGAGGAAGCTAAAAGTCAAAAGGATGAAATAAGGGCTGAACATATTGACTTGAAGAGAAGATTTGAAGAACAGATCAAAATATGTGAAGACCTTACTATGGAGCTTGGCTCAAGGACTTCAACAATTGAAGAAATGTAGATAGAGTTGCTGAGACTTCAGCAACAACTCAAAAGCAGTGAAGAGAACGTGCAGAAGCTTGAAATGATAGGAGAAACAAGTTCTGCAAGAGAAAAGAAGAATGAAGAGAAAGTGCAACAATCTGAGGCTGCATTGCCTAAAGATAATAAGAATGTGCCACAAAAGTTGAAAGAGAAGGTTGTGACTCAGGAGAAGATAGCTGAGAATAAAGAGGATTTGAAGAAGCAACCTAGGGTGGCAAACAAAAATGAAGAAAAGAAGGTCAACCAGCAAAGGGCTATGGCTGAACAGAAGAAGGAGAAAATGGTGGCTGAAATGAAAGCCACACAAGCAAAGAAGCCAGCCACATTGCCTACACAGCAAGTAATGAACAAAAGAAAACAAGCTGTGATTAGACCCAAGAAGAGGCAGTTTCAAGGTCACTGTCTTTATTGTGGAGTTTGGGGTCATAAGGCAAGTAACTGCTGGTGGAGAAGGCCAGTATATGTCTCCAACTTGAGAAGATACGATGCTGCATACAGGGGGAGACAATACAAAATTTAGAGGAGAACACCTGTCGTGAGTTCTTGTACATACTGTAAAAAGCAAGGACACACTGACAAGAATTGTTGGTGGAAGCCCAAACCAATGGTTTCAAAAAACAAGTTTGTTATATTGGGAGACTTGGAACAGTGTGAAAGGTGTGGGCAGGATGGCCATAATGCCAAGAGATGCATGACACTTCTCCTTGAGCAAGAGAAGGCATTCAATGGCATAGTGAAAACAAGCGGTGTAGTCAAAGCTGAGAAAAAGGAGAAAGTTATCTTCCAGCCAATTCAAAAGAAGGAATATAAAGCTAAAAGGGAGGTGGCTAATATAGCTGAAATTGCACTCAAAGCTGACTACAAGGATAAGCAGTGGATCCTTGACAGTGGATGCACTTCACACATGACGGGAGACAAGAGTAAATTGTCAAAGCTAAACAAGTCAAGAGAAGGCAGAGTCAAATTTGGCAATGATGATTCACTCAACATCAGTGGTCAAGGGTCAGTAAATATTGGAAAAGGAAAGCTGAAAGATGTTCTGCATGTTGAAGGACTTAGATATAATCTAGCATCTGTTAGCCAACTATGCAATGAAGACCATAAAGTGATATTCACAAAAACAGGTTGCCAAGTAAAGAGTAAAGAAGGCAATACTGTTGCAGCTGGGAAAAGAACAGCTGGAAATTTATATGTAATTGATGAGGACAAGACAAACAGCTGTTTACTTACAAAAGAAGAAGAAAATCAACTCTGACATCGGAGGCTGGGACACTTAACACAGAAGAACATGAGGAAGCTGACCATTACTCATGCAATCAGAGACATTCCAGACCTTAAGAGAGAGAGAGAGTATGTCTGCTCAGCATGCTATAAAGGAAAACAGGTTAGAAAGCAGTATAAGACCAAAGAGGTTAGTTCTGAAGCAGTGCTTGACATTGTACATACTGATTTGTGTGGGCCGATGAGAACAAAAGGGTTGAATGGTGAGAGGTACTTCATCTTGTTTGTTGATGATTATTCTAGAAGGACCTGCATCATGCACCTCACACATAAGTCAGAAGTTTTGAAATGCTTTAAGAGATACAAAAGATTGGCTGAAAATGAGAGTGGAAAGAAGATCAAAGTATTGAGGTCAAATCAAGGCACTGAATTCACAAATGGAGCTTTTGAAGATTACCTTGAGAAGCATGGAATTCACCATCAAATGGCAGCAGCAAGAACTCCTCAACAGAACGGGGTGGTAGAGAGGAAAAATAGAGCTGTAGTTGAAATGGCAAGAACTCTACTGCTGGAATCCAAGCTTCACACAAGATTTTGGATAGAAGCAACATTTACAGTCGTGCACCTATTGAACAGAGTTTCACTAAGGCCCAATACTGATAAGACTCCATATGAGCTATGGAGTGGGAAAAAGGCAACAGCCAAGTATCTTAGAATCTTTGGCAACCCATGTTTTGTGAAGAATAAGGAGAAAAACTTGGGAAAATTCCATGCTAGGTCAGATGAAGGCATCTTTGTGGGATACTCAGCAAAGATAAAAGGTTATAGAGTTTTTCTGCATAAACTGGGAAAAGTGGTCACTTCCAATGATGTGAGAATAGATGAAAACTGGAAAACAACGCATAATGGAGAAGCTAAGGATAGTGAAGAAGATGACTTCAAGATAGATGAAGAATCTGACCAACATGAAGAAGTGGGAAAAGAAGTAAGTTCAGACTCAGAGGAGAGTGAGTCTAAAGATGAAGAAGCAGATTCTCTTGCAACTAAGACTGTGCAAGAGAGAAAGACAAAGAAGACATGGACCAGTGCTCATCAAGGAAATCAGATAATAGGTGACCCATCAGCAGGAGTTACAACAAGAAGAAGAATTGTGGGAGCTACTGCTTTACTCTCACAAGTTGAACCTAAATCTGTTGAAGAGGCTGCACAAGACAAAGCCTGGATCAAAGCTATCAATGAGGAGCTGGATCAAATCGAGAAGAATGAAACATGGGAGCTGGTTCCAAGACCCACTAACAAGAATGTCATAGGAACAAAATGGGTGTTTAAAAATAAACACAATGAGGATGGCAAGGTGGTGAGGAACAAGGCTAGGCTGGTTTGCAAAGGCTACACTCAGATAGAAGGAGTAGATGTTGATTAAACTTTTGCACCAGTAGCAAGGTTGGAAACTATCAGAATGTTCTTAGCTTTGGCAGCACATAAGAGGTATAAAGTTTACCAGATGGATGTGAAATCAGCCTTTCTGAATGGGCTCCTAAAAGAAGAAGTGTATATTGAACAACCCGATGGAGTACAAATCAGTGAGGATGAGACACATGTGTGCAAGCTGAAGAAAGCCTTGTATGGCCTTAAACAAGCCCCAAGAGCATGGTATAGCAGGTTGGACACGTATTTGAGAAGGTTGAACTTCAGAAGAGGAACAGTTGATAATAACCTATATGTGTTCAACTCAGAGAAAGGCCAACTGATAACCATAGTATATGTAGATGACATCATCTTTGGAGGGGATCACTCTGAGCTATGCCAAGAATTTGTACAGAAGATGAGTGAGGAATTTGAGATGTCATTGATTGGAGAAATGACTTACTTTCTTGGATTACAAATAAAACAATGTGAAGAAGGTATTTTTATTTCTCAGACAAAATATGCCAAAGAGATGCTGAAAAAATTTGGCATAGAGGATAGCAGACCTGTTAGTACTCCTATGACAGTGGGCTGCAAGTTAACAAAAGATCAGGAAGGAAGGAGTACAAGCCCTACAGAATACAGGAAGATGATAGGGAGCCTTTTGTACCTTACAGCATCAAGACCTAATCTCATGCAAGCTGTGTGCATCGCCAGCAGATTCCAAGCTGACCCTAAGGAATCTCATGTGTTGGCAGTGAAAAGAATCCTAAGATACCTCAAGGGGACATTGGAAATGGGCTTGTGGTATCCTGTCATGGATTCTGTAAAACTACGAGCATACACTGATGCAGACTGGGCAGGAAGCACAGATGATAGAAAATCAACCAGTGGCTGTAGCTTCTACTTGGGTTCAAAGTGTGTTGCATGGCTAAGTAGAAAGCAAAACAGTGTTGCTTTAAGCACAGCGGAGGCTGAGTATATGGCTGCTTGTGCAACATGTACTCAGGTGATATGGATGCAAAGACAATTGGCCGATTTGGGTGTTGAAGTGAAGTTACTAGTGAGTGTACTTTGTGATAATCAAAGTGCAATTGATCTTAGCAAGAATCCAGTTCAACATTCAAGGAGCAAGCATATTGACATCTGGTATCACTTCATCAAGGATCAAGTGGAAGAGGGCATAATTCAATTGGAGTATGTCGGCACTAAAGATCAAATATTAGATATTCTAACTAAACCTCTATCCACAGAGCTATTTGAAAAGCACAGAATGAGTCTATCTGTGCAAATGCCTCCTCAAGCCTAAAGTTCAGGTGAATCCTCCATCTCTACTTTGTAGGTTTTTCAAATTTCTAATTGGTTGGCAAAGGGGGAGAGAAGCAACAGTGCAGGGGGAGCTGTTAAGGAAAGGGGAGTGCATATTTAGGGGGAGTTGTAATCCATCTGCTTTTGGATTATTACTCTAAGAAGATTATGAAGGACTGCTACATAATGGTTTTTGTTGTGAGTGTTGCCAACAATTACAAAGGGGGAGATTGTTGTTCCCACAGCCTTGTATGGGTTGTAATTGTTGTCAACTAAGGTTAAGTGTGCAAGAAAGTAAAGCCACATGGAAGGGCAAGAAAGTAAATCTGCCGCATAAGGGCAAGAACGTAAATCTGCCACGTAAGCCCTATTAGAGTTTCATGGAAGAGAGTATATAAAGGCCTTGGAAGACAAAACTAGGGCAGAAGGCCAACACAATTGAATAAACAGCAACCCTACAGCAACCGGCCACAAGGAAGAGAGAGCAGAACGGCAAGAGATCAGAAACAACAGCACCAGGAGAGCAAACCAGAAACATCACCACCGGGAGAGCAAACCAGAACGTGCAACCTCCTGCAAGCAAACCAGAAACGCCTCCTGCAAGCAAACCAGAAACACGTCCTGCAAGCAAACCAGAAACACATCCTGCAGGCAAACCAGAAACGCCTCCTGCAAGCAAACCAGAAACGCCTCCTGCAAGCAAACCAGAAACACATCCTGCAACCAAACCAGAAACGCACAACCAGCAAGAGGAGAAATAAGAAACAGACCACCCGGAAGAGAAGACAGCAGACCTGGTATCCGTGAGACCACCTGGAAGAGAAGACAGCAGACTAGAAGTGTGAGGCAAGCCGAGAGACGTGAACCAGAAAAACCAGTAGTGTGAGGCAGGCCAAGAGACGTGAAACAGCAGCCCAGGAGCGTGAGACCAGAACGTGCAACGGCGTGACTGATCAGAAGCGTGGGGCAGGCCGTGAGACGTGAAACGGCAGACCAGAAGCTTGAGTGCAAGCTGTGAAACCGTGAGACGGTGAAAGCAGGAGCTGTGTGAGACAACCTAGAGAAGGAATTTGGCGAAGCATCGGAAAGAACTCAACGTATTTCTAGATTTCTTCAAGAGAGGTTAGAGAGCGTTGCGGTGAACTTCTAAGCGGCAGTGGAGCAGCCTTTCAATTCAACAGAGGCAAGACAAGCTAGACGAAGGGTAGACACAGTAAGTGACACTCTTTGTATTGTACTTGCTTAGTAATTGCAATAGTGAAAGGAGCAGAAGATTAAGACATCCATTGTAACTGGAATTCTCAAGTATAGTGGATAGTCTCGGTAAGGGAGAGTCCCTACCACCGTGGATGTACGTCACGTTGATGGAACCACATAAATCTCATGTGTCCTTAATTTGCTTTACATTCTGTGTTTTGAATTGAGTTGTGAACGCAGCTAAAGTATCAGCCAACCCATAACCTAACGAAGACCTAAACAAGAACATCTGAATTGTCTATTAGGCAAGGTGTCTGAAAGGTGACTTTGGGGACTATTGTGATTAGTAGGTAGCAATAGATCTACCTTAGTAGAATCTGAGAAAGAGTTTGCTTTTAAGAAGAGATTGAAGTTGTTCACTTTCCTGCGAATTGCGAATTGTGGTGATACTGATTCACCCCCCCTCTCAGTATCACAAACTAGTAGATCCTAGGGTGAAGTTGGGAACTTCAGGATTGTAATAAGAAGGTTCTGTAATCCCATCTAGGGTTATATCCTTAACACAACATTGAAACTTGGGACTGCTATTTATAATATTCATCCACTAAAGTGTCTTTTATGCAATTGAGTCCATTACTTGTATTTTTGTTCAATTAACATATTCAAATATTATAATTTTGACATATTATATTTTTCTCACCAATCAAATCAAACGACATTAACAACAAATTTAAAAATCAAAATATTGCATTCTTGTAATTTTTAGAATTTTAAAATTTGCTAGGGATGAATGAATTGTTAATACTTTGTTGAATTTAAATTTTGCAATTTTCTTAATTGTCTCCTTTTCCTTAATGCAATTTCAAATGATTTATAGAATTCTTGTCTTCAGACAAATTACTTAAGAAAAAGGAAAAACAATGGACTCTAGTAAGGTGGTTCCCCACTCCTATTTAGGGATATATGCCTCACACAACCTTGAAACTTGAGATTTCTATTTATAATATTCATCCACTAAAGTGTCTTTTATACAATTGAGTCCATAACTTGGATTTTTGTTCAATTAACATATTCAAATATTATTATTTTCACATATTATATTTTTCTTACCAATTAAATCAAACGATATTAACAACAAATTTAAAAATCAAAATATTGCATTTTTGAAATTTTTAGAATTTTAAAATTTGCTAGGGATAAATGAATTGTCAATACCTTGTTGAATTTAAATTTTGCAATTTTCTTAATTGTCTCCTTTGCCTCAATGCAATTTGAAATGATTTATAGAATTCTTGTCTTCAGACAAATTAGTTAAGAAAAAGGAAAAGGAATGAACTCTAATAAGATGGTTCCCCACTCCCATCTAGGGATATATGCTTCACACAACCTTGACACTTGAGATTGCACTTCATAATATTCATCTACTAAAGTGTCTTTGAAGCAATTGAGTCCATTAATTGTATTTTTGGTCAATTAACATATTCAAATATTATATTTTTCACATATTATATTTTTCTCACCAATTAAATCAAACGACATTAACAATAAATTGAAAAATCAAAATATTTCAATTTAGCAATTTTTTGAATTTTAAAATCTACTATGGATAAGTGAATTGTCAATACTCTGTTCAATTTAAATTTTGCAATTTTCTAAATTGCCTCCTTTACCTCAACACAATTTGAAATGATTTATATAATCTTCAAGCAAATTATTTAAGTAAAAACAAAAGCAATAGACTGTAATAAGAAGATTCTGCACTCCCATCTAGAGATATATGCTTAATACAAACTGAAACTTGGGTTTGCTATTTATAATATTCATCCATTAAATTGTATTTTATGCAATTGACTCCATTACTTGTATTTTTGCTCAATTAACATATTCAAATATTATATTTTTCACATATTATATTTTTCTCAGTATTTAAATTAAACGACATTAACAATAAATTTAAAAATCAAAATATTTCAATTTTGCAATTTTTTGAATTTTAAAATTTGCTAGAGATAAATGAATTGTCAATACTCTATTGAATTTAAATTTTGCAATTTTCTGAATTGTCTCCTTTGCCTCAAAGTAATTTGAAATGATTTATATAATTTTCAGGCAAATTACTTAAGAAAAAGCAAATGCAATGGATTGTAATAAGAAGGTTCTGTAATCCCATATAGGGTTATATCCTTAACAGAACATTCAAACTTGCGATTGCTATTTATAATATTCATTNGTTATGGTAATATGCTTGTGCCGATTATAAATCTAGCTCTATAAATCATATCTGCATGTGCTATTCAGCAGTGGGATTATTCTGGGTGGGTAGAAGGTGAACATCTTGCACGTTATGTTAGGCATCTCAATCCATATGGAGTAGTGCTATTGTGGCCGTGTTCCCCCCCCCTCCCCTCCCCTTTCAGTCTGCCCACTTTAATGTGCTGACTGGATGGTCAAGCTAGAACTGATGGGAGAGTCGAATTTTACAAAATAAAAGGCAGTGGAGAATTTAAAAAATTGGACAGAATTCCCCGTGTCCTACGAAAAATTGCTCCAAGTTAAGAAGAAGAAAAAGAGGGGAAGAAAAGTGTGTGATTGGGCTGTCTGGACTTACGCAGATGGGATAATGTAACCCAATTAGGGGGTAGCATTCAACCGATCAATGGTATTCGCAAATGCGAAGCGTGGATGACGGTGACACCCGACTCGGGTGGAAATCAGTGGCGGAAGGCGTGCTCTACCAGTTGAAACAAAATAAGTCTCTAACACCCTCAAATAAGCCAATCGATTATTCAGCGCGCGATTAACCTGAACTCGTCATACATACGTACAAACAATGTACGCAATTGTACTAAAGGTTTGAGCAATCAGCAACATTGGTTACCGGTCTTGTGTGACTAATCGAGAGATTGGAACTCAATCGAACATTTATATTGTGCTGGCATTCGCGGTCATTTTATATAATCTGTAACCTGTGAAGCAGATTTTACAGTCGAAAGTTCTTAAAAGGAAATTCGAACCGTTATTCAAGCATAAAAAGCTCCAGAGAAGCTGTTTTCATTCAGAACTTTTCCTTGTACAAGAATATCATAAGTAGTGTCATCAGGAACAAGGCCTCTGTCAAGCATCTCGTTATGCAGTCTAAAAGCCTCTTGCAGGTTCCCCTCTTTAAAGCGTCCCTCGATCAGCTTATTGTAAACGAAGACATTGGGAATAACATTTCTCAGATTCATCTCTTCCAAAATTTTATGCGCATTCTCAAGTTTTCCATTATTACAAAGGCCATTTATAAGGACAGCATATGTTATTGTATCTGGCATGACACCCTTGGCAAGCATCTCCGAATAAAGATCTAATGCCAAGGGTAATTTACCTGCTTTTAGCAATCCATCAATTAGAGTAGTATAAATTAGCAAATCACAAGGCATCCCCTCGCGGATCATTCTCCTATGCAAGTCAAGTGCTGCTTCCATTTTGTTAATATTCCTGAAGCCACTAATCATGGTATGATAGGTAACAGTATTTGGTGCTAACCCAACTTCAAGAAGCTCATAAAAAAGCTGAAGTGCACTCTCCATGTCTCCTCTTTTGCAAAAACCGTCTATCAGAGCGCTATAAGCAGTAACATCCAGTTCAAAACCCTTCCCCTTCATCTCATTCCATATCTTCAAAGCCAGGTCAATATTGTTGCTTTTGCAAAACCCATTAATCAAACTTGTGTTAGTAACAACGGTTGGAGAAACTCCTCTTTTTCGCATCTCTCTATAAACAGTTAGAGCAGAGTTGATGGATCCCTCCTTCATAAAGCTGTCTATAATGCTGTTGTAAGTTAAACAGGTGGGAACAAGACCTTTTCCAACAAACTTCTTTAACATATTCCATGCCTCTGACGTGCGACCATCTCTGCACAAACCATTGACCACAATATTGTATGTGAAATCTTGTGGGATGATATTTTCTCCTATCATTTGGTCAAACAGACTGAAGGCGTGTCCAGTGTGACCACCTTTAAAATAGCCATCCATCAAGATGGAATATGTAACTGCATTAGGTTTCACACCTCTTTCTAGCATGTCAGAAAATACAACATGTGCTAGGTTTGAATTGCCTCGCTTACAGTGACCAAGTATCAAGTTGTTGTAGGAAACTACAGTCGGAGCCACACCTTTGCTTACCATCTTTTCCCATATACTGAATGCTTCATTCACCTTACCCTCCTTACAGTGCCATGACAAGAGAGAATTATAAGTTAAATCATCAGCAATGCCACATTCAACTGCCTCATGAAACAAATTGAATGCCTCTTCCTGTGACTGCATCTTCAAGAATCCCCGTATTATTGGATTCACATTAAAGGAACTGGGACTAATATCCTTGCTCTTCATGTGATTGTAAAGCTCATAAGCCTTATCCATATTCCCATTCTTACAACAGCAATCTATCATCACTGAGTATGTAACCTTGTTTGGACAGAGTCCATTGCCATTGACTTCGTCAAACAAATCTAGAGCACCACACAAGTTGCCTTGCTTGCAATAAGCCATTATTAGACTTGTCATCACTGCAACATTCAACTGCTTCCCGCTACTCACCATCTCATCCTTAAGTCTCAGTGCTTCCACCAAGTTTCCATGCTTTGCACATGCGCCAATAACACTTGTAAATGTTCCCTCTGATGGAACCCACCCTTTATTTCTCATATGCCTCAATAACCCACAAGCCAAAGCAGGATCAGGTTTCTTGCTAACAGCCTGAATAGCAATGCTATAAGCTGCAGCATTGAGCTCCACCCCTCTGTCCTTCGCCTCTCTAAAGAACTTCTGTGCCTCTGCATAATTCCCTTCTTTCAAGCATGCCCGCATCATTACCTGAACGGTAACACCATCACCATCGACCCCTCTAGAAACCATCTTATTGTACGCCTCTCGTACTTGAGAGATCACGTTACTCCTCACCAATGCAGTCAAAAATTTATTCATATATGGAACCCAAGGAACTACGTCTCGTTCTAACATTCCATTGAAACAGTCAATAGCATCATTTATCCTTTTAGCTCTGACATAACTATTTAACAAGTAATTAAAAACCCGGAAATCCGACTCAAAATGGAACCTCTTCGCAACTTCAATCAATTGTCGGACCAGGACTGCAGGCATATGCTCTGAATCACCAAGAACAAAACGATTAAACAAATTTCGACCGAGACCATGAGTCTCTATCGAACTGGTCAAGATATGAAGCAGAGCGCAGAAAGAATCAATGTCCTTAAAAACGCCGCGCTTGCCGGCAACTCGATTGAAGTAAACCAAAGCCGACCTTGGGTCGTTTTTGTAACGCACGAGAGTGTTTATCACATGGGTCTGCGCCGAAACCGCGGCTTGTGTAGGTTTCTCGGAAATTTTGGCTTCTGGTGTGATTTTCTCGGGAAATTTGGTACATGAGCTGGGACTCCGAGAAGATGAGGAGGCAGTGACTGGTTCATTGGGGGATTGAGGCTGTGAACTGGTAAATTTAGCAATTGTTAACGACCGCAGAAAAGGTACAGGTTTTGTGCAAGAAGTCAGTGTAGCTTTCATTAGTTTAGATCTGTTTCGTCGGGAAATATGCAAGGACCAGAACCCTTCTAGCGTTTGCCGTGCTGTGCGTAGAAAAGAGTTTGCGGGTTGAAACCGGGCACCGCTGTGCAGTGGGCTGTCGACGGAATGGTGGAAGGGACCAAGACATTTAGAGAGTGGACTCAAATAAAATGGTTCCCCACTCCCATCTAGGGATATATGCTTCACATAATTTTGAAACTTGGGATTGCTATTTATAATATTCATCCACAAAAGTCTCTTTTATCCAATTGAGTCCCTTACTTGGATTTTTGTTCAATTAACATATTCAAATATTATATTTTTCACATATTATGTTTTTCTCACCAATTAAATCAAATGACATTAACAATAAATTTAAAAATCAAAATATTTCACTTGTGCAATTTTTAGAATTTTAAAATCTGCTAGGGATAAATGAATTGTCAATACTCTGTTGAATTTAAATTTTGCAATATTCTGAATTGTCTCCTTTGCCTCAACGCAATTTTAAATGATTTATATAATCTTCAAGCAAATTACTTAAGAAAAAGCAAAAGCAATGGACTGTAATAAGAAAGTTCTGCATTCTCATCTGAGGATATATGCATAACACAACATTGAATCTTGGGATTGCAAGTTATAATATTCATCCACTAAAGTGTATTTTATGCAATTGGGTCCATTACTTGTATTTTTGTTCAATTAACATATTCAAATATTATATTTTTCACATATTATGTTTTTCTCACCAATTAAATCAAACGACATTAACAATAAATTTAAAAATCAAAATATTTCAC
Organism: Bruguiera gymnorhiza; assembly: GCA_020883675.1. Classification (NCBI taxonomy): domain Eukaryota; kingdom Viridiplantae; phylum Streptophyta; class Magnoliopsida; order Malpighiales; family Rhizophoraceae; genus Bruguiera; species Bruguiera gymnorhiza. The sequence goes on along the minus strand of JAIRCJ010000293.1, from coordinate 160,207 downwards.
TTGTGCAATTTTTAGAATTTTAAAATCTGCTAGGGATAAATAAATTGTCAATACTCTGTTGAATTTAAATTTTGCAATATTCTGAATTGTCTCCTTTGCCTCAACCCAATTTCAAATGATTTATATAATTTTCAGGCAAATTACTTAAGAAAAAGTAAAAGCAATGGACTGTAATAAGAAAGTTCTGCATTCCCATCTGAGGATATATGCATAACACAACATTGAATCTTGGGATTGCAAGTTATAATATTCATCCACTAAAGTGTATTTTATGCAATTGGGTCCATTACTTGTATTTTTGTTCAATTAACATATTCAAATATTATATTTTTCACATTTTATGTTTTTCTCACTAATTAAATCAAACGACATTAACAATAAATTTAAAAATCAAAATATATCAATTTTGCAATTTTTAGAAGTTTAAAATTTGCTAGGGATAAATGAATCGTCAATATTTTGTTGAATTTAAATTTTGCAAGTTTTTGAATTGTCTCCTTTGGCTCAACGCGATTTGAAACAACCAAAGCAATGGACTGTAATCAAAAGGTTCTGCACTCCCATCTAGGGATATATGCTTAACACAACATTGAAACTTCGAATTGCTATTTATAATATTCATCCACTAAAGTGTATTTTATGCAATTGAGTCCATCACTTGTATTTTTGTTGAATTAACGTATTCACATATTATATTTTTCTCACCTATCAAATCAAACGACATTAACAATAAATTTAAAAAACAAAATATTGCATTTTTGCAATTTTTGGAAATTTACAATCTGCTAGGGATAAATGAATTGTCAATACTCTGTGAAATTTAAAATTTACAATTTTTTTTGAATTGTCTCCTTTGCCTCAGCACAATTTGAAATCATTTATATAATCTTCTGGCAAATTACTTAAGAAAAAACCAAAGTAATGGATTGTAATCAAACGGTTCTGCACTCCTATCTAGGGATATATGCTTAACACAACATTGAAACTTGGAATTGCTATTTACAATATTCATCCACTAACATGCATTTTATGCAATTAAGTCCATTACTTGTATTTTTGTTCAATTAACTTGTTAAAATATTGCATTTTTCTCACCAATCAAATCTAACGACATTGACAACAAATTTAAAAATCAAAATATTGTGTTTTTGAAATTTTTAGAATTTTAAAATCTGCTTGGGATAAATAAATTGTCAATAAAATGCAGAATTATAATTTTGCAATTTTCTTAATTTTCTCCTTTGCCTCAATGCAATTTGAAAAGATTTATAGAATTCTTGTCTTTAGACAAATTACTTAAGAAAATGGAAAAGCAATGGACTCAAATAAGATGGTTCCCCACTCTTATCTAGGGATATATGCATAACACAACATTGAATCTTGGGATTGCAAGTTATAATATTCATCCACTCAAGTGTATTTTATGCAAATGGGTCTATTACTTGTATTTTTGTTCAATTAATATATTCTAATATTATATTTTTCACATATTATGTTTTTCTCACTAATTAAATTAAACGACATTAATAATAACTTTAAAAATCAAAATATTTCATCCACTAAAATATATGCTTAACACAACATTGAAACTTGGGATTGTTATTTAGAATATTCATCCACTAAAATGTATTTTATGCAATTGAGTCTGTTACTTGTATTTTTGTTCGATTAAGATATTCAAATATTATATTTTTTCACCAATCAAATCAAACAACATGAAGAATAAATTTAAAAATCAAAATATTGCATTTTTGCAATTTCTAGAATTTTAAAATCTATTAGGAATAAATAAATTGTCAATTCTCTATTGAATTTAAATTTAGCAATTTTCTGAATTGTCTCCTTTGCCTCAACGCAATTAGAAATGATTTATATAATCATCAGGCATATTACTTATAAAAAACAAAAGCAATCGACTGTAATAAGAAAGTTCTGCACTCCCATTGAGGGATATATGCTTAACACAACATTGAAACTTGGGACTGCTATTTATGATTTTCATCCACTAAAGTGTATTTTATGCAATTCAGTCCATTACATGTATTTTTGTTCAATTAAGATATGCAAATATTGTATTTTTCTCACCAATCAAATCAAACGACATTAACAATAAATTTAAAAATCAAAATATTGCATTTTTGCAATTTTTAGAATTTTAAAATTTGCTAGGGATAAATGAATTGTCAATACTCTATTTAATTTAACTTTTACAATTTTCTAAATTGTGTCCTTTACCTCAATGCAATTTCAAATGATTTATAAAATTCTTGTCTTCAGATAAATTACTTAAGAAAAAGGAAAAGCAATGGACTCTAATAAGGTGGTTCCCGACTCCAATCTCGAGATATATGCCTCACACAACCTTGAAACTTCGGATTGCTATTTATAATATGCAATTAACATATTCAAATATTATATTTTTCACACCAATTAAATCAAACAACATTAACAATAAATTCAAAAATCAAAATATTTCAATTTTACAATTTTTAGAATTTTAACATTTGCTAAGAATAAATGAATTGCCAATAGTCTATTAATGTTAAAGTTTGCAATTTTCTAAATTGTGTCCTTTGTCTCAACGCAATTTGAAATGATTTATATAATCTTCAGCCAAATTACTTAAGAAAAAGCAAAAGCAATAGACTATAATAAGAAGATTCTGCACTCCCATCTAAAGATATATGCTTAACATAACATTGAAACTTGGGATTGCTGTTTATAATATTTATCCACTAAAGTGTATTTTATGCAATTGAGTCCATTACTTGTAATTTTGTTCAATTAAGATATTCAAATATTGTATTTTTCTCTCCAATCAAATCAAACGACATTAATAATAAATTTAAAAATCAAAATATTGCATTTATCCAATTTTTAGAATTTTAAAATCTGCTAGGGATAAATGAATTGTCAATACTCTGTTGAATTTAAATTTTTCAATTTTCTGAATTGTGTCCTTTGCCTCAAAGCAATTTGAAAGGATTTATAGAATTCTTGGCTTCAGACAAATTACTTAAGAAAAAGGAAAAGCGATAGACTCTAATAAGGTGGTTCCCGACTCCAATCTCGGGATATATGCCTCACATAACCTTGAAACTTCAGATTGCTATTTATAATATTAATCCACTAAAGTGTCTTTTATGCAATTCAGTCCATTACTTGCATTTTTGCTCAATTAACATATTCAAATATTATATTTTTCACATATTATATTTTTCTCACCAATTAAATCAAATGACATTAACAATAAATTTAAAAATCAAAATATTGCATTTTTACAATTGTTAGAATTTTAAAATTGGCTAGGGATAAATGAATTGTCAATACTTTGTTGAATTTAACTTTTGCACTTTTCTAAATTGTCTCCTTTGCCTCAACGCAATTTGAAATGATTTATATAATTTTTAGGCAAATTATTTAAGAAAAAGCAAAAGCAAAGGACTGTAATAACAAGGTTCTGCACTCCCATATAGAGATATATGTTTAACACAACATTGAAACTTGGGTTTGCTATTTATAATATTCATCCACTAAAGTGTATTTTATGCAATCGAGACCATTACTTGTATTTTGTTTAATTAACATATTCAAATATTATATTTTTCTCACCAATTAAATCAAACGACATTACCAATAAATTTAAAAATCAAAATATTTAAATTTTGCAATTTTTAAAATTTAAAAATTTGGGAGGGATATATGAATTGTCAATACTATGTTGAATTTAACTTTTGCAATTTTCTAAATTGTCTCCTTTGCCTCAACGCAATTTGAAATGATTTATATAATTTCAGGCAAACTACTTAAGAAAAAGCAAAAGCAATGGACTGTAACAAGAAGGTTCCGCACACCTATCTTCGGATATGTGCTTAACCCAACATTAAAACTTGGGATTCGTATTTATAATATACATCTACTAAAGTGTATTTTATGCAATTCAGTCCATTACTGGTATATTTGTTCAATTAACTTATTCAAATATTATATTTTTCTCACCAATTAAATCAAACGACATTAATAATAAATTTAAAAATCAAAATATTTCAATTCTACAATTTTTAGGATTTTAAAATCTGCTAGAGATAAGTGAATTGTCAATACTCTGTTGAATTTAAATTTCGCAATTTTCTGAATTGTCTTCTTTCCCTCAACGCAATTTGAAATAATTTATATAATCTTCAAGCAAATTACTTAAGAAAAAACAAAAGCAATGGACTGTAATAAGAAGGTTTCGCACACCCATTTAGGGATATATGCTTAACCCAACATTAAAACTTTGGATTCCTATTTATAATATACAACTATTAAAGTGTATTTTATGCAATTGAGTCCATTACTTGTATATTTGTTCAATTAACATATTCAAATATTGTATTTTTCTTACTAATCAAATCAAACGACATTAACAACAAATTTAAAAATCAAAATATTGCATTTTTGGAATTTCTAGAATTTTAAAATCCGTTAGGGACAAATAAATTGTAAATAATCTATTGAATTTAAATTTTACAATTTTCTTAATTGTCTGCTTTGTCTCAATACAATTTAAAATAATTTATAGAATTTTTAGGCAAATTACTTAAGAAAAAGCAAAAGCAATGGACTGTAATAAGAAGGTTCCGCACACCCATCTAGGGATATATGCTAAACCCAACATTAAAATTTGGGATTCCTATTTATAATATACATCTACTAAAGTGTATTTTATGTAATTGAGTTCATTACTTGTATATTTGTTCAATTAACTTATTCAAATATTATATTTTTCTCACCAATTAAATCAAATGATATTAACAATAAATTTAAAAATCAAAATATTTCAATTTTGCAATTTTTTGAATTTTAAAATCTATTAGGGATAAATGATTTGCCAATACTTTGTTGAATTTAAATTTTGCAATTTTTTGAATTGTCTCCTTTGTCTCAACACAATTTGAAATGATTTATATAATCTTCAGGCAAATTACTTAAGAAAAAGCAAAAGTAATGAACTGTAACAAGAAGGTTCCGCACACTCATCTAGGGATATATGCTTAACCCAACATTAAAACTTCGGATTGCTATTTATAATATACATCTACTAAAGTGTATTTTATGCAATTGAGTCCATTACTTGTATATTTGATCAATTAACTTATTCAAATATTATATTTTTCTTACCAATTAAATCAAACGATATTAACAATAAATTTAAAAATCAAAATATTTCAATTTTGCAATTTTTAGGATTTTAAAATCTACTAGGGATAAATGATTTGTCAATACTCTGTTGAATTTAAATTTTGCAATTTTCTGAATTGTCTCCTTTGTCTCAACACAATTTGAAATGATTTATATAATCTTCAGGCAAATTACTTAAGAAAAAGCAAAAGTAATGGACTGTAACAAGAAGGTTCCACACACTCATCTAGGGATATATGCTTAACCCAACATTAAAACTTCGGATTGCTATTTATAATATACATCTACTAAAGTGTATTTTATGCAATTGAGTCCATTACTTGTATATTTGATCAATTAACTTATTCAAATATTATATTTTTCTTACCAATTAAATCAAACGATATTAACAATAAATTTAAAAATCAAAATATTTCAATTTTGCAATTTTTAGGATTTTAAAATCTACTAGGGATAAATGATTTGTCAATACTCTGTTGAATTTAAATTTTGCAATTTTCTGAATTGTCTCCTTTGTCTCAACACAATTTGAAATGATTTATATAATCTTTAGGCAAATTACTTAAGAAAAAGCAAAAACAATGGACTGTAACAAGAAGGTTTTGCACACCCATATAAGGAAATATGCTTAACCTAACATTAAAACTTGGGATTCGTATTTATAATATACATCTACTAAAGTGTATTTTATGCAATTGAGTCCATTACTTGTATATTTGTTCAATTAACATATTCAGATATTGTATTTTTCTCACCAATCAAATCAAACGACATTAACAACAAATCTAAAAATCAAAATATTGCATTTTTGCAATTTCTAGAATTTTAAAATCCGCTAGGGACAAATAAATTGTAAATAATCTATTCAATTTAAATTTTGCAATTTTCTTAATTGTCCCCTTTGCCTCAATACAATTTGAAATGATTTATAGAATTTTCAGGCAAATTACTTCAGAAAAAGCAAAAGCAATGGACTATAACGAGAAGGTTGCGCACACCCATATAGGGATATATGCTTAACCCAACATTAAAACATGGGATTCCTATTTATAATATACATATACTAAAGTTTATTTTATGCAATTGAGTCCATTACTTATATATTTGTTCAATTAACATATTCAAATATTGTATTTCTCTCACCAATCAAATCAAACGACATTAACAACAAATTTCAAAATCAAAATATTGCATTTTTGCAATTTTTAGAATTGTAAAATCCGCTAAGGACAAATAAATTGTAAATAATCTATTGAATCTAAATTTTGCAATTTTCTTAATTGTCTCCTATGCCTCAATACAATTTCAAATGATTTATAGAATTTTCAGGCAAATTGCTTAAAAAACAAGCAAAAGCAATGGACTGTAACAAGAAGGTTCCGCACACCCATCTAACGATATATGCTTAACCCAACATTAAAACTTGGGATTCCTATTTATAATATACATATACTAAAGTGTATTTTATGCAATTCAATCCATTATTTGTATATTTGTTCAATTAACATATTCAAATATTATATTTTTCTCACCAATTAAATCAAATAATATTAACAATAAATTTAAAAATCAAAATATTTCAATTTTACAATTTTTAGGATTTTAAAATCTACTAGGGATAAATAATTTGCCAATACTCTGTTGAATTTAAATTTTGCAATTTTTTCAATTGTCTCTTTTGTCTCAACACAATTTGAAATGATTATATAATCTTCAGGCAAATTACTTAAGAAAAAGCTAATGTAATGAACTGTAACAAAAAGGTTCTACAAACCCATCTTGAAATATATGCTTAACCCAACATTAAAACTTGGGATTCATATTTATAATATACATCTACTAAAGAGTATTTTATGCAATTGAGTCCATTACTTGTATATTTGTTCAATTAACATATTCAAATATTGTATTTTTCTCACCAATCAAATCAAACAACATTAACAAGAAATTTAAAAATCAAAATTTTGCATTTTAGCAATTTCTAGAATTTTAAAATCCACTAGGGACAAATAAATTGTAAATAATCTATTGAATTTAAATTTTGCAAATTTCTTAATTGTCTCCTTTGCCTCAATACAATTTGAAATGATTTATAGAATTTTCAGGCAAATTACTTAAGAAAAGGCAAAAGCAATGGACTGTAATAAGAAGGTTCCGCACACCCATCTAGGGATATATGCTTAACCCAACATTAAAACTTCGGATTGCTATTTATAATATACATCTACTAAAGTGTATTTTATGTAATTGAGTCCATTACTTGTATATTTGTTCAATTAAATTAGTCAAATATTCTATCTTTCTCACCAATTAAATCAAACGATATTAACAATAAATTTAAAAATCAAAATATTTCAATTTTGCAATTTTTAGGATTTTAAAATCTACTAGGGATAACTGATTTGCCAATACATTGTTGAATTTAAATTTTGCAATATTTTGAATTGTCTCCTTTGTCTCAACACAATTTGCAATGATTTATATAATCTTCAGGCAAATTACCTAACAAAAAGCAAATGCAATGGACTATAACAAGAAGGTTCCGCACACCCATCTAAGGATATATGCTTAACCCAACATTAAAACTTGGGATTCCTATTTATAATATACATCTACAAAAGTGTATTTTATGCAATTCAGTCCATTATTTGTATATTTGTTCAATTAACATATTCAAATATTATATTTTCTCACCAATTAAATGAAACGATATTAACAATAAATTTAAAAATCAAAATATTTCAATTTTACAATTTTTAGGGTTTTAAAATCTACTAAGGATAAATAATTTGCCAATACTCTGTTGAATTTAAATTTTGCAATTTTCTGAATTGTCTCCTTTGTCTCAACACAATTTGAAATGATTATATAATCTTCAGGCAAATTACTTAAGAAAAAGCAAAAGCAATGAACTATAACAAGAAAATTCTGCAAACCCATCTTGAAATATATGCTTAACCCAACATTAAAACTTAGGATTCGTATTTATAATATACATCTACTAAAGAGTATTTTATGCAATTGAGTCCATTACTTGTATATTTGTTCAATTAACGTATTCAAATATTGTATTTTTCTCACCAAGCAAATCAAACGACATTAACAACAAATTTAAAAATCAAAATATTACATTTTAGCAATTTCTAGAATTTTAAAATCCACTAGGGACAAATAAATTGTAAATAATCTATTGAATTTAAATTTTGGAAATTTCTTAATTGTCTTCTTTGCCTCAATACAATTTGAAATGATTTATAGAATTTTCAGGCAAATTACTTAAGAAAAGGCAAAAGCAATGGACTGTAACAAGAAGGTTCTGCACACCCATCTAGGGATATATGCTAAACCCAACATTAAAACTTGGGATTCGTATTTATAATATACATCTACAAAAGAGTATTTTATGCAATTGAGTCCATTACTTGTATATTTGTTCAATTAAAATATTTAAATATTGTATTTTTGTCACCAAGCAAATCAAACGACATTAACAACAAATTCAAAAATCAAAATATTACATTTTAGCAATTTCTAGAATTTTAAAATCCGCTAGGGACAAATAAATTGTAAATAATCTATTGAATTTAAATTTTGGAAATTTCTTAATTGTCTTCTTTGCCTCAATACAATTTGAAATGATTTATAGAATTTTCAGGCAAATTACTTAAGAAAAAGCAAAAGCAATGGACTGTAACAAGAAGTTTTCGCACACCCATCTAGGGATATATGCTTGACCCAACATTAAAACCTGGGATTCCTATTTATAATATACATCTACTAATGTCTATTTTATGTAATTGAGTCCATTACTTGTATATTTGTTCAATTAAATTATTCAAATATTCTATTTTTCTCACCAATTAAATCAAACGATATTAACAATAAATTTAAAAATCAAAATATTTCAATTTTGCAATTTCTAGGATTTTAAAATCTACTAGGGATAAATGATTTGCCAATACTCTGTTGAATTTAAATTTTGCAATTTTTTGAATTGTCCCCCTTGTCTTAACACAATTTGCAAAGATTTATATAATCTTCGGGAAAATTACTTAAGAAAAAGCAAATGCAATGGACTGTAACAAGAAGGTTCCGCACACTCATCTAGGGATATATGCTTAACCTAACATTAAAACTTCGGATACCTATTTATAATATACATCTACTAAAGTGTATTTTATGCAATTAAGTCCATTACTTGTATATTTGTTCAATTAACATATTCAGATATTGTATTTTTCTCACCAATCAAATCAAACGACATTAACAACAAATTTAAAAATGAAAATATTGGATTTTTCCAATTTTTAGAATTTTAAAATCCGCTAGGGACAAATAAAATGTAAATAATCCATTGAATTTAAATTTTGCAATTTTCTTAATTGTCTCTTATGCCTCAATACAATTTCAAATGATTTATAGAATTTTCAGGGAAATTACTTAAGAAAAAGCAAAAGCAATGGACTGTAACAAGAAGGTTCCGCACACCCATCTAGGGATATATGTTTAACCCAACATTGAAACTTGCAATTCCTATTTATAATATACATCTACTAAAGTGTATTTTATGCAATTCAGTCCATTACTTGTATATTTGTTCAATTAACATATTCAAATATTATATTTTTCTCACCAATTAAATGAAACGATATTAACAATAAATTTAAAAATCAAAATATTTCAATTTTGCAATTTTTAGGATTTTAAAATCTATTAGGGATAAATGATTTGCCAATACTCTGTTGAATCTAAATTTTGAAATTTTCTGAATTGTCTCCTTTGTCTCAACACAATTTGAAATGATCTATATAATGTTATGGCAAATTACTTAAGAAAAAGCAAAAGTAATGGACTGTAACAAGAAGGTTCCGCACACCCATCTAGGGAGATATGCTTAACCCAACATTAAAACTTGGGATTCGTATTTATAATATACATCTACTAAAGAGTATTTTATGCAATTGAGTCCATTACCTGTATATTTGTTCAATTAACATATTCAAATATTGTATTTTTCTCACCAAGCAAATCAAACGACATTAACAACAAATTTAAAAATGAAAAAATTGCATTTTAGCAATTTCTAGAATTTTAAAATCTGCTAGGGACAAATAGATAGTAAATAATCTAATGAATTTAAATTTTGCAAATTTCTTAATTGTCTCCTCTGCCTCAATAAAATTTGAAATGATTTATAGAATTTTCAGGCAAATTACTTAAGAAAAAGCAAAAGCAATGGGCTGTAACAAGAAGGTTTCGCACACCCATCTAGGGATATACGCTTAACCCAACATTAAAACCTGGGATTCCTATTTATAATATACATCTACTAAAGTGTATTTTATGCAATTCAGTCCATTACTTGTATATTTGTTCAATTAACATATTCAAATATTATATTTTTCTCACCAATTAAATGAAACGATATTAACAATAAATTTAAAAATCAAAATATTTCAATTTTGCAATTTTTAGCATTTTAAAATCTATTAGGGATAAATGATTTCCAATACTCTGTTGAATTTAAATTTTGCAATTTTTTGAATTGTCTCCTTTGTCTCAACACAATTTGCAATGATTTATATAATCTTTAGGCAAATTACTTAAGAAAAACCAAATGCAATGGACTGTAACAAAAAGGGTCCGCACACCCATCTAGGGATATATGCTTAACCCAACATTAAAACTTCGGATTCCTATTTATAATATACTTCTACTAAAGTGTATTTTATGCAATTAAGTCCATTACTTGTATATTTGTTGAATTAAGATATTCAGATATTGTATTTTTCTCACCAATGAAATCAAACGACATTAACAACAAATTTAAAAATCAAAATATTGGATTTTTGCAATTTCTAGAATTTTAAAATCCGTTAGGGACAAATAAAATGTAAATCATCCATTGAATTTAGATTTTGCAATTTTCTTAATTGTCTCCTTTGCCTGAATACAATTTGAAATGATTTATAGAATTTTCAGGCAAATTACTTAAGAAAAGGCAAAAGCAATGGACTGTAATAAGAAGGTTCCGCACACCCATCTAAGGATATATGCTTAACCCAACATTAAAACATGGGATTCCTATTTATAATATACATATACTAAAGTGTATTTTATGCAATTGAGTCCATTACTTGTATATTTGTTCAATTAACATATTCAGATATAGTATTTTTCTCAGCAATCAAATCAAACGACATTAACAAAAATATTTAAAAATCAAAATATTGCATTTTTACAATTTCTAGAATTTTAAAATCCGCTAGGAACAAATAAATTGTAAATAATCTATTGAATTTAAAGTTTGCAATTTTCTTAATTGTCTCCTATGCCTCAATACAATTTCAAATGATTTATAGAATTTTTAGGCAAATTACTTAAGAAAAAGCAATAGGAATGGACTGTAACAAGAAGGTTCTGCACACCCATCTAGGGATATATGCTTAACCCAACATTAAAACTTGGGATTCCTATTTATAATATACATCTACTAAATTCTATTTTATGTAATTGAGTCCATTACTTGTATATTTGTTCAATTAAATTACTCAAATATTCTATTTTTCTCACCAATTAAATCAAACGATATTAACAATAAATTTAAAAATCAAAATATTTCAATTTTGCAATTTTTAGCATTTTAAAATCTATTAGGGATAAATGATTTGCCAATACTGTGTTGAATTTAAATTTTGCAATTTTCTTAATTGTCTCTCTTGCCTCAAAACAATTTTAAATGATTTACAGAATTTTCCGGCAAATTCCTTAAGAAAAAGCGAAAGCAATGGACTGTGACAAGAAGGTTCTGCACACCCATCTAGGGATAGATGCTTAACCCAACATTAAAACTTGAGATTCGTATTTATAATATACATCTATTAAAGAGTATTTTATCCAATTGAGTCCATTACTTGTATATTTGTTCAATTAACATATTCAAATATTGTATTTTTCTCACCAATCAAATCAAACGACATTAACAACAAATTTAAAAATCACAATATTGCATTTTAGCAATTTCTAGAATTTGAAAATCAGCTAGGGACAAATAAATTGTAAATAATCTATTGAATTTAAATTTTGCAATTTTCTTAATTGTCTCCTTTGCCTCAATACAATTTGAAATGATTTATAGAATTTTCAGGCAAATTACTTAAGAAAAGGCAACAGCAATGGACTGTAATAAGAAGGTTCCGCACACCCATCTAGGGATATATGCTTAACCCAACATTAAAACATGGGATTCCTATTTATAAGATATATCTACTAAAGTGTATTTTATGCAATTGAGTCCATTACTTGTATATTTGTTCAATTAACATATTCAGATATTGTATTTTTCTCACCAATCAAATCAAACGACATTAACAAAAATATTTAAAAATCAAAATATTGCATTTTTGCAATTTCTAGAATTTTAAAATCCGCTAAGGACAAATAAATTGTAAATAATCTATTGAATTTAAAGTTTGCAATTTTCTTAATTGTCTCCTATGCCTCAATACAATTTCAAATGATTTATAGAATTTTCAGGCAAATTACTTAAGAAAAAGCAAAGGGAATGGACTGTAACAAGAAGGTTCCGCACACCCATCTAGGGATATATGGTTAACCCAACATTAAAACTTGGGATTCCTATTTATAATATACATCTATTAAAGTGTATTTTATGTAATTGAGTCCATTACTCGTATATTTGTTCAACTAAATTATTCAAATATTCTATTTTTCTCAACAATTAAATCAAACGATATTAACAATAAATTTAAAAATCAAAATATTTCAATTTCGCAATTTTAGGATTTAAAATCTACTAGGGCTAAATGATTTGCCAATAATCTGTTGAATTGAGATTTTGTAATTTTTTGAATTGCCTCCTTTGCCTCAACACAATTTGAAATGATTTATATAATCTACAGGCAAATTACTTAAGAAAAAGCAAATGCAATGGACTGTAACAAAATGGTTCCGCACACCTATTTAGGGATATATGCTTAACCCAACATTAAAACTTGGGATTCCTATTTATAATATACATCTACTAAAGCGTATTTTATGCAATTGAGTCCATTACTTGTATATTTGTTCAATTAACATATTCAGATATTGTATTTTTCTCACCAATCAAATCAAACCACATTAACAACAAATTTAAAAATCAAAATATTGCATTTTTGTCATTTTTAGAAGTTTAAAATCTGCTAGAGACAAATAAATTGTAAATAATCTATTGAATTTAAATTTTGCAATTATCTTAATTGTCTCTCTTGCCTCAAAACAATTTGAAATGATTTATAGAATTTTCCGGCAAATTCCTTAAGAAAAAGCGAAAGCAATGGACTATGACAAGAAGGTTCTGCACACCCATCTAGGGATAGATACTTAACCTAACATTAAAACTTGAGATTCGTATTTATAATATACATCTATTAAAGAGTATTTTATCCAATTGAGTCCATTACTTGTATACTTGTTCAATTAACATATTCAAATATTGTATTTTTCTCACCAATCAAATTAAACGACATTAACAACAAATTTAAAAATCACAATATTGCATTTTAGCAATTTCTAGAATTTTAAAATCCACTAGGGACAAATAAATTGTAAATAATCTATTGAATTTAAATTTTGCAATTTTCTTAATTGTCTCCTTTGCCTCAATACAATTTGAAATGATTTATAGAATTTTCAGCCAAATTACTTAAGAAAAAGCAAAAGCAATGGACTATAACAAGAAGGTTTCGCAGACCCATCTAGGGGTATATGGTTAACTCAACATAAAAACCTGGGATTCCTATTTATAATAAACATCTACTAAAGTGTATTTTATGTAATTGAGTCCATTACTCGTATATTTGTTCAATGAAATTATTCAAATTTTCTATTTTTCTCACCAATTAAATCAAACGATATTAACAATAAATTTAAAAATCAAAATATTTGAATTTTGCAAGTTTTAGGATTTTAAAATCTACTTGGGATAAATAATTTGTCAATACTTTCTTGAATTTAAATTTTGCAATTTTTTAAATTGTCTCCTTTGTCTCAACACAATTTGAAATGATTTATATAATCTTAAGGCAAATTACGTAAGAAAAAGTAAAAGCAATGGACTGTAACAAGAAGGTTCCACACACCTATTTAAGGATATATGCTTAACCCAACATTAAAACCTGGGATTCCTATTCATAATATACATCTACTAAAGTCTATTTTATGTAATTGAGTCCATTACTTGTATATTTGTTCAATTAAATTATTCAAATATTGTATTTTTCTCACCAATTAAACCAAACGATATTAACAATAAATTTAAAAATCAAAATATTTCAATTTTGCAAGTTTTAGGATTTTAAAATCTACTAGGGATAAATGATTTGCCAATACTCTATTGAATTTAAATTTTGCAATTTTTTGAATTGTCTCCTTTGTCTTAACACAATTTGAAATGATTTATATAATCTTCTGGCAAATTACTTTAGAAAAAGCAAAAGCAATGGACTGTAATAAGAAGGTTCCGCACACCCATCTAGGGATATATGCTTAACCTAGCATTAAAACTTGGGATTCCTATTTATAATATACATCTATTAGAGTGTATGTTATGCAATTGAGTCCATTACTTGTAGATTTGTTCAATTAACATATTCAGATATTGTATTTTTCTCACCAATCAAATCAAACGACATTAACAACAAATTTAAAAATCAAAATATTGCACTTTTGCAATTTCTAGAATTTTAAAATCAGTTAGGGACAAATAAATGTAAATAATCTATTGAATTTAAAGTTTGCAATTTTCTTAATTGACTCCTTTGCCTCAATACAATTTGAAATGATTTATAGAATTTTCAGGCAAATTCCTTAAGAAAAAGTAAAAGCAATGGACTGTAACAAGAAGGTTCCGTACACCCATCTAGGGATATATGCTTAACCCAACATTAAAACATGGGATTCCTATTTATAATATACATCTACTAAAGTGTATTTTATGCAATTGAGTCCATTACTTGTATATTTGTTCAATTAACATATTCAGATATTGTATTTTTCTCACCTATCAAATCAAACGACATTAACAACAAATTTAAAAATGAAAATATTGCATTTTTTCAATTTCTAGAATTTTACAATCCACTTGGAACAAATAAATTGTAAATAATCTATTGAATTTAAATTTTGTAATTATCTTAATTGTCTCCTATGTCTCAATACAATTTCAAATGATTTATAGAATTTTCAGGCAAATTACTTAAGAAAATGCAAAAGCAATGGACTGTAAGAAGAATGTTCCGCACACCCATCTAGGGATATATGCTTAACTCAACATTAAAACCTGGGATTCCTATTTATAATATACATATACTAAAGTGTATTTTATGTGATTGATTCCATTACTTATATATTTGTTCAATTAAATTATTCAAATATTTTATTTTTCTCACCAATTAAATCAAACGATATTAACAATAAATTTAAAAATCAAAATATTTCAATTTTGCAATTTTTAGGATCTTCAAATCTATGAGGGATAAATGATTTGCCAATACTCTGTTGAATTTAAATTTTGCAATTTTTTGAATTGTCTCCTTTGTCTCAACACAATATGAAATGATTTATATAATCTTTAGGCCAATTACTTAAGAAAAAGCAAATGCAATGGACTGTAACAACAAGGTTCCGCACACCCGTCTAGGGATATATGCTTAACCCAACATTAAAACCTGTGATTCCTATGTATAATATACATCTACTAAAGTGTATTTTATGCAATTGAGTCCATTACTTGTATATTTGTTCAATTGACATATTCAGATATTTTATTTTTCTCACCAATCAAATCAGACGACGTTAACAACAAATTTAAAAATCAAAATATTGCATTTTTGCAATTTCTACAATTTTAAAATCCACTAGGGACAAATAAATTGTAAATAATCTATTGAATTTAAATTTTGCAATTTTCTTAATTGTCTCCTATGCCTCAATACAATTTGAAATGATTTATAGAATTTTCAGGCAAATTACTTAAGAAAATGCAAAAGCAATGGACTGTAACAAGAATGTTCCGCACACCCATCTAGGGATATATGCTTAACTCAACATTAAAACCTAGGATTCCTATTTATAATATACATATACTAAAGTGTATTTTATGTGATTGAGTCCATTACTTATATATTTGTTCAATTAAATTATTCAAATATTCTATTTTTCT
This sequence comes from Bruguiera gymnorhiza, assembly GCA_020883675.1. Lineage (NCBI taxonomy): Eukaryota > Viridiplantae > Streptophyta > Magnoliopsida > Malpighiales > Rhizophoraceae > Bruguiera > Bruguiera gymnorhiza. The sequence continues at coordinate 143,799 of JAIRCJ010000293.1, read as the reverse complement.
CACCAATTAAATCAAACGATATTAACAATAAATTTAAAAATCAAAATATTTCAATTTTGCAATTTTTAGGATCTTTAAATCTACTAGGGATAAATGATTTGCCAATACTCTGTTGAATTTAAATTTTGCAATATTTTGAACTGTCTCCTTTGTCTCAACACAATTTGAAATGATTTATATAATCTTCAGGCAAATTACTTAAGAAAAAGCAAAAGCAATGGACTGTAACAAGAAGGTTCCGCACACCTGTCTAGGTATATACGCTTACCCAACATTAAAACTTAGGATTCCTATTTATCATATACATCTACTAAAGTGTATTTTATGCAATTAAGTCCATTACTTGTATATTTGCTAAATTCACATCTTCAGATATTTTATTTTTCTCACCAATCAAATCAAACGACATTAACAACAAATTTAAATTTCAAAATATTGCATTTTTGCAATTTCTAGAATTTTAAAATCCGCTAGGGACAAATAAATTTTAAATAATCAATTGAATTTAAATTTTGCAATTTTCTTAATTGTCTCCTTTGCCTCAATACAATTTGAAATGATTTATAGAATTTTCAAGCAAATTACTTAAGAAAAAGAAGAAGCAATGGACTGTATGAAGAAGGTTCCGCACACCCATCTAAGGATATATGCTTAACCCAACATTAAAACTTGGGATTCCTAGTTATAATATGCATTTACTAAAGTGTATTTTATGCAATTGAGTCCATTACTTGTACATTTGTTCAATTAACTTATTCAAATATTATATTTTCTCACCAATTACATCACACGATATGAATAATAAATTTAAAAATCAAAATTTGATTTTGCAATTTTTAGGATTTTAAAATCTATTAAGGATAAATGATTTGCCAATTCACTATTGAATTTAAATTTTGCAATTTTCTGAACTGTCTCCTTTCTCTCAACACAATTTGAAATGATTTATATAATCTTCAGGCAAATTACTTAAGAAAAAGCAAAAGCAATGGACTGTAACAAGAAGGTTCTGCACACCCATCTAGGGATATATGCTTAACCCAACATTAAAACTTGGGATTCCTATTTATAATATACATCTACTAAAGTGTATTTTATGCAATTGAGTCCATTACTTGTATATTTGTTCAATTAACATATTCAGATATTGTATTTTCTCACCAATCAAATCAAACGACATTAACGAACAAATTTAAAAATCAAAATATTGGATTTTTGCAATTTCTAGAATTTTAAAATCTGCTAGGGATAAATAAATTGTAAATAATCTATTGAATTTAAATTTTGCAATTTTCTTAATTGTCTCCTTTGCCTCAACACAATTTCAAATGATTTATAGAATTTTCAGGCAAATTACTTAAGAAAAGCAAAAGCAATGGACTGTAACAAGAAGGTTCCGCACACCCATCTAGGGATATATGCTTAACACAACATTAAAACTTGGGATTCCTATTTATAATATACATCTACTAAAGTGTATTTTATGGAATTAGGTCCATTACTTGTATATTTGTTCATTTAACATATTCACATATTGTATTTTTCTCACCAATCAAATCAAACGACATTAACAACAAATTTAAAAATCAAAATATCGCATTTTTGCAATTTTTAGAATTTTAAAATCCGCTAGGGATAAATAAATTGTAAATAATCTATTGAATTTAAATTTTTAATTTTCTTAATTGTCTGCTTTGCCTCAATACAATTTGAAATGATTTACATAATTTTTAGGCAAATTACTTAAGAAAAAGCAAAACAATGGACTGTAACGAGAAGGTTCCGCACACCCATCTAGGGATATATGCTTAACCCAACATTAAAACTTGGGATTCCTATTTATAATATACATCTACTAAAGTGTATTTTATGCAATTGATCCATTACTTGTATATTTGTTCAATTAAATTATTCAAATATTCTATTTTTCTCACCAATTAAATCAAACGATATTAACAATAAATTTAAAAATCAAAATATTTCAATTTTGCAATTTTAGCATTTTAAAATCTACTAGGGATAAATAATTTGCCAATACTTTGTTAAATTTAAATTTTGCAATTTTTTGAATTGTCTCCTTTGTCCTCAACACAATTTGCAATGATTTATATAATCTTCAGGCAAATTACTTAAGAAAAAGCAAATGCAATGGACTGTCACAAGAAGGTTCCGCACACCCATCTAAGGATATATGCTTAACCCAACATTAAAACTTGAGATTTCGATTTATAATATACATCTACTAAAGTGTATTTTATGCAATTCAGTCCATTATTTGTATATTTGTTCAATTAACATATTCAAATATTATATTTTTCTCACCAATTAAATCAAACGATATTAACAATAAATTTAAAAATCAAAATATTTCAATTTTGAAATTTTTAGGATTTTAAAATCTATTAGGGATAAATGATTTGTCAATACTCTGTTGAATTTAAATTTTCAAATTTTCTGAATTATCTCCTTTGTCTCAACACAATTTGCAAATGATTTATATAATCTTCAGGCAAATTACTTAAGAAAAAGCAAATGCAATGGACTGTAACAAGAAGGTTCCCCACGCCCATTTAGGAATATATGCTTAACCCAACATTAAAACTTGGGATTCCTATTTATAATATACATCTACTAAAGTGTATTTTATGCAATTGAGTCCATTACTTGTATATTTGTTCAATTAACATATTCAGATATTGTATTTTTCTCACCAATGAAATCAAACGACATTAACAACAAATTTAAAAATCAAAATATTGGATTTTTGCAATTTTTAGAATTTTAAAATCCGCTAGGGACAAATAAAATGTAAATAATCCATTGAATTTAAATTTTCCAATTTTCTTAATTGTCTCCTTTGCCTCAATACAATTTGAAATGATATATAGAATTTTCAGGCAAATTACTTAAGAAAAAGGAAAAGCAATGGACTGTAACAAGAAGGTTCCGCACACCCATCTAGGGATATATGCTTAACCGAACATTAAAACATGGGATTCCTATTTATAATATACTTCTACAAAAGTGTATTTTATGCAATTGCGTCCATTACTTGTATATTTGTTCAATTAACATATTCAGATATTGTATTTTTCTCACCAATAAAATGAAACGACATTAACAAAAATATTTAAAAATCAAAATATTGCATTATTGCAATTTCTAGAATTTTACAATCCGCTAGGGACAAATAAATTGTAAATAATCTATTGAATTTAAATTTTGCAATTTTCTTAATTGTCTCCTATGCCTCAATACAATTTCAAATGATTTATAGAATTTTAGGCAAATTACTTAAGAAAAACCAAACGCAATGGACTGTAAGAAGAAGGTTCCGCACACTCGTCTAGGAATATATGCTTAACCCAATATTAAAACTTGGGATTCCTATTTATAATATACATCTACTAAAGTATATTTTATGCAATTAGGTCCATTACTTGTATATTTGTTCATTTAACATATTCAAATATTGTATTTTTCTTACCAATCAAATCAAACGACATTAACAACAAATTTAGAAATCAAAATATCGCATTTTTGCAATTTTAGAATTTTAAAATCTATTAGGGATAAATGATTTGCCAATATCCTTTTGAATTTAAATTTTGAAATTTTCTGAATTGTCTCCTTTGTCTCAACACAATTTGAAATGATTTATATAATCTTCTGGCAAATTACTTAAGAAAAGCAAAAGCAATGGACTGTAACAAGAAGGTTCCGCACACCCATCTAGGGATATATGCTTAACCCAACATTAAAACTTGGGATTCCTATTTATAATATACATCTACTAAAGTGTATTTTATGCAATTGATTCCATTACTTGTATATTTGTTGAATTAACATATTCAAATATTGTATTTTTCTCACCAAGCAAATCAAACGACATTAACAACAAATTTAAAAATCAAAATATTGCATTTTAGCAATTTCGAGAATTTCAAAATCCGCTAGGGACAAATAAAGTGTAAATAATGTAATGAATTTAAATTTTGCAAATTTCTTAATTGTCTCCTTTGCCTCAATAAAATTTGAAATGATTTATAGAATTTTTAGGCAAATTACTTAAGAAAAAGCAAAAGCAATGGACTGCAACAAGAAGGTTTCGCACACCCATCTCAGGATATATGCTTAACCCAACATTAAAACCTGGGATTCCTATTTATAATATACATCTACTAAAGTCTATTTTATGTAATTGAGTCCATTACTTGTATATTTGTTCAATTAATTATTCAAATATTCTATTTTTCTCACCAATTAAATCAAACGATATTAACAATAAATTTAAAAATCAAAATATTTCAATTTTGCAATTTTTAGCATTTTAAAATCTATTAGGGATAAATAATTTGCCAATACTTTGTTGAATTTAAATTTTGCAGTTTTTTGAATTGTCTCCTTTGTCTCAACACAATTTGCAATGATTTATATAATCTTCAGGCAAATTACTTAAGAAAAAGCAAATGCAATGGACTGTAACAAGAAGTTCCGCACACCCATCTAGGGATATATGCTTAACCCAACATTAAAACTTGAGATTTCTATTTATAATATACATCTACTAAAGTGTATTTTATGCAATTCAGTCCAGTATTTGTATATTTGTTCAATTAACATATTAAATATTATATTTTTCTCACCAATTAAATCAAACGATATTAACAAGAAATAATCAAAATATTTCAATTTTGCAATTTTAGGATTTTAAAATCTATTAGGGATAAATTATTTGCCAATACTCTGTTGAATTTAAATTTTCAAATTTTCTGAATTATCTCCTTTGTCTCAACACAATTTGAAATGATTAATATAATCTTCAGACAAATTACTTAAGAAAAAGCAAAAGCAATGGACTGTAACAAGAAGGTTCCGCACGCCCATCTAGGGATATATGCTTAACCCAACATTAAAACTTGGGATTCCTATTTATAATATACATCTACTAAAGAGTATTTTATGCAATTGAGTCCATTACTTGTATATTTGTTCAATTAACATATTCAAATATTGTATTTTTCTCACCAAGCAAATCAAACGACATTAACAAAAATTTAAAAATCAAAATATTACATTTTAGCAATTTCTAGAATTTTAAAATCCGCTAGGGACAAATAAATTGTAAATAATCTATTGAATTAAATTTTGGAAATTTCTTAATTGTCTCCTTTGCCTCAATACAATTTGAAATGATTTATAGAATTTTCAGGCAAATTACTTAAGAAAAAGCAAAAGCAATGGACTGTAACAAGAAGGTTTCGCACACCCATCTAGGGATATATGCTTAACCCAACATTAAAACTTGGGATTCCTATTTATAATATACATCTACTAAAGTCTATTTTATGTAATTGAGTCCATTACTTGTATATTTGTTCAATTAAATTATTCAAATATTCTATTTTTCTCACCAATTAAATCAAACGATATTAACAATAAATTTAAAAATCAAAATATTTCAATTTTGCAATTTTTAGGATTTTAAAATCTACTAGGGATAAATGATTTGCCAATACTCTGTTGAATTTAAATTTTGCAATTTTTTGAATTGTCTCCTTTGTCTCAACACAATTTGCAATGATTTATATAATCTTCAGGCAAATTACTTAAGAAAAGCAAATGCAATGGACTGTAACAAGAAGGTTCCGCACACCCATCTAGGATATATGCTTAACCCAACATTAAAACTTGGGATTCCTATTTATAATATACATCTACTAAAGTGTATTTTATGCAATTGAGTCCATTATTGTATATTTGTTCAATTAACATATTCAAATATTGTATTTTTCTCACCAATTAAATCAAACGACATTAACAAAAATTTAAAAATCAAAATATTGCAATTTTTGCAATTTTTAGGATTTTAAAATCTCTAGGGATAAATAAATTGTCAATAATCTATTGAATTTAAATTTTTCCAATTTTCTTAATTGTCTCCTTGCTCAACACAATTTGAAATGATATATAGAATTTTCAGGCAAATTACTTAAGAAAAGAAAAGCAATGGACTGTAACAAGAAGGTTCCGCACACCATTCTAGGGATATATGCTTAACCGAACATTAAAACATGGGATTCCTATTTATAATATACTTCTACAAAAGTGTATTTTATGCAATTGCGTCCATTACTTGTATATTTGTTCAATTAACATATTCAAATATTGTATTTTTCTCACCAATAAAATGAAACGACATTAACAAAATATTTAAAATCAAAATATTGCATTATTGCAATTTCTAGAATTTAAAATCCGCTAGGGACAAATAAATTGTAAATAATCTATTGAATTTAAATTTTGCAATTTTCTTAATTGTCTCCTATGCCTCAATACAATTTCAAATGATTTATAGAATTTTTAGGCAAATTACTTAAGAAAAAGCAAAAGCAATGGACTGTAACAAGAAGGTTCCGCACACCCATCTAGGATATATGCTTAACCCAACATTAAACTTGGATTCCTATTTATATATACATCTACTAAAGTGTATTTTATGTAATTGAGTCCATTACTTGTATATTTGTTCATTAAATTATTCAAATATTCTATTTTTCTCACCAATTAAATCAAACGAGATTAACAATAATTTAAAATCAAAATATTTCAATTTTGCAATTTTTAGCATTTTAAAATCTACTAGGATAAATGATTTGCCAATACTCTGTTGAATTTAAATTTTGCAATTTTTGAATTGTCTCCTTTGTCTCAACACAATTTGCAAATGATTTATATAATCTTCAGGCAAATTACTTAAGAAAAGCAAATGCAATGGACTGTAACAAGAAGGTTCCGCACACCCATCTAGGGATATATGCTTAACCCAACATTAAAACTTGGATTCCTATTTATAATATACATCTACTAAAGTGTATTTATGCAATTGAGTCCATTACTTGTATATTTGTTCAATTAACATATTCAAATATTGTATTTTTCTCACCAATCAAATCAAACGACATTATAACAAAATTTAAAAATCAAAATATTGCAATTTTGCAATTTCTAGAATTTTAAAATCCGCTAGGGACAAATAAATGTAATAATCTATGAATTTAATTTTGCAATTTCTTAATTGTCTCCTTTGCCTCAATACAATTTCAATGATTTATAGAATTTTCAGGCAAATTACTAAGAAAAAGCAAAAGCAATGGACTGTAACAAGAAGGTTCGCACACCCATCTAGGATATATGCTTAACGCAACATTAAAACTGGGATTCCTATTTATAATATACATCTACTAAAGTGTATTTTATGCAATTGAGTCCATTACTTGTATATTTGTTCAATTAACATATTCAAATATTATATTTTTCTCACCAATTAAATCAAACGATATTAACAATAAATTTAAAAATCAAAATATTTCGATTTTGAAATTTTAGGATTTTAAAATCTATAGGGATAAATAATTTGCCAATACTTTGTTGAATTTAAATTTTGCAATTTTTTGAATTGTCTCCTTTGTCTCAACACAATTTGCAATGATTTATATAATCTTCAGGCAAATTACTTAAGAAAAAGCAAATGCAATGGACTGTAACAAGAAGGTTCCGCACACCCATCTAGGGATATATGCTTAACCCAACATTAAAACTTGGAGATTTCCTATTTATAATATACATCTACTAAAGTGTATTTTATGCAATTCAGTCCACTATTTGTATATTTGTTCAATTAACATATTCAAATATTCTATTTTTCTCACCAATTAAATCAAACGATATTAACAATAAATTTAAAAATCAAAATATTTCAATTTTGCAATTTTTTAGGATTTTAAAATCTATTAGGGATAAATGATTTGCCAATACTCTGTTGAATTTAAATTTTCAATTTTCTGAATTATCTCCTTTGTCTCAACAACAATTTGAAATGATTTATATAATCTTCAGGCAAATTACTTAAGAAAAAGCAAATGCAATGGACTGTAACAAGAAGGTTCCGCACACCCATTTAGGGATATATGCTTAACCCAACATTAAAACTTGGGATTCCTATTTATAATATACATCTACTAAAGCGTATTTTATGCAATTGAGTCCATTACTTGTATATTTGATCAATTAACATATTCAATATTGTATTTTTCTCTCCAATCAAATCAAACCACATTAACAAGAAATTTAAAAATCAAAATATTGCATTTTGTCATTTTTAGAAGTTTAAAATCTGCTAGGGACAAATAAATTGTAAATAATCTATTGAATTTAAATTTTGCAATTTTCTTAATTGTCTCTCTTGCCTCAAAACAATTTGAAATGATTTATAGAATTTTCGGCAAATTACTTAAGAAAAAGCGAAAGCAATGGACTGTAACAAGAAGGTTTCGCACACCCATCTAGGGATATATGCTTAACCCAACATTAAAACTTAGGATTCCATATTTATAATATACATCTATTAAAGAGTATTTTATCCAATTGAGTCCATTACTTGTATATTTGTTCAATTAACATATTCAGAATATTGTATTTTTCTCACCAATCAAATCAAACGACATTAAGAACAAATTTAAAAATCACAATATTACATTTTTGCAATTTCTAGAATTTTAAAATCCGCTAGAGACAAATAAATTGTAAATAATCCATTGAATTTAAATTTTGCAATTTTCTTAATTGTCTCCTTTGCCTCAATACAATTTGAAATGATTTATAGAATTTTCAGCCAAATTACTTAAGAAAAAGCAAAAGCAATGGACTATAACAAGAAGGTTCCGCACACCCATCTAGGTGTATATGCTTAACCCAACATTAAAACCTGGGATTCCTATTTATAATATACATCTACTAAAGTGTATTTTATGTAATTGAGTCCATTACTCGTATATTTGTTCAATGAAATTATTCAAATTTTCTATTTTTCTCACCAATTAAATCAAACGATATTAACAATAAATTTAAAAATCAAAATATTTCAATTTTTCAATTTTAGGATTTTAAAATCTACTTGGATAAATGATTTGGCAATACTCTCTTGAATTTAAATTTTGCAATTTTTTGAATTGTCTCCTTTGTCTCGACACAATTTGAAATGACTTATATAATCTTCTCGCAAATTACTTTTGAAAAAGCAAAAGCAATGGACTGTAACAAGAAGGTTTTGACACACCCATCTAAGGATATATGCTTAACCCAACATTAAAACTTGGATTCCTATTTATAATATACATCTACTAAACTGTATTTTATGCAATTGAGTCCATTACTTGTAGATTTGTTCAATTAACATATTCAGATATTGTATTTTCTCACCAATCAAATCAAACGACATTAACAACAATTTAAAATCAAAATATTGCATTTTTGCAATTTCAAGAATTTTAAATTCGTTAGGGACAAATAAATGTAAATAATCTATTGAATTTAAAGTTTGCAATTTTCTTAATTGACTCTTTTGCCTCAATACAATTTGAAATGATTTATAGAATTTTCAGGCAAATTCCTTAAAGAAAAAGCAAAAGCAATGAACTGTAACAAGAAGGTTCTGTACACCCATCTAGTGATATATGCTTAACCCAACATTAAAACTTGGCATTCCTTTGTATAATATACATCTACTAAAGTGTATTTCATGCATTGAGTCCATTAATTGTATATTTGTTCAATTAACATATTCAGATATTGTATTTTTCTCACCAATCAAATCAAACGACATTAACAACAAATTTAAAAACCAAAATATTGGAGTTTTGCAATTTGTAGAATTTAAAATCCGATAGGAACAAATAAAATGTAAATAATCTATTGAATTTTAAATTTTGCAATTTTCTTAATTGTCTCCTTTGCCTCAATACAATTTGAAATGATTTATAGAATTTTCAGGCAAAATTACTTAAGAAAAGGCAAAAGCAATGGACTGTAACAAGAAGGTTCCACACACCCATCTAGGGATATATGCTTAACCCAACATTAAAACATGGGTTCCTATTTATAAAATACATCTACTAAAGTGTATTTTTGCAATGGAGTCCATTACTTGTATATTTGTTCAATTAACATATTCAGATGTTGTATTTTTCTCACCAATCAAATCAAACGACATTAACAACAAATTTAAAAATCAAAATATTGCATTTTTGCAATTTTTAGAATTTTAAACTCCGCTAGGAACAAATAAATTGTAAATAATCTATTGAATGTAAATTTTGCAATTTTCTTAATTGTCTCCTATGTCTCAATACAATTTCAATGATTTATAGAATTTTTAGGCAAATTACTTAAGAAAATGCAAAAGCAATGGACTGTAACAAGAATGTTCCGCACACCCATGTAGGGATATATGCTTAATTCAACATTAAAACCTGGGATTCCTATTTATAATATACATATACTAAAGTGTATCTTATGTGATTAAGTCCATTACTTATATATTTGTTCAATTAAATTATTCAAATATTCTATTTTTCTCACCAATTAAATCAAACGATAGTAGCAATAAATTTAAAAATCAAAATATTTCAATTTTGCAATTTTTAGGATCTTCAAATCTATTAGGGATAAATGATTTGCCAATACTCTCTTGAATTTAAATTTTGCAATTGTTTGAATTGTCTCTTTTGTCTCCACACAATATGAAATGATTAATATAATCTTCAGGCCAATTACTTAAGAAAAGCAAATGCAATGGATTGTAACAAGAAGGTTCCGCACACCCATCTAGGGATATATGCCTAACCCAACATTAAAACCTGCGATTCCTATTTATAATATATATCTACTATAGTGTATTTTATGCAATTGAGTCCATTACTTGTATATTTGTTCAATTCACATATTCAGATATTGTATTTTTCTCACCAATCAAATCAGACGACGTTAACAAAAAATTTAAAAATCAAAATATTGCATTTTTGCAATTTCTACAATTTAAAATCCACTAGGGACAAATAAATTGTAAATAATCTATTGAATTTAAATTTTGCAATTTTCTTAATTGTCTCCTTTGCCTCAATACAATTTCAAATAATTTATAGAATTTTCAAGCAAATTACTTAAGAAAAAGCAAAAGCAATGGACTGTAAGAAGAAGGTTTCCGCACACCCATCTAGGGATATATGCTTAACCCAACATTAAAATTTGGGATTCCTAATTATAATGTACATCTACTAAAGTGTATTTTATGTAATTGAGTCCATTACTCGTATATTTGTTCAATGAAATTATTCAAATTTTCTATTTTTCTCACCAATTAAATCAAACGATATTAACAATAAATTTAAAAATCAAAATATTTCAATTTTGCAATTTTTAGGATTTTAAAATCTATTAGGGATAAATGATTTGCCAATACTCTGTTGAATTTAAATTTTGCAATTTTTTGAACTGTCTCCTTTGTCTCAACACAATTTGAAATGATTTCTATAATTTTCAGGCAAATTACTTGAGAAAAAGCAAAAGTAATGGACTGTAACAAAAGGTTCCGCACACCCATCTAGGGATATACGCTTACCCAACATTAAAACTTAGGATTCCTATTTATCATATACATCTACTAAACTGTATTTTACGCAATTAAGTCCATTACCTGTATATTTGCTAAATTTACATCTTCAGATATTTTATTCTTCTCACCAATCAAATCAAACGATATGAACAACAAATTTAAAATTCAAAATATTGCATTTTTGCAATTTCTAGAATTTTAAAATCCGCTAGAGACAAATAAATTTTAAATAATCTATTGAATTTAAATTTTGCAATTTTCTTAATTGTCTCCTTTGCCTTAATACAATTTCAAATAATTTATAGAATTTTCAAGCAAATTACTTAAGAAAAAGCAAAAGCAATGGACTGTAACAAGAAGGTTCCGCACACCCATCTAGGGATATATGCTTAACCCAACATTAAAACTTGGGATTCCTATTGATAATTACATCTACTAGAGTTTATTTTATGCAATTGTGTCCATTATTTGTATATTTGTTCAATTAACATATTCAAATATTATATTTTTCTCACCAATTAAATCAAACGATATTAACAATAAATTTAAAAATCAAAATATTTCAATTTTGCAATTTTTAGGATTTTAAAATCTATTAGGGATAAATGATTTGTCAATACTCTGTTGAATTTAAATTTTGCAATTTTTTGAACTGTCTCCTTTGTCTCAACACAATTTGAAATGATTTATATAATCTTTAGGCAAATTACTTAAGAAAAAGCAAAAACAATGGATTGTAACAAGAAGGTTCCGCACACCCGTCTACGGATATACGCTTACGTAACATTAAAACTTAGGATTCCTATTTATCATATACATCTACTAAAGTGTATTTTACCCAATTAAGTCCATTACTTGTATATTTGCTAAATTTACATCTTCAGATATTATATTTTTCTCACCAATCAAATCAAACGACATTAACAACAAATTTAAAATTCAAAATATTACATTTTTGCAATTTCTAGAATTTTAAAATCCGCTAGGGACAAATAAATTTTAAATAATCTATTGAATTTAAATTTTACAATTTTCTTAATTGTCTCCTTTGCCTCAATACAATTGGAAATGATTTATATAATTTTCAAGCAAATTACTTAAGAAAAAGCAAAAGCAATGGTCCGTAAGAAGAAGGTTCCGCACACCCATATAAGGATATATGCTTAACCCAATATTAAAACTTGGGATTCCTAGTTATAATATGCATTAACTAAAGAGTATTTTATGCAATTGAGTCCATTACTTGTACATTTGTTCAACTAACTTATTCAAATATTATATTTTTCTCACCAATTAAATCAAACGATATGAATACTAAATTTAAAAATCAACATTTGATTTTGCAATTTTTAGGATTTTAAAATCTATTAGGGATAAATGATTTGCCAATACACTATTGAATTAAATTTTGCAATTTTCTGAACTGTCTCCTTTGTCTCAACACAATTTGAAATGATTTATATAATCTTCAGGCAAATTACTTAAGAAAAAGCAAAAGCAATGGACTGTAACAAGAAGGTTCCGCACGCCCATCTAGGGATATATGCTTAACCCAACATTAAAACTTGGGATTCGTATTTATAATATACATATACTAAAATGTAAGCTATGCAATTGAGTCCATTACTTGTATATTTGTTCAATTAACGTATTCAAATATTGTATTTTTCTCACCAATCAAATCAAACGACATAAACAACAAATTTAAAAATCAAAATATTGCATTTTTGCAATTTCTAGAATTTTAAAATCCGCAAGGGATAAATAAATTGCAAATAATCTATTGAATTTAAATTTTTCAATTTTCTTAATTGTCTCTTTTGCCTCAAAACAATTTCAAATGATTTATAGAATTTTCAGGCAAATTACTTAAGAAAAAACAAAAGTAATGGACTGTAACAAGAAGGTTCCGCACACCCATCTAGGGATATATGCTTAACCCAACATTAAAACTTGAGATTCCTATTTATAATATACATCTACTAAAGTGTATTTTATGGAATTAGGTCCATTACTTGTATATTTGTTCATTTAACATATTCAAATATTGTATTTTTCTCACCAATCAAATCAAACGACATTAACAACAAATTTAAAAATCAAAATATCGCATTTTTGCAATTTTTAGAATTTTAAAATCCACTAGGGACAAATAAATTGTAAATAATCTATTGAATTTGAATTTTGCAATTTTCATAATTGTCTCCTTTGCCTCAATACAATTTGAAATGATTTACAAAATTTTCAGGCAAATTACTTAAGAAAAAGCAAAAACAATGGACTGTAATGAAAAGGTTCTGCACACCCATCTAGGGATATATGCTTAACCCAACATTAAAACTTGGGATTCCTATTTATAATATACATCAACTAAAGTGTATTTTATGCAATTGAGTCAATTACTTGTATATTTGTGCAATTAACTTATTCGAATATTATATTTTTCTCACCAATTAAATCAAACGATATTAACAATAAATTTAAAAATTAAAATCTTTCAATTTTGCAATTTTTAGGATTTTAAAATCAACTTGGGATAAATGATTTGCCAATACTCTGTTGAATTGAAATTTTGCAATTTTTCAAATTGTCCCCTTTATCTCAACACAATTTGAAATGATTTATATAATTTTCAAGCACATTGCTTAAGAAAAAGCAAAAACAATGGACTGTAACAAGAAGGTTCCGCACACCCATCTAGGGATATATGCTTAAGCCAACATTAAAACTTGGATTCCTATTGATAATATTCATCCACTTAATTGTATTTTATGCAATTGAGTTGATTACTTGAATTTTTGTTCATTTAACATATTCAAATATTATATTTTTCTCACCAATCAAATCAAACGATATTAACAACAAATTTAAAAATCAAAACTTTGCATTTTTGCAATTTTTAAAATTTTAAAATCTCCAAGGGACAAATAAATTGTAAATAATCTATTGAATTTAAATTTTGCAATTTTCTTAATTGTCTCCTTTGTCTCAACACAATTTGAAATGATTTATATAATCTTTAGGCAAATTACTTAAGAAACAGCAAAAGCAATGGACTGCAACAACAAGGTTCCGCACACCCATCTAGGGATATATGCTTAACCCAACATTAAAACTTGGGATTCCTATTCATAATATACATCCAGTAAAGTGTATTTTATGCAATTGAGTCCATTACTTGTATATTTGTTCAATTAACATATTCAAATATTGTATTTTTCTAACCAATCAAATCAAACGACATTAACAACAAATTTAAAAATCACAATATTGTATTTTTGCAATTTCTAGAATTTTAAAATCTGCTAAGGACAAATAAATTGTAAATAATCTATTGAATTCAAATTTTGCAATTGTCTTAATTGTCTCCATTGCCTCAATACAATTTGAAATGATTTATATAATTTTCATGCAAATTACTTAAGAAAAAGCAAAAGTAATGCACTGTAACAAGAAGGTTCCGCACACCCATCTAGGGATATATGCTTAACCCAACATTTAAACATGGGATTCCTATTTATAATATACATATACTAAAGTGTATTTTATGTAATTGAGTCCATTACTTGTATATTTGTTCAATTAACTTATTCAAATATTATATTTTTCTCACCAATTAAATCAAACGGTATTAACAATAAATTGAAAAATCAAAATATTTCAATTTTGCAATTTTTAGGATTCTAAAATCTACTAAGGATAAATGATTTGCCAATACTCTATTGAATTTCAATTTTGCAATTTTTTGAATTGTCTTCTTTGTCTCAACACAATTTGAAATGATTTATATAATCTTCAGGCAAATTACTTAGGAAAAAGCAAAAGCAATGGACGATAACAAGAAGGTTCTGCACACCCATCTAAGGATATATGCTTAACCCAACATTAAAACTTGGGATTCCTATTTATAATATACATCTACTAAAGTGTATTTTATGCAATTAAGTCCATTACTTGTATATTTGTTCAATTAACATATTCAGATATCGTATTTTTCTCACCAATCAAATCAAACGACATTAACAATGAATTTAAAAATTAAAATATTGCATGTTTGCAATTTCTAGAATTTTAAAATCCGCTAGGGACAAATAAATTGTAAATAATCTATTGAATTTAAATTTTGCAATTTTCTTAATTGTCTCCTTTGCCTCAATACAATTTGAAATGATATATAGAATTTTCAAACAAATTACTTAAGAAAAAGCAAAAGCAATGGACTATAACAAGAAAGTTCCGCACACCCATCTTGGGATATATGATTAACCCAACTTTAAAGCTTGGGATTCCTATTTATAATGTACATCTACTAATGTGTATTTCATGCAATTCAGTCCATTACTTGTATATTTGTTCAATTAACTTATTCAAATATTATATTTTTCTAACCAATTAAATCAAACGATATTAACAATAAATTTTAAAATCAAAATATTTCAATTTTGCAATTTTTAGGATTTTAAAATCTACTAGGGATAAATGATTTGCCAATACTCTGTTGAATTTAAATTTTGCAATTTTCTAAATTGTCTCCTTTGACTCAACATAATTTGAAATGATTTATATAATCTTCAGGCAAATTACTTAAGAAAAAGCAAAAGCAATGGACTATAACAAGAAGGTTCCGCACGCCCATCTTGGGATATATGCTTAACCCAACATTGAAACATGAGATTCCTATCTATAATATACATCTACTAAAGTGTATTTTATGCAATTGAGTCCATTACTTGTATATTTGTTCAATTAACATATTCAAATATTGTATTTTTCTCACCAATCAAATCAAACGACATTAACAACAAATTTAAAATTCAAAATATTGCATTTTTTCAATTTCTAGAATTTTAAAATCCGCTAGGGACAAATAAATTGTAAATAATCTATTGAATTTAAATTTTGCAATTTTCTTAATTGTCTCCTTTGCCTCAATACAATTTGAAATGATTTATAGAATTTTCAAACAAATTACTTAAGAAAAAGCAAAAGCAATGGACTATAACAAGAAGGTTCCGCACACCCATCTTGGGATATATGCTTAACCCAACTTTAAAGCTTGGGATTCCTATTTATAATGTACATCTACTAATGTGTATTTCATGCAATTCAGTCCATTACTTGTATATTTGTTCAATTAACTTATTCAAATATTATATTTTTCTCACCAATTAAATCAAACGATATTAACAATAAATTTTAAAATCAAAATATTTCAATTTTGCAATTTTTAGGATTTTAAAATCTACTAGGGATAAATGATTTGCCAATACTCTGTTGAATTTAAATTTTGCAATGTTTTGAATTGTCTCCTTTGTCTCAACACAATTTGAAATGATTTATATAATCTTCAGGCAAATTACTTAAGAAAAACCAAAAGCAATGGACTATAACAAGAAGGTTCCGTACACCCATCTAGGGATATATGCTTAACCCAACATTAAAACTTGGGATTCCTATTTATAATATACATCTACTAAATTGTATTTTATGCAATTGAGTCCATTACTTGTATATTTGTTCAATTAACATATTCAAATATTGTATTTTTCTCACCAATCAAATCAAACGACTTTAACAACAAATTTAAAAATCAAAATATTGCATTTTTGCAATTTCTAGAATTTTAAAATCCGCTAGGGACAAATAAATTGTAAATAATCTATTGAATTTAAATTTTGCAATTTTCTTAATTGTCTCCTTTGCCTCAATACAATTTGAAATGATTTATAGAATTTTCAAACAAATTACTTAAGAAAAAGCAAAAGTAATGGACTATAACAAGAAGGTTCCGCACACCCATCTTGGGATATATGATTAACCCAACTTTAAAGCTTGGGATTCCTATTTATAATGTACATCTACTAATGTGTATTTCATGCAATTCAGTCCATTACTTGTATATTTGTTCAATTAACTTATTCAAATATTATATTTTTCTAACCAATTAAATCAAACGATATTAACAATAAATTTTAAAATCAAAATATTTCAATTTTGCAATTTTTAGGATTTTAAAATCTACTAGGGATAAATGATTTGCCAATACTCTGTTGAATTTAAATTTCGCAATGTTTCTGAATTGTCTCCTTTGTCTCAACACAATTTGAAATGATTTATATAATCTTTAGGCCAATTACTTAAGAAAAACCAAAAGCAATGGACTGTAACAAGAAGGTTCCGTACACCCATCTAGGGATATATGCTTAACCCAACATTAAAACTTGGGATTCCTATTTATAATATACATCTACTAAATTGTATTTTATGCAATTGAGTCCATTACTTGTATATTTGTTCAATTAACATATTCAAATATTGTATTTTTCTCACCAATCAAATCAAACGACATTAACAACAAATTTAAAAATCAAAATATTGCATTTTTGCAATTTCTAGAATTTTAAAATCCGCTAGGGACAAATAAATTGTAAATAATCTATTGAATTTAAATTTTGCAATTTTCTTAATTGTCTCCTTTGCCTCAATACAATTTGAAATCATTTATAGAATTTTCAGGCAAATTACTTGAGAAAAAGCAAAAGCAATGGACTATAACAAGAAGGTTCCGCATACCCATCTAGGATATATGCTTAACCCAACATTAAAATTTGGGATTCCTATTTATAATGTACATCTACTAAAGTGTATTTTATGTAATTGAGTCCATTACTTGTATATTGTTCAATTAACTTATTCAAATATTACATTTTTCTCACCAATTAAATCAAACGATATTAACAATAAATTTAGAAATCAATATATTTCAATTTTGCAATTTTTAGGATTTTAAAATCTACTATGGATAAATGATTTGCCAATACTCTCTTGAATTTAAATTTTGCAATTTTCTGAATTGTCTCCTTTGTCTCAACACAATTTCAAATGATTTATATAATTTTCAACCAAATTACTTAAGAAAAAGTAAAAGCAATGGACTGTAACAAGAAGGTTCCACACACCCATCTAGGGATATATGCTTAACCAAACATTAAAACTTGGGATTCCTTTTTATAATATACATCTACTAAAGTGTATTTTATGGAATTGAGTCCATTACTTGTATATTTGTTCAATTAACATATTCAAATATTGTATTTTTCTCACCAATCAAATCAAACGACATTAACAACAAATTTAAAAATCAAAATATTCCATTTTTGAAATTTCTACAATTTAAAAATCCGCTAGGGACAAATAAATTGTAAATAATCTATTGAATTTAAATTTTGCAATTTTCTTAATTGTCTCCTTTGCCTCAATGCAATTTGAAATGATTTATAGAATTCTTGTCTTCAGATAAATTACTTAAGAAAAAGAAAAGTAATGGACCCTAATAAGATGGTTCCCCACTCCCATTTAGGGATATATGCTTCACACAACCTTAAAACTTGAATTTGCTATCTATAATATTAACCCACTAAAGTGTCTTTTATACAATTGAGTCCATTACTTATATATTTCTTCAATGAACATATTCAAATATTATATTTTTCTCACCAATCAAATCAAACGACATTAACCATAAATTTAAAAATCAAAATGTTGCGTTTCTGTAATTTTTAGAATTTTAAAATCGGCTAGGGATAAATGATTTGCCAATACTCTGTTAAATTTAAATTTCGCAATTTTTTGAATTGTCTCCTTTGTCTCAACACAATTTGAAATGACTTATATAATCTTCAGGCAAATTACTTAAGAAAACGAAAAAGCAATGAAGTGTAATAAGAAGGTTCTATACTCCCATCCATGGATGTATGCTTAACGCAACATTGAAACTTAGAACTGCTATTTATAATATTCATCCCTAAAGTGTATTTTATGCAATTGAGTCCATTACTTGTATTTTCGTTCAATTAACTTATTCAAATATTGTATTTTTCTCACCAATCAAATTAAACGACACTAACGAGAAATTTAAAAATCAATATATTGCATTTTTGCAATTTTTAGTAATTTTAAAATCTGCTAAGGATAAATAAATTGTCAATAATATGTTGAATTTAAATTTTGCAATTTTCTTAATTCTCACATATTGCTTCAATGCACTTTGAAATGATTTATAGAATTCCTGTGTTCGGAAAAATTCTTAAGAAACAAGAAAAGCAATGGACTCTAATAAGATGGTTCCGCACTCTCATCTAGGGATATATGCTTCATACAACCTTGAAACTTCAGTTTGCTATTTATAATATTCATCCACTAAAGTGTCTTTTATGCAATTGAGTCCATTACTTGTATTTTTGTTCAATTCACATATTCAAATATTATATTTTTCACATATTATATTTTTCTCACCAATTAAATTAAACGACATTAACAATAAATTTAAAAATGAAAATATTTCAATTTTTCAATGTTTAAAATTTTAAAATCTGGGAGGGATAAATGAATTATCAATACTTTGTTGAATTTAAATTTTGCAATTTTCTGAATTGTCTCCTTTGTCTCAACATAATTTGAAATGATTTATATAATCTTCGGGCAAATTACTTAAGAAAAAGGAAAAGCAATGCACTATAATAAGAAGGTTCCGCACTCCATCTAGGGATATATGCTTAACACAACATTGAAACTTGGGATTGCTATTTATAATATTCATCCACTAAAGTGTATTTTATGCAATTGAGTCCATTACTTGTATTTTGGTTCAATTAACTTATTCTAATATTGTATTTTTCTCACCAATCAAACTATTGCATTTTTGCAGTTTTTAGAATTTTAAAATCTACAAGGGATAAATAAATTGTCAATAATCTGTTGAATTTAAATTTTGCAATTTTCTTAATTCTCTCCTTTGCCTCAATGCAATTTGAAATGATTTAGAGAATTACTGTTTTCATACAAATTACTTGAGAAAAAGAAAAGCAATGGACTTCAATAAGATGATTCTGCACTCCCATCTAAGGATATATGCTTCACACAACCTTGACACTTGAGATTACTTGTATTTTTTTCAATTAACATATTAAATATTATATTTTCACATATTATGTTTTTCTCACCAATTAAATCAAACAACATTAACATTAAATTTAAAAATCAAAAAATTTCAATTTTGAAATTTTTTGAATTTTCAAATCTAGTAGGGATAAATAAATTGTCAATACTTTGTTGAATTTAAATTTTGCAATTTTTTGAATTGTCTCCTTTGCCTCAACACAATTTGAAATGATTTATATAATCTTTTGGCAACTTAGTTAAGAAAAAGTAAAAGCAATCGACTGTAATAAGAAGGTTCTGCACTCTCATCTAGGGATATATGCTTAACACAACATTGAAACCTGGGTTTGTTATTTATAATATTCATCTAATAAAGTGTATTTTATGTAATTGAGTCCATTAATTGTATTTTTGTTCAATTAACATATTTAAATATTATATTTTTCACATATTATATTTTTCTCACCAATTAAATCAAACGACATTAACATTAAATTTAAAAATCAAAATATTTCATTTTTGCACTTTTTCAAAATTTAAAATTTGTTACGATAAATGAATTGTCAATACTCTATTGGATTTAAATTTTGCAATTTTCGGAATTGTCTCCTTTGCTTCAATGCAATTTGAAATAATTATGTAATCTTCAGGCAAATTACATAAGAAAAGCAAAAGCAAAAGCAATCAACTGTAATAAAAAGGTTCTGCACTCCCATCTAGTGATATATGCTTAACACAACATTGAAACTTGGGACTGCTATTTATAATATTCATCCACTAAAGTGTATTTTATGCACTTAAGTCCATTACTTGTATTTTTGTTCAATTAACATATTCACATATTATATTTTTCACATATTATATTTTTCTCACCAATTAAATCAAATGACATTAACAATAAATTTAAAAATCAAAATATTTCAATTTTGCAATTTTTAGGATTTTAAAATCTACTAGGGATAAGTCAATTGTCAATACTCTATTGAATTTAAATTTTGCAATTTTTTGAATTGTCTCCTTTCCTCAATGCAATTTGAAATGATTTATATAATTTTCAGGCAAATTACTTAAGGAAAAGTAAAAGTAATGGACTTTAATAAGAAAGTTCTGCACTCCCATCTAGGGATATATGCTTAACACAACATTAAAACTTGGGATTGCTATTTATAATATTCATCCACTAAAGTGTATTTTATGCAATTGAATCCATTACTTGTATTTTTGTTCAATTAACTTTTTCAAATATTATATTTTTCTCACCAATCAAATCAAACGACTTTAACAACAAATTTATAAATCAAAATATTATATTTTTGCAATTTTTAGAATTTTAAAATCTGCTAGGGATAAATAAATTGTCAATCATCTGTTGAATTTAAATTTTGCAATTTTCTTAATTCTCTCCTTTGCCCTAATGCAATTTGAAATGATTTATAGAATTTCAGTTTTCAGACAAATTACTTAAGAAAAAGGAAAAGCAATGGACTCTAAAATGATGGTTCCGCACTCCCATCTAGGCATATATGCTTCATACAACCTTGAAACTTGAGTTTGCTATTTATAATATTCATCCGCTAATGTGTATTTTATGCAATTGAGTCCATTATTTGTATTTTTGTTCAATTAACTTATTCAAATATTGTATTTTTCTCACCAATCAAATCAAACGACATTAATAATAAATTTAAAAATCAAAATATTGCACTTTTGCAATTTTTAAAATTTTAATTGGTNTTAAGAAAAAGTAAAAGCAATGGACTGTAATAAGAAGGATCTGCACTCCCATTTAGGGATATATGCTTAACACAACATTGAAACTTGAGATTACTATTTATAATATTCATCCGCTAAAGTGTATTTTATGCAATTGAGTCCATTATTTGTATTTTTGTTTAATTAATTTATTCAAATATTGTATGCAATTGAGTCCATTATTTGTATTTTTGTTTAATTAATTTATTCAAATATTGTATTTTTCTCACCAATCAAATCAAACGACATTAATAATAAATTTAAAAATCAAAATATTGCACTTTTGCAATTTTTGGAATTTTAAAATTTATTAGGGATAAATGATTTGTCAATACTCTATTGAATTTAAATTTTGCAATTTTCTGAATTGTCTCCTTTGCCTTAACATAATTTGGAATGATTTAAATAATCTTTAGGCAAATTACTTAAGATAAAGCAAAAGCAATGGATTGTAATAAGAAGATTCTGCACTCCCATTTAGGGATATATGCTTAACACAACATTGAAACTTGAGATTGATATTTATAATATTCATCCACTAAAGTGTATTTTATGCAATTAAGTCCATTACTTGTATTTTTGTTCAATTAACTTTTTCAAATATTGTATTTTTCCCACCAATCAAATCAAACGACTTTAACAACAAATTTAAAAATCAAAATATTGTATTTTTTTAATTTTTAAAATTTTAAAATTTGCTAGGGATAAATAAATTATCAAAAGTCTGTTGAATTTAAAATTTTCAATTTTCTTAATTGTCTCCTTTGCCTTAATGTAATTTTAAATGATTTATAGAATTCCTATTTTTAAACAAATTACTTAAAAAAAAGGAAAAGCAATAGACTCTAATAAAACCATTCCGCACTCCCATCTAGGGATATATGCTTCACACAACCTTGAAACTTGAGATTGCTATTTATAATACTCATCCGCTAAAAGTGTCTTTTATGCAATTAAGTCCATTACTTGTATTTTTATTCAATTAACATATTCAAATATTATATTTTTCACATATTATATTTTTCTCACCAATTAAATCAAACGACATTAACATTAAATTTAAAAATCGAAATATTTCAATTTTGCAATTTTTTGACTTTTAAAATCTTGTTTGGATAAATGAATTGTCAATACTTTGTTGAATTTAAATTTCAAAATTTTTTGAATTGTCTCCTTTGCTTCAACACAATTTGAAATGATTTATATAATTTTCTGGCAACTTACTTAAGAAAAAGCAAAAGTAATCGACTATAATAAGAAGGTTCTGCACTCCCATCTAAGAATATATGTTTAACACAACATTGAAACTTGGGACTACTATTTATAATAATCATCCACTAAAGTGTATTTTATGCAATTGAGTCCATTACTTGTATTTTTGTTCAATTAACATATTCAAATATAATATTTTTCGCATATTATATTTTTCTTTCCAATTAAATCAAACGACATTAACAATAAATTTAAAAATCAAAATATTTTAATTTTGTAATATTTTGAATTTTAAAATCTGCTAGGGATAACTGAATTGTTAATACTCTGGTGTATTTAAATTTTGCAATTTTCTAAATTGTTTCCTTTGCCTCAATGCAATTTGAAATGATTTATAGAATTCTTGCCTTCAAACAAATTACTTAAGATAAAGGAAAAGCAATGGACCCTAATAAGATGGTTCCCCACTCCCATCTAGGGATATATGCTTCACACAACCTTGAAACTTGAGATTGCTATTTATAATATTCATCCACCAATGTGTATTTTACGCAATTAAGTCCATTACTTGTATTTTTGTTCAATTGACATATTCAAATATTATATTTTTCACATATTATATTTTTCTCACCAATTAAATTACACGACATTAACAATAAATTTTAAAATTGTAAAATCTACTAGGGATAAATGAATTGTCAATACATTGTTGAATTTAAATTTTGCAATTTTTTGAATTGTCTCCTTTGCCTCAACACAATTTGAAATAGTTTATATAATTTTCAGGCAAATTACTTAAGAAATAGCAAAAGTAATAGACTCTAATAAGAAGGTTCTGCACTCCTATCTAGGGATATATGCTTAACACAACATTGAAACTTGGGACTACTATTTATAATAATCATCCACTAAAGTGTATTTTATGCAATTAAGTCCATTACTTGTATTTTTATTCAATTAAATTATTCAAATATTGTATTTTTTTCACCAATCAAATCAAAGGACATTAACAACAAATTTAAAAATCAAAATATTGCATGTTTGCAATTTTTAGAATTTTACAATTTGCTAAGGATAAAAAAATTGTTAATAATCTATTGAATTTTAAATTTGCAATTTTCTTAATTCTCTCCTTTGCCTCAAGGCAATTTGAAATGATTTATGGAATTCCTATTTTCAGACAAATTACTTAAGAAAAGGGAAAAGCAATGGACTCTAATAAGATGGTTTTGCACTCCTATCTAGGGATATATTCTTCACACAACCTTGAAACCTGAGATTGCTATTTATAAGATTCATCCACTAAAGTTTCTTTTATGCAATTGAGTTCATTACTTGTATTTTTGTTCAATTAACATATTCAAATATTATATTTTTCGCATATTATATTTTTCTCACCAATTAAATCAAACGACTTTAACGATAAATTTAAAAATCCAAATATTTCGATTTTGCAAATTTTAGACTTTATAATCTGCTAGGGATAACTAAATTGTCAATACTCTGTTTAATTTAAATTTTGCAATTTTCTAAGTTGTCTCCTTTGCCTCAACACAATTTCAAATGATTTATATAATCTTTATGTAAATTGCTTAAGAAAAAGTAAAAGCAATGGGCTATAATAAAAAGGTTCTACACTCCCATCTAGGGATATATGTTGAACACAACATTGAAACTTGGGATTGCTATTTATAATGTTCATCCACTAAAGTGTATTTTAAACAATTGAGTCCATTATTTGTATTTTTCTTCAATTAACTTATTCAAATATTGTATTTTTCTCACCAGTCAAATCAAACGACATTAACAACAAATTTAAAAATCAAAATATTGCATTTCTGCAACTTTTAGAATTTTAAATTCTACAAGGGATAAATAAATTGTCAATAATCTGTTGAATTTAAATTTTGAAATTTTCTTAATTCTCGCCTTTGCCTCAATGAAATTTGAAATGATTTATATAATTTTCAGACAAATTACTTATGAAAAAGCAAAAGCAATGGATTGTAATAAGAAGGTTTTGCACTCCCATTTAGGGATATATGCTTAACACAACATTGAAACTTGGGATTGCTATTTATCATATTCATCCACTAAAGTGTATTTTATGGAATTGAGTCCATAACTTGTATTTTTGTTCAATTAACTTATTCAAATATTATATTTTTCCCACCAATCAAATCAAGCGACTTTAATAACAAATTTAAAAATCAAAATATTACATTTTTACAATTGTAAAATCTGCTAGGTAAAAATGATTTGTCAATATTCTATTGAATTTAAATTTTGCAATTTTCTGAATTGTCTCCTTTGCCTCAACAAAATTTGAAATGATTTATATAATCTTCAAGCAAATTACTTAAGAAAAAGCAAAAGCAATGGACTGTAATAAGAAGGTTCTGCACTCTCATCCAGGGATATATGCTTCACACAACATTTAAACTTGGAATTGCTATTTATAATATTCATCCACTAAAGTGTATTTTATGCAATTGAGTCCATTACTTGTATTTTTCTTCAATTAACATATTCAAATATAATATTTTTGGCATATTATATTTTTCTCACCAATTAAATCAAACGACATTAACAATAAATTTAAAAATCAAAATATTTCAATTTTGCAATTTTTTGAATTTTAAAATCTGCTAAGGATAACTGAATTGTCAATACTCTATTGAATTTAAATTTTGCAATTTTTTGAATTACCTCCTTTGTCTCAACGCAATTTGAAATGATTTATATAATCTTCAAGCAAAATACTTGAGAAAATGCAAAAGTAATGGACTGTAATAAGAAGGTTTTGCACTCCCATCTAGGAATATATGCATAACACAACATTGAATCTTAGGACTACAAGTTATAATATTCATCCACTAAAGTGTCTTTTATGCAATTGAGTTCATTACTTGCATTTTTGTTCAATTAACATATTCAAATATTATATTTTTTTCACCAATCAAATCAAACGACATTAACAACAAATTTAAGAATCGAAATATTGCATTTTCACAATTTTTAGAATTTTAAAATTTGCTAGGGATAAATAAATTGTGCACAATCTGTTGAATTGAAATTTTGCAATTTTCTTGATTGTCTCCTTTGCCTCAATGCAATTTGAAATGATTTATAGAATTCTTGTCTTCAGACAAATTACTTAAGAAAAAGGAAAAGCAATGAACTCTAATATGATGGTTCCCTACTCTCATCAAGGGATATATGCTTCACACAACCTAGAAACTTGAAATTGCTATTTATAATATTCATCCACTAAAGTATCTTTTATGCAATTGAGTTCATTACTTGTATTTTTGTTCAATTAACATATTCAAATATTATATTTTTCGCATATTATATTTTTCTCACCAATTAAATCAAACGACGTTAACAATAAATTTAAAAATTAAAATATTTCAATTTTGCAATTTTTAAAATTTTAAAATTTGCTAGGGATAAATAAATTCTCAATACACTGTTGAATTTAACTTTTGCAATTTTTTAATTGTCTCCTTTGCCTCAACGCAATTTGAAATAATGTATATAAGTTTTAGGCAAATCACTTAAGAAAAAGCGAAAGTAATGGACTATAATAAGAAATTTTGACACTCCTATCTGGGGATATATGCTTAACACAACATTGAAATTTGGGAGTGTTATTTATAATATTCATCCACATAATTGTATTTTAAGAAATTGAATCCATTACTTGTATTTTTGTTCAATTATCATATTCAAATATTGTATTTTTCTCACCAAACAAATCAAACGACATTAACAATAAATTTAAAAATCAAAGGATCATATTTTTGCAAGTTTTAGAATTTTAAAATCTGCCAGGAAGAAATGAATTGCAATACTCTATTGAATTTAACTTTTTCAGTTTTCTGAACTGTCTCCTTTACCTCAACGAAATTTGAAATAATTTATATAATCTGCAGGCAAATTACTTAAGAAAAAGTAAAAGCAATGCACTCTAATTGGAAGGTTTTGCACTCCCATCTAGGGATATATGCTTAACACAATATTGAAACTTGGGATTGCTATTTAGAATATTCATCCATTAAAGTGTATTTTATGCAATTTAGTTCATTACAAGTATTTTTGTTCAATTAACTTATTCAAATATTGTATTTTTCTCACCAATCAACTCAAACGACATTAAAAACAAATTTAAAAATAAAAAATATTGCAAATTTGCAATTTTTAGAATTTTAAAATCTGCTAGCGACAACTAAATTGTAAATAATCTGTTGAATTTAAATTTTGCAATTTTTTTAATTGTCTCCCTTGCCTCAATGCAATTTGAAATGATTTATAGAATTCTTGTCTTCAGACAAATTACTTAATAAAAAGGAAAAGTAATGGACTCTAATAATATGGTTCTACACTACCATTTAGGGATATATGCTTAACACAACATTGAAACTTGAGATTGCTATTTATAATATTCATCCTCTAAAATGTATTTTATGCAATTAAGTCCATTACTTGTATTTTTGTTCAATTAACATTTTCAAATATTGTATTTTTCTCACCAATCAAATCAAACGACATTAACAATAAATTTAAAAATCAAAATATTGTGTTTTTGCAATTTTTAGAATTTTAAAATCTGCTAAGGATAAATAAATTGTCAATAATCTATTGAATTTAAATTTTGCAATTTTCTTAATTCTCTCCTTTTCCTCAATGCAATTTGAAATGATTTATAGAATTCCTGTTTTAAGACAAATTACTTAAGAAAAAGGAAATGCAATGGACTCTAATAAGATAGTTCCGCACTCCAATCTATGGATATATGCTTCACACAACCTTGAAATTTGGGTTTGCTATTTATAATATTCATCCACTAAAGTGTCTTTTAAGCAATTGAGTCCATTACTTGTATTTGTCTTTAATTGACATATTCAAATATTATATTTTTCACATATTATATTTTTCTCACCTATTAAATCAAACGACAATAACAATAAATTTAAAAATCAATGTATTGCATTTTTGCAATTTTTAAAATTTTCAAATCTGCTAGGGATAAATGAATTGTTAATACACTATTGAATTTAACTTTTGCAATTTTCTGAATTGTCTCCTTTGCTTAACGCAATTTGAAATAATTTATATAATTTTCAAGAAAATTACTTAAGAAAAAGCAGAAGCAATGGACTGTAATAAGAAGGTTCTACACTCCCATTTAGGTATATATGCTTAACACAACATTGAAACTTGGGAGTGCTACTTATAATATTCATCCACTTAATTGTATTTTATGCAATTGAGTCATTACTTGTATTTTGTTCAATTAACATATTGAAATATTGTATTTTTCTCTGCAATCAAATCAAACGACATTAACAATAAATTTAAAAATCAAAAGATCGCATTTTTGCAATTTTTAGAATTTTAAAATCTACTAGGGAGAAATGAATTGTCAATACTTTGTTGAATTTAACTTTTGCAATTTTATGAATTATCTCCTTTGGCTCAACGTAATTTGAAATGATTTATATAATATTCAGGTAAATTACTTAAGAAAAGGTAAAAGCAATGCACTCTAATTGGAAGGTTTTGCACTTCTATCTAGGGAAATATGCTTAACACAACATTGAAACTTGGGATTGTTATTTATAACATTCATCTACTAAAGTGTTTTTCATGCTGTTGAGTCCATTACTTGTATTTTTGTTCAATTAACTTATTCAAATATTGTATTTTTCTCACCAATCAAAGCAAACGATATTAACAATAAATTTAAAAATCAAAATATTGCATTATTGCAATTTTTAGAATTTTAAAATCTGCTAGGGATAAATGAATTGTCAATACTCTGTTGAATTTAAATTTTGCAATTTTCTTAATTGTCTCCTTTGCCTCAATGCAATTTGAAATGATTTATGGAATTCTTGTCTTCAGGGAAATTACTTAAGAAAAAAGAAAAGCAATAGACTCTAATAAGATGGTTCTGCACTCCTATTTAGGGATATATACTTCACACAACCTTGAAACTTGGGTTTGCTATTTATAATATTCATCCACTAAAGTGTCTTTTTTGCAATTGAGTCCATTACTTGTATTTTTGTTCAATTAACATATTCAAATATTATATTTTTCACATATTATATTTTTCTCACCAATTAAATCAAACAACATTAACAATAAATATAAAAATCAAAATATTTCGATTTTGTAATTTTTAGAATTTTAAAATTTGCTAGGGATAACTGAATTGTCAATACTTTGTTGAATTTAAATTTTGCAATTTTCTAAATTGTCTCCTTTGCCTCAACGCAATTTGAAATGATTTATATAATCTTTAGGCAAATTACTTAAGAAAAAATAAAAGCAATAGACTGTAATAAGAAGGTTCTGCACTCCCATCTAGAGATATATGTTTAACATAACATTGAAATTTAGGATTACTATTTATAATATTCATCCATTAAAGTATATTTTATGCAAATGAGTCCATTAGAAGTATTTTTGTTCAATTAAATTATTCAAATATTGTTGTTCCCACAGCCTTGTATGGGTTGTAATTGTTGTCAACTAGGGTTAAGTGTGCAAGAGAGTAAAGTCATATGGAAGAGCAGTAAAGTCACATGGAAGGGCAAGAAAGTAAATCTGCCGCGTAAGGGCAAGAACGTAAATCCGCCATGTAAGCCCTATTAGGGTTTTATGGAAGAGAGTATATAAAGGCCTTGGAAGACAAAACTAGGGCAGAGGGCCAACACAATTGAATAAACAGCAACCCTACAGCAACCGGCCAAAAGGAAGAGAGAGCAGAACGGCAAGAGATCAGAAACAACACCACCAGGAGAGCAAACCAGAAACGTCACCACCGGGAGAGCAAACCAGAACGTGCAACCTCCTGCAAGCAAACCAGAAACACGTCCTGCAAGCAAACCAGAAACACATCCTGCAGGCAAACCAGAAACGCCTCCTGCAAGCAAACCAGAAACACATCCTGCAACCAAACCAGAAACGCACAACCAGCAAGAGGAGAAATAAGAAACAGACCACCCGGAAGAGAAGACAGCAGACCTGGTATCCGTGAGACCACCCGGAAGAGAAGACAGCAGACTAGAAGCGTGAGGCAGGGCAAGAGACGTGAACCAGAAAAACCAGTAGTGTAAGGCAGGCCAAGAGACGTGAAACAGCAGACCAGGAGCGTGAGACCAGAACGTGCAACGGCGTGACTGATCAGAAGCGTGGGGCAGGCCGTGAGACGTGAAACGGCAGACCAGAAGCTTGAGTGCAAGCTGTGAAACCTTGAGACGGTGAAAGCAGGAGCTGTGTGAGACAACCTAGAGAAGGAATTTGGCGAAGCATCGGAAAGAACTCGACGTATTTCTAGATTTCTTCAAGAGAGGTTAGAGAGCGTTGCGGTGAACTTCTAAGCGGCAGTGGAGCAGCCTTTCAATTCAACAGAGGCAAGACAAGCTAGACGAAGGGTAGACACAGTAAGTGACACTCTTTGTATTGTACTTGCTTAGTAATTGCAATAGTGAAAGGAGCAGAAGATTAAGACATCCATTGTAACTGGAATTCTCAAGTATAGTGGATAGTCTCGGTAAGGGAGAGTCCCTACCACCGTGGATGTACGTCACGTTGACGGAACCACGTAAATCTCGTGTGTCCTCAATTTGCTTTACGTTCTGTGTTTTGAATTGAGTTGTGAACGCAGCTAAAGTATCAGCCAACCCATAACCTAACGAAGACCTAAACAAGAACATCCGAATTGTCTATTAGGCAAGGTGTCTGAAAGGTGACTTTGGGGACTATTGTGATTAGTAGGTAGCAATAGATCTACCTTAGTCGAATCTGAGAAAGAGTTCGCTTTTAAGAAGAGATTGAAGTTGTTCACTTTCCTGCGAATTGTGAATTGTGGTGATACTGATTCACCCCCCCTCTCAGTATCACAAACTAGTAGATCCTAGGGTGAAGTTGGGAACTTCAAATATTTTATTTTTCTCATCAATCAAATGAAACGACATTAACAACAAATTTAAAAATCAAAATATTGCATATTTGCAATTTTTAGAATTTTAAAATCTGCTAGGGACAACTAAATTGTAAATAATCTGTTGAATTTAAATTTTGCACATTTCTTAATTGTCTCCCTTGCCTCAATGCAATTTGAAATGATTTATAGAATTCTTGTCTTCAGACAAATTACTTAAGAAAAAGGAAAAGTAATGGACTCTAATAAGATGGTTCTGCACTCCCATTTAAGGATATATGCTTAAAAGAACATTAAAACTTGGGACTGCTATTTATAATATTCATCCACTAAAGTATATTTTATGCAATTGAGTACATTACTTGTATTTCTGTTCAATTAACATATTCAAATATAACATTTTTCGCATATTATATTTTTCTCACTAATTAAATCAAATGACATTAAAAATAAATTTAAAAATTAAAATATTTCAATTTTGTAATTTTTTGAATTTTAAAATTTGTTAGAGATAACTGAATTGTTAATACTCTGTTGAATTTAAATTTTGCAATTTTCTGAATTGCCTCCTTTGCCTCAATGCAATTTGAAATGATTTATATAATCTTCTGACAACTTAAGAAAAAACAAAAGCAATGGGGTGTAATAAAAAGGTTATGCACTCCCATCAAGGGATATATGCTTAACACAACATTGAAACTTGGCGTTGATATTTATAATATTCATCTACTAAAGTGTATTTTATGCAATTTAGTCCATTACTTGTATTTTTGTACAATTAACTTATTCAAATATTGTATTTTCCTCACCAATCAAATCAAACGACATTAACAACAAATTTAAAGATCTGTTAAATTAATCTACTAGGGACAACTAAATTGTTAATAATATGTTGAATTCAAATTTTGCAATTTTCTTAATTGTCTCCCTTGCCTCAATGCAATTTGAAATGATTTACAGAATTCTTGTCTTCAGACAAATTACTTAAGAAAAAGGAAAAGTAATGGACTCTAATACGATGGTTCTGCACTCCCATCTAAGGATATATGCTTAAAACAACATTGAAACTTGAGATTGCTATTTATAATATTCATCCTCTAAAGTGTATTTTATGCAATTGAGTCCATTACTTGTATTTCTGTTCAATTAACATATTTAAATATTTTATTTTTCTCACCAATTAAATTAAACGACATTAATAATAAATTTAAAAATCAAAATATTTCCATTTTGCAATTTTTCAAATTTTAACATTTGGTAGGGATAAATGAATTGTCAATACTTTGTTGAATTTGAATTTTGCAATTTTCTGAATTTTCTCATTTGCCTCAACGTAATTTGAAATAATTTATATAATTTTCAGGCAAATTACTTAAGAAAAAAGAAAAGCAATAGACTCTAATAAGATGGTTTTGCACTCCTATATATGGATATATGCTTCACATAACCTTGAAACTTGGGTTTGCTATTTATAATATTCATCCACTAAAGTGTCTTTTATGCAATTGAGTCCGTTACTTGTATTTTTGTTCAATTAACATATTCAAATATGATATTTTTCACATATTATATTTTTCCCACAAATTAAATCAAATGACATTAACAATAAATTTAAAAATGAAAATATTTCAATTTTGTAATTTTTTGAATTTTAAAATTTGCTAGGGATATGTAAATTATCAATACTCTGTTGTATTTGAATTTTGCAATTTTCTGAATTTTCTGCTTTGCCTCAATGCAATTTGAAATGATTTATATAATCTTTAGGCAAATTACTTAAAAAAAAGCAAAAGCAATGGACTATAATAAGAAGATTCTGCACTCCCATCTAGGGATATATGTTTAACACAACATTGAAATTTGGGATTGCTATTTATAATATTCATCCACTAAAGTGTATTTTATGCAATTGAGTCCTTTACTTGAATTTTTGTTCAATTAACTTATTCAAATATTGTATTTTTCTCACTAATCAATTCAAACGACATTAACAACAATTTAAAAATCAAAATATTGCATTTTTGCAATTTTTAGAATTTTAAAATCTACTAGGGATAAATAAATTGTCAATAATCTGTTGAAATGATTTATAGAATTCCTATTTTCAGAGAAATTACTTACGAAAAAGGAAAGGCAATGGATTCTAATAAGATGACTCTACACTTCCATCTAGGGATTTATGCTTCACACAAATTTGAAACTTGAGTTTGCTATTTATAATATTCATCCACTAAAGTGTCTTTTATGCAATTGAGTCCCTTACTTGTATTTTTCACATATTATATTTTTCTCACCAATTAAATCAAACGACATTAACAATAAATATAAAAATCAAAATATTTCAATTTTGCAATTTTAGAAATTTAAAATCTACTAAGGATAACTGAATTGTCAATACTCTGTTGAATTTAAATTTTGCAATTTTTTGAATTGTCTCCTTTGCCTCAACGCAATTTGAAATAATATATATAATCTTCAAGCAAATTACTTAAGAAGAAGCAAAAGCAATGGACTATAATAAGAAGGTTCTGCACTCTCATCTAAGGATATATGCTTAACTACAACACTAAAATTTGGGATTTCTATTTATAATATTCATCCACTAAAGTGTATTTTATGCAATTGAGTCCATTACCTGGATTTTTGTTCAATTAAATTATTTAAATATTGTATTTTTCTCACCAATTAAATGAAACGACTTTAACAACAAATTTAAAAATCAAAATATGGCATTTTTGTAAGTTTTAGAATTTTAAAATCTGCTAAGGACAAATAAATTGTCCATAATCTATTGAATTTAAATTTTTCAATTTTCTTCATTGTCTCCTTTCCCTCAATGCAATTTGAAATGATTTATAGAATTCTTGTCGTCAGACAAATTACTTAGGAGAAAGGAAAAGCAATGGACTCTAATAAGATGCTTCCCTACTCCCATCAAGGGAATATGCTTCACACAAGCTTGAAACTTGAGATTGCTATTTATAATATTCATCAACTAAAGTGTCCTTTATGCAATTGAGTCCATTACTTGTAATTTTGTTCAATTAACATATTCAAATATTATATTTTTCACATATTATATTTTTATCACCAATTAAATCAAACAACATTAATAATAAATTTAAAAATCAAAATATTTCCATTTTGCAATTTTTCAAATTTTAACATTTGGTAGGGATAAATGAATTGTCAATACTCTGTTGAATTTAAATTTTACAATTTATCGAATTGTCTCCTTTTTCTCAATGCAATTTGAAATGATTTATATAATATTCAGGCAAATTACATAAGAAAAAGCAAAAGCAATGGATTGTAGTAAGATGGTTCTACACTCCCATCTTGAGATATATGCTTAACACAACATTGAAACTTTGAATTGCTATTTATAATATTCATCCACTAAGGTATATTTTATACAATTGAGTCCATTACTTGTATTTTTGTTCAATTAACTTATTCAAATATTATATTTTTCCCACCAATCAAATCAAATGACTTTAACAACAAATTTAAAAATCAAAATATTGCATTTGTGCAATTTTTAGAATTTTAAAATCTGCTAGGGATAAATAAATTGTTAATAATCTGTTAAATTTAAAATTTTTAATTTTCTTAATTGTCTCCTTTGCCTCAATGTAATTTGAAATGATTTATAGAATTCATGTCTTCAAACAAATTACTTAATAAAAAGGAAAAGCAATGGACTCTAATAAGATCGTTCCGCATTCCCATCTAGGGATATATGCTTCATAAAACCTTGAAACTTGAGATTGCTATTTGTAATATTCATCCACTAAAGTGTCTTTTATGCAATTGAGTTCAGTACTTGTATTTTTGTTCAATTAGCATATTCAAATATTGTATTTTCCACATAGTATATTTTTCTCATCAATTAAATCAAATGACATTAACGATAAATTTAAAAATCAAAATATTTCAATTTTGCAATTTTTAGAATTTTAAAATCTACTATGGATAAGTGAATTGTCAATACTCTATTGAATTTAAATTTTGCTATTTTTTGAATTGTCTCCTTTGCCTCAACGCAATTTGAAATGATTTATATAATCTTCAGGCAAATTACTTAAGAAAAAGCAAAAGCAATGAACTGTAATAAGAAGGTTCTACACTCCCATCTAGGGATATATTCTTAACACAACATTGAAACTTAGGTTTGCTATTTATAATATTCATTCAATAATGTGTATTTTATGCAATTGGTCCATTACTTGTATTTTTGTTCAATTAACATATTCTAATATTATATTTTTCACATATTATATTTTACGCACCAATTAAATCAAACGACATTATCATTAAATTTAAAAATCAAAATATTTCAATTTTGCACTTTTTTGAATTTTAAAATCGGTCAAGGATAAATGAATTGTCAATACTCTATTGAATTTAAATTTTGCAATTTTTGGAATTGTCTCCTTTGCCTCAACGCAATTTGAAATAATTTATGTAATCTTTAGGCAAATTACTTAAGAAAAAGTAATAGCAATCAACTATAATAAGAAGGCTCTACACTCCTATCTAGTGATATATACTTAACACAACATTGAAACATGAGATTGCTATTTATAATATTCATCCACTAAAATGTATTTTATGCAATTGAGTCCATTATTTGTATTTTTGTTCAATTGACATTCAAATATGATATTTCTCACATATTATATTTTTCCACCAATTAAATCAAATGACATTAACAATAAATTTAAAAATCAAAATATTTCAATTTTGCAATTTTTCAAATTTTAACATTTGGTATTGATAAATGAATTGTCAATACTCTGTTGAATTTAAATTTTGCAATTTTTTGAATTGTCTCCTTTACCTCAACGCAATTTGAAATGATTTATATAATCTTCAGGCAAATTACTTAAGCAAAAGCAAAAGTAATGGACTGTAATAAGAAGGTTCTGCACTCCCATCTGGGGATATATGCTTAACACAACATTGAAACTTGTGTTTGCTATCTATAATATTCATCCAATAAAGTGTATTTTATACAATTGAGTCCATTAATTGTATTTTTGTTCAATTAACATATTCAAATATTATATTTTTCACATATTATATTTTTCTCACCAATTAAATCAATCGACATTAACAATAAATTTAAAAAACAAAATACTTCAATTTTGCACTTTTTTGAATTTTAAAATCTCGTAGGAATAAATAAATTGTCAATACTCTGTTGAATTGAAATTTTGCAATTTTCTAAATTGTCTCCTTTGCTTCAATGGAATTTGAAATGATTTATATAATTTTCAGGCAAATTACTTAGAAAAAAGCGCAATTGAGTCCATTACTTGTATTCCTATTCAATTAACATATTCAAATATTATATTTTTCACATATTATATTTTTCTCAGCAATTAAATTAAATGACATTAACAATAAATTTAGAAATCAAAATATTTCAATTTTGCAATTTTTCGAATTATAAAATCTGCTAGGGATAAATGAATTGTCAATACTCTATTGAATTTTAATTCTGCAATTTTCTGAATTGTCTCATTTGCCATAAATTAATTTGAAATGATCTATATAATTTTCAGGCAAATTACTTAAGAAAAAGAAAAAGTAATGGATTGTAATAAGAAGGTTATGTAATCCCATCTAGGGTTATATCCTTAACGCAACATTGAAATTTAGGTTTGCTATTTATAATATTCATCCACTAAAGTGTATTTTGTGCAATTGAGTCCATTAGTTGTATTATTTTTTAATTAAGATATGCAAATATTGTATTTTTCATACCAATCAAATCAAACGACATTAACAATAAATTGAAAAATCAAAATACTACATTTTTGCAAGTTCTAGAATTTTAAGATATGCTAGGAATAAATGAATTGTCAATTCTCTATTGAATTTAAATTTTGCTATTTTTTGAATTGTCTCCTTTGTTTCAATGCAATTTGAAATGATTTATATAATCATAAGGCAAATTACCTATGAAAAAGCAAAAGCAATCGATTGTAATAAGAAGGTTCTGCACTCCCATCTAGGGATATATGCTTAACTCAACATTGAAATTTGGGACTGTTATTTATGATATTCATCCATTAAAGTGTATTTTATGCAATTAAGTCCATGACTTGTATTTTTGTTCAATTAAGAAATTCAAATATTGTATGTTTCTCACCAATCAAATCAAGCGACATTAACAATAAATTTAAAAATCAAAACATTCCATTTTTGTAATTTTTAGAATTTTAAAATCTGCTAAGGATAAACAAATTGTCAATAATCTGTTGAATTTATATTTTTCAATTTTCTTAATTCTCTCCTTTGCCTCAATGCAATTTGAAATGATTTATAGAATTCCTGCTTTCAGACAAATTACTTAGGAAAAAGGAAAAGCAATGGACTCTAATAATATGGTTCCCCACTCCCATCAAGGGATATATGCTTCACATAACCTTGAAACTTGAGTTTGCTATTTATAATATTCATCCACTAAAGTGTCTTTTATGCAATGGAGTCCATTACTTGTATTTTTGTTCAATTAACATATTCAAATATTATATTTTCTCACCAATTAAATCAAACGACATTAATAATAAATATAAAAATCAAAATATTTCGATTTTGCAATTTTTAGAATTTATAATCTGCTAGGGATAACTAAATTGTCAATACTCTATTGAATTTAAATTTTGCAATTTTTTGAATTGTCTCCTTTACCTTAACGGAATTTGAAATGATTTATATAATTTTCAGGCAAATTACTTAAGAAGAAGTAAAAGCAATGGACTGTAATAAAAAGGTTATGCATTCCCATCTAGGGATATATGCTTAACACAACATTGAAACTTGAGATTGCTATTTATAATATTCATCCTCTAAAGTGTATTTTATGCAATTGAGTCCATTACTTGTATTTTTGTTCAATTAACTTATTCAAATATTGTATTTTTCTCACCAATCAAATCAAACGACATTAACAACAAATTTAAAAATCAAAATATTACATTTTTGCAATTTTTAGAATTTTAAAATCTACAAGGGATACATAAATTATCAATAATTTGTTGAATTTAAATTTTGAAATTTTCTTAATTTTATCCTTTGCCTCAATACAATTTGAAATGATTTATAAAATTCTTATTTTCATACAAATTACTTGAGAAAAAGGAAAAGCAATGGACTCCAATAAGATGATTCTGCACTCCCATCTAAGGATATATGCTTCACACAACCTTGAAACTTGAGATTGCTATTTATAATATTCATCCACTAAAGTGTCTTTTATGCATTTAAGTCCATTATTTGTATTTTTGTTCAATTAACATATTCAAATATTATATTTTTCACATAATATATTTTTCTCACCAATTAAATCAAACGACATTAACATTAAATTAAAAATTCAAAATATTTCAATTTTGCAATTTTTTGAATTTTAAAATCTAGTAGGGATAAATGAATTGTCAATACTTTGTTGCATTTAAATTTTCCAATTTTCTGAATTGTCTCCTTTGCCTCAACATAATTTGAAATGCTTTATATAATCTTCTGGCAACTTAGTTAAGAAAAAGTAAAAGCAATTGACTGTAATAAGAAGGTTCTGCACTCCCATCTAGGGATATATGCTTAACACAACATTGAAACTTGGGATTGCTAGTTATAATATTCATCCACAAAAGTGTATTTTATGCAATTGAGTCCATTACTTGTATTTTTGTTCAATTAAGATATTCAAATATTTTATTTTTCTCACCAATCAAATCAAACGACATTAACAACAAATTTAAAAATGAAAATATTGCATTTTTGCAATTTTTAGAATTTTAAAATCTGCTAGGGATAAATGAATTGTCAATATTCTGATGAATTTAAATTTTGCAATTTTCTTAATTATGTCCTTTGCCTCAATGCAAACGACATTAACAATAAATTTAAAAATCAAAAGATTTCAATTTTTCAATTTTTAAAATTTTAAAATTAGCTAGGAATAAATGAATTGTCAATACTTTGTTGAAGTTAAATTTTGCAATTTTCTGAATTGTCTCCTTTGCCCCAAAGCAATTTGAAATGATTTATATAATCTTTAGGCAAATTACTTAAGAAAAAGCAAAAACAATGAATTGTAATAAGAAGGATCTAGAATCCCATCTAGGGTTATATCCTTAATACAACATTGAAATTTGGGATTGCTATTTATAATATTCATCCACTAAAGTGTATTTTATACAATTGAGTCTATTACTTGTATTTTTGTTCAATTAAGATATTCAAATATTGTATTTTTTCACCAATCAAATCAAACGACATTAACAATAAATTTAAAAATCAAAATATTGCATTTTTGCAATTTTTAGAATTTTAAAATCTGCTAGGGATAAACGAATTGTCAATTCTCTGTTGAATTTAAAATTTTCAATTTTCTTAATTGTCTCCTTTGCCTCAACGTAATTTGAAATGATTTGTAGAATTCTTATTTTCAGACAAATTACTTAAGAAAAAGGAAAAGCAATGGACTTTAATAAGGTGGTTCCCCACTCCTATCTCAGGATATATGCCTCACACAACCTTGAAACTTGGGAATGCTATTTATAATATTCATCCACTAAAGTGTCTTTTATGCAATTAAGTCAATTACTTGTATTTTTGTTCAATTAA
This sequence comes from Bruguiera gymnorhiza, assembly GCA_020883675.1. NCBI lineage: Eukaryota > Viridiplantae > Streptophyta > Magnoliopsida > Malpighiales > Rhizophoraceae > Bruguiera > Bruguiera gymnorhiza. Next base: position 103,846 of record JAIRCJ010000293.1, on the reverse strand, counting down.
CATATTCAAAGATTATATTTTTCCCACCACTTAAATCAAACAACATTAACAATAAATTTCAAAATCAAAAGATTTCAATTTTGTAATTTTTAAAATTTTAAAATCAACTAGGAATAAAAGAATTGCCAATACTTTGTTGAAGTTAAATTTTGAAATTTTCTGAATTGTGTCCTTTGCCTCAACGCAATTTGAAATCATTTATATAATTTTCAAGCAAATTATTTAAGAAAAAGCAAAAGCAATAGACTGTAATAAGAAGATTTTGCACTCCTATCTAAAGATATATGATTAACACAACATTAACATTTGAGTCTGCTATTTATAGCATTCATCCACTAAATTGTATTTTATGCAATTAAATCCATTACTTGTATTCCTGTTCAATTAACATATTCAAATATTATATTTTTCACATATTATATTTTCTCAACAATTAAATTAAACACCATTAACAATAAATTTAAAAATCAAAACATTTCAATCTTGCAATTTTTCAAATTTTCAAATATGCTAGGGATAAATGAATTGTCAATACTCTGTTGAATTTAAATTTTGCACTTTTCTGAATTGTGTCCTTTGCCTCAATGCAATTTGAAATGATGTATAGAATTCTTGGCTTCAGAAAAATTACTTAAGAAAAAGGAAAAGCAATGGACTTTGATAAGGTGGTTCTCCACTCCTATCTAGGGATATATGCTTCACACAACCTTGAAACTTAGGATTGCTATTTATAATATTCATCCACTAAAGTGTCTTTTATGCAATTCAGTCCATTACTTGTATTTTTGTTCAATTAACATATTCAAATATTATATTTTTCACATATTATATTTTTCCCACCACTTAAATCAAATAACATTAACAATAAATTTAAAAATCAAAAGATTTCAATTTTGCAATTTTTAAATAAATTATCAATACTCTGTTGAAGTTAAATTTTGCAATTTTTTGAATTGTGTCCTTTGCCTCAACGCAATTTGAAATGATTTATATAATCTTCAGGAAAATTACTTAAGAAAAAGCGAAAGCAATAGATTGTAATATGAAGATTTTGCACTCCCATCTAAAGATATATGCTTAACTCAACATTGAAATTTAGGACTACTATTTATAATATTCATCCAATAAAGTGTATTTTATGCAATTGAGTCCATTACTTGTATTTTTTTTTCCATTAACATATTCAAATATTATATTTTTCACATATTATATTTTTCTCACCAATGAAATTAAACGACATTAATAATAAATTTAAAAATCAAAATATTTCAATTTTGCAATTTTTTGAATTTTAAAATTTGCTATGAATAAGTGAATTGTCAATACTTTGTTGAATTTAAATATTGCAACTTTCTAAATTGTCTCCTTTGCCTTAACAACAAACAAAAGGAATGAACTGTAATAAGAAGGTTCTGTATCTCCTTTAGAGATATATCTTTAGCACAACATTGAAACGTGGGATTGCTATTTATAATATTCATCCACTAAATTGTATTTTATGCAATTGAGTCCATTACTTGTATTTTTGTTCAATTAAGATATTCAAATATTGTATTTTTCTCACCAATCAAATCAAATGACATTAACAACAAATTTAAAAATCAAAATATTGCATTTTTGCAATATCTGCTAAGGATAAATGAATTGTCAATACTCTATTGAATTTAAATTTTGCAATTTTCTTAATATAGCAATCTCAAATTTCAAGGTTGTATAAAGCATATATCCCTAGATGGGAGTGGGGAACCATCTTTTTGGAGTCCATTGGTTTCCTTTTTCCTAAGTAATTTATCTGAATACAGGAATTTTATAAATTATTTCAAATTACATTAAGGCAAAGGAGACAATTAAGAAAATTACAAAATTTAAATTCTACAGATTATTAACAATTTTTTTATCCCTAGTAAATTTTAAATTCTAAAAACTGCAAAAATGCAATATTTTGATTTTGAAACTTGTTGTTAATTTCGTTTGATTTAATTGGTGAAAAAAATATAATATGTGAAAAATATAATATTTGAATATGTCAATTGAAAAATATACAAGTAATGGACTCAATTCCACAAAAGACACTTTAGTGGATGAATATTATAAATAGCAATCTCAAGTTTCAAGATTGTGTAAAGCATATATCCCTCAATGGGAGAAGGGAACCATCTTTTTAGAGTCCATTGGTTTTCCTTTTTCCTAAGTAATTTGCCTGAACATAAGAATTCTATAAATCATTTCAAATTACATTGAGGCAATGAAAATAATTAAGAAAATTGCAAAATTGAAATTTTACAGATTATTGACAATTTCTTTATCCCTTATCCCTAGCAGATTTTAAAATTCTAAAAATTGAAAAAATGCAATATTTTGCTTTTTAAATTTGTGGTTAATGTCCTTTATTTTGATTGGTGAGAAAAATACAATATTTGAATAAGTTAGTTGAACAAAAATAAAACTAATGCACTTAATTGCATAAAATACACTTTCATGGATAAATATTATAAATTGCAATCCCAAATTTTAATGTTGTGTTAAGCATATATCCCACGATGGGAGTGCAGAACCTTCTTATTACAGTCCATTGCTTTTCTTAAGTAATTTGCCTGAAAATTATATAAATCATTTCAAATTGCATTAAGACAAAGGAGACAATTTAGAAAATTACAAAATTTAAATTCAACAGAGTATTAACAATACAGTTGTCCCAAGCAGATTTTAAAATTCAAAAAATTGCAAAATTGAAATATTTTGATTTTTAAATTTATTGTTAATGTCGTTTGATTTAATTGGTGAGAAAAATATAATATGTAAAAATATAATATTTAAATATGTTAATTGAACAAAAATACAAGTAATGAATTCAATTGCAAAAAATACACTTTAGTGGATGAATATTATAAATAGCAGTCTCTACTTTTAATGTTATGTTAAGCATATATCCCTACATGGGAGTGCAGAACCTTCTTATTACAATTGATTGGTTTTGCTTTTTCTTAAGTAATTTGCCTGAAATTTATATAAATCATTTCTAATTATGTTAAGGCATAGGAGACAATTCCGAAAATTGCAAAATTGAAAATCTACAGAGTATTGACAATTCATTTATTCCTAGCAGATTTTAAAATTCAAAGAATTGCAAAAACATAATATTTTGATTTTTAAATTTAATGTTAATGTCGTTTGATTTAATTGGTGAGAAAAATATAATATGTGAAAAATATAATATTTGAATATATTAATTGAACAAAAATACAAATAATTGACTCAATTGTATAAAATACACTTTAGTGGATGAATATTATAAATAGCAAACCCAAGTTTCAATGTTGTGTTAAGTATATATTCCTAGATGGGAGTGTAGAACCTTCTTAGTACATTCCATTGATTTTGCTTTTTCTTAAGTAATTTGCCTGAAAATTATATAAATCATTTCAAATTACGTTGAGGCAAAAGAGACAATTCAGAAAATTGCAAAAGTTAAATTCAATAGAGTATTGATAATTCATTTATCCCTAGCAGATTTTAAAATTCCAACAAATTGGAAAAATCCAATATTTTGATTTTAAAATTTATTGTTACTGTCGTTTGATTTAATTTGTGAGAAAAATATTATATTTGAACATATCAACTGAACAAAAATACAAGTAATGGACTCAATTCCATAGAAGACACTTTAGTAGATGAATATTATAAATAGCAATCTCAAGTTTCAAGGTTGTGTAAAGCATATATCCCTAGATGAGAGTGGGGAACCATCTTTTTAGAGTCCATTGGTTTTTCATTTTCCTAAGTAATTTGTCTGAAGACAGGAATTCTATAAATCATTTTAAATTACATTGAGGAAAAGGAGACAATTAAGAAAATTGCAAAATTTAAATTCTACAGATTATTAACAATTTATTTATTCCTAGCAGATTTTAAAATTCTAAAATTGAAAAAATGCAATATTTTGATTTTCAAATTTGTTGTTAATGTCGTTTGATTTAATTGGTGAGAAAAATAAAATATGTGAAAAATATATTATTTGAATATGTCAATTGAAAAAATATACAAATAATGGACTTAATTCCACAAAAGAAACTTTAGTGGATGAATATTATAAATAACAATCTCAAGCTTCAAGGTTGTGTAAAGCATATATCCCTAGATGAGAGTGGGGAACCATCTTTTTAGATTCCATTGGTTTTCTTTTTTCCTAAGTAATTTGTCTGAACACAGGAATTTTATAAATCATTTCAAATTACATTGAGGCAAAGGAGACAATTAAGAAAATTACAAAATTTAAATTCTACAGATTATTGACAATTCCTTTATCCCTTATCCCTAGCAGATTTTAAAATTCTAAAAATTGAAAAAATGCAATATTTTGCTTTTTAAATTTGTGGTTAATGTCCTTTAATTTGATTGGTAAGAAAAATACAATATTTGAATAAGTTAGTTGAATAAAAATACAAGTAATGCACTCAATTGCATAAAATACACTTTCATGGATCAATATTATAAATAGCAATCCTAAGTTTTAATGTTATGTTAAGCATATATCCCTTGATGGGAGTGCAGAACCTTCTTATTACAGTCCATTGCTTTTGTTTTTTCTTAAACAATTTGCCTGAAGATTATATAAATCATTTCAAATTGCGTTAAGGTAAGGGACACAATTGAAAAAATAGAAAAATTTAACTTCAACAGAGTATTGACATTTCATTTATCCCTAACAAATTTTAAAATTTTAAAAATTGCAAAATTGAAATATTTTGATTTTTAAATTATTGTTAATATCATTTGATTTAATTGGTGAGAAAAATATAATATGTGAAAAATATAATATTTGAATCTGTTAATTAAGCAAAATTACAAGTAATGGACTTAATTTCATAAAAGACACTTTAGATGGGAGTGGGGAACCATCTTGTTAAAGTCATTTCCTTTTCCTTTTTCTTAACTAATTTGTCTGAAGATAAGAATTGTATAAATTATTTCAAATTGCATTGAGGCAAAGGAGACAATTAGGAAATTTTCAAAATTTAAATTCAACAGATTATTGACAATTTATTTATCCTAACAGATTTTAAAATTCTAGAAATTGCAAAAGTGCAATATTTTGATTTTTAAATTTGTTGTTAATGTAGTTTGATTTGATTTGGTTAGAAAAATACAATATTTGAATAAGTTAATTGAACTAAATTACAAGTAATGAACTCAATTGCATTAAAATACACTTTAGTGGATGAATATTATAAATAGCAATCCCAAGTTTCAATGTTGTGTTTAAGCACATATCCCTAAATGGGAGTGCAGAACCTTCTTATTACAGTGCATTGCTTTTGCTTTTTCTTATAATATTTGAATAAGTTGATTGAACAAAAATACAAGTAATGGACTCAATTGAAAAAAATACACTTTAGTGGTTGAATATTATAAATAAGAAACTCAAGTTTCAAGATTATGTGAAGCATATATCCTTAGATAGGAGTGCGGAACCGTCTTATTAGAGTCCATTACTTTTCCTTTTTCTTAAGTAATTTGTCTGAACACAGCAATTCTTTAAATCATTTCAAATTGCATTGAGGGAAAGGAGAGAATTAAGAAAATTGCAAAATTAAAATTCAACAGATTTTTGACAATTTATTTATCCCTTGCAAATTTTAAAATTCTAAAAATTACAAAAATGCAATATTTTGATCTTTAAATTTGTTGTTAATGTAGTTTGATTTGATTGGTTAGAAAAATACAATATTTGAATAAGTTAATTGAACAAAATTACAAGTAATGAACTCAATTGCATAAAATACACTTTAGTCGATGAATATTATAAATAGCAATCCCAAGTTTCAATGTTTTGTTAAGCATATATCCCTCGATGGGAATGCAAAACCTTCTTATTACAGTGCATTGCTTTTGCTTTTTCTTAAGTAATTTGCATCAAGATTATATAAATTATTTCAAATTTCATTGAGGCAAAGGAGACAATTCAAAAAATAGCAAAATTTCAATTCAACAGAGTATTCACAATTCATTTATCCCTAGCAGATTTTAAAATTCTAAAAATTGCAAAAATGCAATATTTTGATTTTTAAATTTATTATTAATGTTGTTTGATTTGATTGGGGAGAAAAATACAATATTTGAATATGTTAACTGAACACAAAAACAAAGTAATGGACTCAATTGTGTAAAAAACACTTTAGTGGATGAATATTATAAAAACCAGTCCCAAGTTTCAATGTCGTGTTAAGCATATATCCCTAGATGGGAGTGCAGAGCCTTCTTATTACAGTCAATTGCTTTTGCTTTTACTTTAGTAATTTGCCTGAATATTATATAAATTATTTCAAATTGCGTTGAGGCAAAGGAGATGATTTCGAAAAATGCAAAATTTAAATTCAACAAAGTATTGACAATTCACTTATCCCTAGCAGATTTTAAAATTCAAAAAAGTGCAAAATTGAAATATTTTGATTTTTAAATTTAATGTTAATGTCGTTTGATTTAATTGATGAGAAAAATATAATATGTGAAAAATATAATATTTAAATATGTTAATAGAACAAAAATACGAATAATGGACACAATTGCATAAAATACAGTTTAGTGGATGAATATTTTAAATAGCAAACCCAAGTTTCAATGTTGTGTCAAGCATATATCCCTAGATGGGAGTTCAGAACCTTCTTATTACAGTCCATTGCTTTTGCTTTTTCTTAAAAAATTTGCCTGAAGATTATATAAATTATTTTAAATTCCGTTGAGGCAAAGGAGAGAATTAAGAAAATTGAAAAATTTAAATTCTACAGATTATTGACAATTTATTTATCCTTACCAGATTTTAAAATTCTAAAAATTGCAAAAATGCAATATTTTGATGTTTAAATTTGTTGTTAATATCGTTAGATTTGATGGGAGAGAAAAATACAATATTTGAATAAGTTAATTGAACAAAAATACAAGTAATGGACTCAATTGCAAAAAATACACTTTAGTGGAGGAATATTATAAATAACAAACTCAAGTTTCAAGGTTGTGTGAAGCATATATCCTTAGATGGGAGTGCAGAACCATCTTATTAGAGTCCATTGCTTTTCCTTTATCTTAAGTAATTTGTCTGAAAACAGCAATTCTTTAAATCATTTCAAATTGCATTGAGGGAAAGTAGAGAATTAAGAAAATTGCAAAATTTAAATTCAACAGATTATTGACAATTTATTTATCCCATGCAAATTTTAAAATTCTAAAAATTGCAAAAATGCAATATTTTGATGTTTAAATTTGTTGTTCATGTCGTTTGATTTGATGGGTGAGAAAAATACAATATTTGAATAAGTTGATTGAACAAAAATACAAGTAATAGACTCAATTGAAAAAAATACACTTTAGTGGTTGAATATTATAAATAAGAAACTCAAGTTTCAAGATTATGTGAAGCATATATCCTTAGATAGGAGTGCGGAACCGTCTTATTAGAGTCCATTACTTTTCCTTTTTCTTAAGTAATTTGTCTGAACACAGCAATTCTTTAAATCATTTCAAATTGCATTGAGGGAAAGGAGAGAATTAAGAAAATTGCAAAATTAAAATTCAACAGATTTTTGACAATTTATTTATCCCTTGCAAATTTTAAAATTCTAAAAATTACAAACATGCAATATTTTGATGTTTCAATTTGTTCTTAATGTAGTTTGATTTGATTGGTTAGAAAAATACAATATTTGAATAAGTTAATTGAACAAAATTACAAGTAATGAACTCAATTGCATAAAATACACTTTAGTCGATGAATATTATAAATAGCAATCCCAAGTTTCAATGTTGTGTTAAGCATATATCCCTCGATGGGAATGCAAAACCTTCTTATTACAGTGCATTGCTTTTGCTTTTTCTTAAGTAATTTGCATCAAGATTATATAAATTATTTCAAATTTCATTGAGGCAAAGGAGACAATTCAAAAATAGCAAAATTTCAATTCAACAGAGTATTCACAATTCATTTATCCCTAGCAGATTTTAGAATTCTAAAAATTGCAAAAATGCAATATTTTGATTTTTAAATTTATTATTAATGTTGTTTGATTTGATTGGGGAGAAAAATACAATATTTGAATATGTTAACTGAACACAAAAACAAAGTAATGGACTCAATTGTGTAAAAAACACTTTAGTGGATGAATATTATAAAAACCAGTCCAAGTTTCAATGTCGTGTTAAGCATATATCCCTGGATGGGAGTGCAGAGCCTTCTTATTACAGTCAATTGCTTTTGCTTTTACTTTAGTAATTTGCCTGAATATTATATAAATTATTTCAAATTGCGTTGAGGCAAAGGAGATGATTTCGAAAAATGCAAAATTTAAATTCAACAAAGTATTGACAATTCACTTATCCCTAGCAGATTTTAAAATTCAAAAAAGTGCAAAATTGAAATATTTTGATTTTTAAATTTAATGTTAATGTCGTTTGATTTAATTGATGAGAAAAATATAATATGTGAAAAATATAATATTTAAATATGTTAATAGAACAAAAATACGAATAATGGACACAATTGTATAAAATACAGTTTAGTGGATGAATATTTTAAATAGCAAACCCAAGTTTCAATGTTGTGTCAAGCATATATCCCTAGATGGGAGTTCAGAACCTTCTTATTACAGTCCATTGCTTTTGCTTTTTCTTAAAAAATTTGCCTGAAGATTATATAAATTATTTCAAATTCCGTTGAGGCAAAGGAGAGAATTAAGAAAATTGAAAAATTTAAATTGTACAGATTATTGACAATTTATTTATCCTTACCAGATTTTAAAATTCTAAAAATTGCAAAAATGCAATATTTTGATGTTTAAATTTGTTGTTAATATCGTTAGATTTGATGGGAGAGAAAAATACAATATTTGAATAAGTTAATTGAACAAAAATACAAGTAATGGACTCAATTGCAAAAAATACACTTTAGTGGAGGAATATTATAAATAACAAACTCAAGTTTCAAGGTTGTGTGAAGCATATATCCTTAGATGGGAGTGCAGAACCATCTTATTAGAGTCCATTGCTTTTCCTTTATCTTAAGTAATTTGTCTGAAAACAGCAATTCTTTAAATCATTTCAAATTGCATTGAGGGAAAGTAGAGAATTAAGAAAATTGCAAAATTTAAATTCAACAGATTATTGACAATTTATTTATCCCATGCAAATTTTAAAATTCTAAAAATTGCAAAAATGCAATATTTTGATGTTTAAATTTGTTGTTCATGTCCTTTGATTTGATGGGTGAGAAAAATACAATATTTGAATAAGTTGATTGAACAAAAATACAAGTAATAGACTCAATTGAAAAAAATACACTTTAGTGGTTGAATATTATAAATAAGAAACTCAAGTTTCAAGATTATGTGAAGCATATATCCTTAGATAGGAGTGCGGAACCGTCTTATTAGAGTCCATTACTTTTCCTTTTTCTTAAGTAATTTGTCTGAACACAGCAATTCTTTAAATCATTTCAAATTGCATTGAGGGAAAGGAGAGAATTAAGAAAATTGCAAAATTAAAATTCAACAGATTTTTGACAATTTATTTATCCCTTGCAAATTTTAAAATTCTAAAAATTACAAAAATGCAATATTTTGATGTTTAAATTTGTTGTTCATGTCGTTTGATTTGATGGGTGAGAAAAATACAATATTTGAATAAGTTAATTGAACAAAAATACAAATAATGGACTCAATTGCATAAAATATACTTTAGTGGATGAATATTGTAAATAACAAACTCAAGTTTCAAGGTTGTGTGAAGCATATATCCTTAGATGGGAGTGCAGAACCATCTTATTAGAGTCCATTGCTTTTCCTTTTTCTTAAGTAATTTGTCTGAAAACAACAATTCTTTAAATCGTATCAAATTGCATTGAGGGAAAGGAGAGAATTTAGAAAATTGCAAAATTTAAATTCAACAGATTATTGACAATTTATTTATCCCTTGCAAATTTTAAAATTCTAAAAATTGCAAAAATGCAATATTTTGATGTTTAAATTTGTTGTTCATGTCGTTTGATTTGATGGATGAGAAAAATACAATATTTGAATAAGTTGATTGAACAAAAATACAAGTAATGGACTCAATTGAAAAAAATACACTTTAGTGGATGAATATTATAAATAAGAAACTCAAGTTTCAAGATTATGTGAAGCATATATCCCTAGATAGGAGTGCGGAACCGTCTTATTAGAGTCCATTACTTTTCCTTTTTCTTAAGTAATTTGTCTGAACACAGCAATTCTTTAAATCATTTCAAATTGCATTGAGGGAAAGGAGAGAATTAAGAAAATTGCAAAATTAAAATTCAACAGATTTTTGACAATTTATTTATCCCTTGCAAATTTTAAAATTCTAAAAATTGCAAAAATGCAATATTTTGATGTTTAAATTTGTTGTTCATGTCGTTTGATTTGATGGGTGAGAAAAATACAATATTTGAATAAGTTAGTTGAACAAAAATAAAAGTGATGGACTCAATTGAAAAAAATACACTTTAGTGGATGAATACTATAAATAAGAAACTCAAGTTTCAAGATTATGTGAAGCATATATCCCTAGATAGGAGTGCGAAACCTGTCTTATTAGAGTCCATTGCTTTTCCTTTTTCTTAAGTAATTTGTCTGAAAGCAGTAATTCTTTAAATCATTTCAAATTGCATTGAGGAAAAGGAGAGAATTAAGAAAATTGAAAAATTTAAATTCAACAGATTATTGACAATTTATTTATCCCTTGCAAATTTTAAGTTTCTAAGAATTGCAAAAATGCAATATTTTGATATTTAAATTTGTTGTTCATGTCGTTTGATTTGATGGGTGAGAAAAATACAATATTTGAATAAGTTAATTGAACAAAAATACAAGTAATGGACTCAATTGAAAAAAATACACTTTAGTGGATGAATATTATTAATAAGAAACTTAAGTTTCAAGGTTATGTGAAGCATATATCCCTAGATAAGAGTGCGGAACCGTCTTATTAGAGTCCATTGCTTTTCCTCTTTCTTAAGTAATTTGTCTGAAAACAACACTTCTTTAAATCATTTCAAATTACATTGAGGCAAAGGAGAGAATTAAGAAAATTGTAAAATTTAAATTCAACAAATTATTGACAATTTATTTATCCCTAGAAGATTTTTAAATTCTAAAACTTTGAAAAATGCAATATTTTGATGTTTAAATTTGTTGTTCATGTCGTTTGATTTGATGGGTGAGAAAAATACAATATTTGAATAAGTTAATTGAACAAAAATACAAGTAATGGACTTAATTGCAAAAAATACACTTTAGTGGATGAATATTATAAATAAGAAACTCAAGTTTCAAGGTTATGTGAAGCATATATCCCTAGATGGGAGTGCGGAACCGTTTTATTGGAGTCCATTGCTTTTCCTTTTTCTTAAGTAATTTGTCTGAAAACAACAATTCTTTAAATCATTTCAAATTGCATTAAGGCAAAGGAGAGAATGAAGAAAATTGCAAAATTTAAATTCAACAAATTATTGACAATTTATTTATCCCTAGAAGATTTTAAATTCTAAAACTTGAAAAAATGCAATATTCTGATGTTTAAATTTGTTGTTCATGTCGTTTGATTTGGTGGGTGAGAAAAATACAATATTTGAATAAGTTAATTGAACAAAAATACAAGTAATGGACTCAATTGCATAAAATATACTTTAGTGGATGAATATTATAAATAACAAACTCAAGTTTCAAGGATGTGTGAAGCATATATCCTTAGATGGCAGTGGAGAACCATCTTATTAGAGTCCATTGCTTTTCCTTTTTCTTAAGTAATTTGTCTGAAAATAGGAATTCTATAAATCATTTCAAATTGCATTGAGGCAAAGGAGACAATTAAGAAAATTGCAAAATTTAAATTCAACAGAGTATTGACAATTCATTTATCCCTAGCAGATTTTAAAATTCTAAAAATTGCAAAAATGCAATATTTTGATTTTTAAATTTATTGTTAATGTCGTTTGATTTGATTGGTGAGAAAAATACAATATTTGAATATCTTAATTGAACAAAAATACAAGTAATGGACTCAATTGCATAAAAGACACTTTAGTGAATGAATTTTATAAATAGCAAACTCAAGTTTCAAGGTTATGTGAAGCATATATCCCTAGATGGGAGTGCAGAACCATCTTATTAGAGTCCATTGCTTTTTCCTTTTTAGTAAGTAATTTGTCTGAAAATAGCAATTCTATAAATCATTTCCAAATTGCATTGAGGCAAAGGTGAGAATTAAGAAAATTGCAAAATTTAAATTCAATAGATTATTGACAATTTATCTCCCTTGTAGATTTTAAAATTCTAAAAATTGCAAAAATGCAATATTTTGATGTTTAAATTTGTTGTTCATGTTGTTTGATTTGATGGGTGAGTAAAATACAATATTTGAATAAGTTAATTGAACAAAAATACAAGTAATGGACTCAATTGCATAAAATATACTTTAGTGGATGAATATTATAAATAACAAACTCAAGTTTCAAGGTTGTGTGAAGCATATATCCCTAGATGGGAGTGCAGAACCATCTTATTAGAGTCTATTGCTTTTCCTTTTTCTTAAGCAATTTGTCTGAAAATAGGAATTCTATAAATTATTTCAAATTGCATTGAGGGAAAGGGGAGAATTAAGAAAATTGCAAAATTTAATTTTAACAAATTATTGACAATTTATTTATCCCTAGCAGATTTTAAAATTCTAAAAATTGCAAAAATGCAATATTTTGAAGTTTAAATTTGTTGTTCATGTCATTTGATTTGATAGGTGAGAAAAATGCAATATTTGAATAAGTTAATTGAACAAAAATACAAGTAATGGACTCAATTGCATAAAATATACTTTAGTGGATGAATATTATAAATAACACACTCAAGTTTCAAGGTTGTGTGAAGCATATATTCCTAGATGGGAGTGCAGAACCATCTTATTAGAGTGCATTGCTTTTCCTTTTTCTTAAGTAATTTGTTTGAAGTAAAGAATTCTATAAGTCATTTCAAACTGCATTGAGGCAAAGGAGACAATTGAGAAAATTGCAAAATTTAAATTTAACAGATTATTGACAATTTATTTATCCCTAGCAGATTTTAAAATTCTAAAAATTGCAAAAATGCAATATTTTGATGTTTAAATTAGTTGTTAATGTTGTTTGATTTGATGGGTGAGAAAAATACAATATTTGAATAAGTTAATTGAACAAATATACAAGGAATGGACTCAATTGCATAAAAGACACTTTAGTGAATGGATATTATAAATAGCAAACTCAAGTTTCAAGGTTATGTGAAGCATATATCCCTAAATGAGAGTGCAAAACCATCTTATTAGAGTCCATTGCTTTTCCTTTCTCTTAAGTAATTTGTCTAAAAACAACAATTCTTTGAATCATTTCAAATTGCATTAAGGCAAAGGAGATAATTAAGAAAATTGCAAAATTTAAATTCAACAGATTATTGACAATTTATCTCCCTTGCAGATTTTAAAATTCTAAAAATTGCAGAAATGCAATATTTTGATGTTTAAATTTGTTGTTCATGTTGTTTGATTTGATAGGTGAGAAAAATACAATATTTGAATAAGTTAATTAAACAAAAATACAAGTAATGGACTCAATTGCATAAAATATACTTTAGTGGATGAATATTATAAATAACAAACTCAAGTTTTAAGGTTGTGTGAAGCATATATCCCTAGATGGGAGTGCAGAACCATCTCATTAGAGTCCATTACTTTTCCTTTTTATTAAGCAATTTGTCTGAAAATTGGAATTCTATAAATTATTTCAAATTGCATTGAGGGAAAGGGAGAATTAAGAAAATTGCAAAATTTAAATTTAACAGATTATTGACAATTTATTTATCCCTTGCAGATTTTAAAATTCTAAAAATTGCAAAAATGCAATATTTTGATGTTTAAATTTGTTGTTCATGTCATTTGATTTGATAGGTGAGAAAAATACAATATTTGAATAAGTTAATTGAACAAAAATACAAGTAATGGACTCAATTGCATAAAATATACTATAATGGATGAATATTATAAATAACAAACTCAAGTTTCAAGGTTGTGTGAAGCATATATTCCTAGATGGGAGTGCATAACCATCTTATTAGAGTGCATTGCTTTTCCTTTTTCTTAAGTAATTTGTTTGAAGTCAAGAATTCTATAAGTCATTTCAAATTGCATTGAGGTAAAGGAGACAATTGAGAAAATTGCAAAATTTGAATTCAACAGATTATTGACAATTTATTTATCCCTAGCAGATTTTAAAATTCTAAAAATTGCAAAAATGCAATATTTTGATGTTTAAATTTGTTGTTAATGTCGTTTGATTTGATGGGTGAGAAAAATACAATATTTGAATAAGTGAATTTACCAAAAATACAAGTAATGGACTCAATTGAATAAAAGACACTTTAGTGAATGAATATTATAAATAGCAAACTCAAGTTTCAAGGTTATGTGAAGCATATATCTCTAGATGAGAGTGTAGAACAATCTTATTAGAGTCCATTGCTTTTCCTTTTTCTTAAATAATTTGTCTGAAAACACCAATTCTTTAAATCATTTCTAATTGCATTGAGGCAAAGGAGAGAATTAAGAAAATTGCAAAATTTAAATTCAATAGATTATTGACAATTTATTTATCACTAGCAGATTTTAAAATTCTAGAAGTTGGGAAAATGCAATATTTTGATGTTTAAATTTGTTCTTAATGTTGTTTGATTTGATGGGTGAGAAAAATACAATATTTGAATAAGTTAATTGAACAAAAATACAAATAAAAGACTTAATTGCATAAAATACACTTTAGTTGATGAATATTATAAATAGTAATCCCAAGTTTCAATCTTGTGCTAAGCATATATCCCTAAATAGGAGTGCAGAACATTCTTATTACAATCCATTGCTTTTTCTTTTTCTTAAGTAATTTGCTTGGAGATTATATAAATCATTTCAAATTCTGTTGAGGCAAAGGAGACAATTTAGCAAAATTTAAATTCGATAGTGTATTGACAATTCAGTTATCCCTAGCAGATTTGAAAATACGAGAAATTGCAAAATTGAAATATTTTGATTTTTATATTTATTGTTAATGTTGTTTCATTTAATTTTTGAGAAAAGTGTAATATGTGAAAAATATAATATTTGAATATGTTAATTGAACAAAAATACAAGGAATGGACTCAATTGCATAAAAAACACTTTAGTGAATGAATATTATAAATAGCAAACTCAAGTTTCAAGGTTATGTGAAGCATATATCCCTAGATGGGAGTGCAGAACCATCTTATTAGAGTCCATTGCTTTTCCTTTTTCTTGAGTAATTTGTCTGAAAACAACAATTTTTTAAATCACTTCTAATTGCATTGAGACAAATGAGAGAATTAAGAAAATTGCAAAATTTAAATTCAATAGATTATTGACAATTTATTTATCCCTAGCAGATTTTAAAATTTTAAAAATTGCAAAAATGCAATATTTTGATGCTTCAATTTGTTGTTAAGTAATTTGTCTGAAAATAGGAATTCTAGAAATCATTTCAAATTGTATTGAGGTAAAGGAGACAATTAAGAAAATTGTAAAATTTAAATTCAACAGATTATTTACAATTTATTTGTCCCTAGCAGATTTTAATATTCTAAAAATTGAAAAGTTGCAATATTTTGATTTTTAAATTTGTTGTTAATGTTGTTTGATTTGATTGGTTAGAAAAATACAATATTTGAATAAGTTAATTGAACAAAAATACAAGTAATGGACTCAATTGCATAAAATACACTTTATTGAATGAAAATTATAAATAGCAATCCCAAGTTTTAATGTTGTGTTAAGCATATATCTTTAGATGGGAGTACAGAACCTTCTTATTACAGTCTATTACTTTCGCTTTTTCATAAGTAATTTGCTGAAAGATTATATAAACCATTTCAAATTGCGTTGAGGTAAAGGAGACAATTTAGGAAATTGCAAAATTTAAATTCAACAGAGTATTGACAATTCAGTTATCCCTAGCAAATTTGAAAATTCTAAAAATTACAAAATTGAAATATTTTGATTTTTATATTTATGGTTAATGTCGTTTCATTTAATTGGTGAGAAAAATATAATAAGTGAAAAATATAATATTTGAATATTTTAATTGAACAAAAATACAAATAATGGACTCAATTGCATAAAAAACACTTGAGTGGATGAATATTATAAATAGCAATCTCAAGTTTCATGGTTGTGTGAAGCATATATCCCTTGATGGGAGTGTAGAACCATCCTATTAGAGTCCATTGATTTTCCTTTTTCTCAAGCAATTTGTCTGAAGACAAGAATTCTATAAATCATTTCAAATTGCATTGAGGCAAAGGAGACGATTAAGTAAATTGGAAAATTTAAATTCAATAGATTATGGACAATTTATTTGTCCATAGCAGATTTTAAAATTCTAAAAATTGCAAAAATGTAATATTTTGATTTTTAAATTTGTTGTCAATGTCGTTTGATTTGATGGGTGAGAAAAATACAATATTTGAATAAGTTAATTGAACAAAAATACAAGTAATGGACTCAATTGCATAAAAAACACTTGAGTGGATGAATATTATAAACATCAATCTCAAGTTTCAAGGTTGTGTGAAGCATATATCCCTTAATAGGAGTGTAGAACCGTCCTATTAGAGTCCATTGCTTTTCCTTTTTCTTAAGTAATTTGTCTGAAGACAAGAATTCTATAAATCATTTCAAATTGCATTGAGGCAAAAGAGACGATTAAGAAAATTGGAAAATTTAAATTCAATAGATTATGGACAATTTATTTGTCCATAGCAGATTTTGAAATTCTAAAAATTGCAAAAATGCAATATTTTGATTTTTAAATTTGTTGTCAATGTCGTTTGATTTGATGGGTGAGAAAAATACAATATTTGAATAAGTTAATTGAACAAAAATACAAGTAATGGACTCAATTGCATAAAATACACTTTAGTGGATGAATATTATAAATAGCAAACTCAAGTTTCAAGGTTGTGTGAAGCATATATCCTTAGATGGGACTGTGGAACCATCTTATTAGAGTCCATTGCTTTTCCTTTTTCTTAAGTAATTTTTCTGAAAATAGGAATTCTATAAATTATTTCAAATTGCATTGAGGGAAAGGGGAGAATTAAGAAACTTGCAAAATTTAAATTTACAGATTATTGACAATTTATTTCTCCCTTGTAGATTTTAAAATTCTAAATATTGCAAAAATGCAATATTTTGATGTTTAAATTTGTTTTTCATGTCGTTTGATTTGATGGGTGAGAAAAATACAATATTTGAATAAGTTAATTGAACAAAATTACAAGTAAAGGACTCAATGGCATAAAATATACTTTAGTGGATGAATATTATAAATAACAAACTCAAGTTTCAAGGTTGTGTGAAGCATATATCCCTAGATGGGAGTGTAGAACCATCTTATTGGAGTCCATTGCTTTTCCTTTTTCTTAAGTAATTTGTCTGAAAACACCAATTCTTTAAATCATTTCTAATTGCACTGAGGCAAAGGAGAGAATTAAGAAAATTGAAAAATTTAAATTCAACAGATTATTGACAATTTATTTATCCCTAGCAGATTTTAAAATTCTAAAAATTGCGAAAATGCAATATTTTGATGTTTCAATTTGTTGTTAATGTCGTTTGATTTGATGGGTGAGAAAAATACAATATTTAAATAAGTGAATTGAACAAAAATACAAGTAATGGACTCAATTGCTTAAAATACACTTTAGTGGATGAATATTATAAATAACAAACTCAAGTTTCAAGGTTGTGTGAAGGATATATCCCTTGATGTGAGTGCAGAACCATGTTATTAGAGTCTATTGCTTTTCGTTTATCTTAAGTAATTTGTCAGAAAATAGGAATTCTATAAATCATTTCAAATTGCATTGAGACAAAGGAGACAATTAAGAAAATTGGAAAAATTAAATTCAACAGATTATTTACAATTTATTTTTCCTTAGCAGATTTTAATATTCTAGAAAGTGCAAAAATGCAATATTTTGATTTTTAAATTTGCTGTTAATGTCGTTTGATTTGATTGGTGAGAAAAATACAATATTTGAATAAGTTAATGGAACAAAAATACAAGTAATGGACTCAATTGCATAAAATACACTTTATTGAACGAATATTATAAATAGCAATCCCAAGTTTCAATGTTGTATTAAGCATATATCCTTAAATGGGAGTACAGAACCCTCTTATTACAGTCTATTGCTTTTGCTTTTTCTTAAGGAATTTGCTGGAAGATTATGTAAACCATTTCAAATTACGTTGAGGCAAGAGAGACAATTTAGGAAATTGCAAAATTTAAATTCAATAGAGTATTGACAATTCAGTTCTCCCTAGCAAATTTGAAAATTCTAAAAATTGCAAAATTGAAATATTTTGATTTTTATATTTATTGTTAATGTCGTTTCATTTAATTGGTGAGAAAAATATAATAAGTGAAAAATATAATATTTGAATATATTAATTGAACAAAAATACAAATAATGGACTCAATTGCATAAAAAACACTTGAGTGGATGAATATTATAAATAGCAATCTCAAGTTTCAAGGTTGTGTGAAGCATATATCCCTTGATGGGAGTGCAGAACCATCATATTAGAGTCCATTGCTTTTCCTTTTTCTCAAGTAATTTGTCTGAAGACAAGAATTCTATAAATCATTTCAAATTGCATTGAGGCAAAGGAGACGATTAAGAAAATTGGAAAATTTAAATTCAATAGATTATGGACAATTTATTTGTCCGTAACAGATTTTAAAATTCTAAAAATTGCAAAAATGCAATATTTTGATTTTTAAATTTGTTATCAATGTCGTTTGATTTGATGGGTGAGAAAAATACAATATTTGAATAACTTAATTGAACAAAAATACAAATAATGGACTCAATTGCATAAAATATACTATAGTGGATGAATATTATAGATAACAAACTCAAGTTTCAAGGTTGTGTGAAGCATAAATCCCTATATGGGAGTGCAGAACTATTTCATTAGAGTCCATTGATTTTCCTTTTTCTTAAGTAATTTGTTTGAAGTCAAGAATTCTATAAGTCATTTCAAATTGCATTGAGGCAAAGGAGACAATTGAGAAAATTGCAAAATTTAAATTCAACAGAATATTGACAATTTATTTATCCCTAGCAGATTTTAAAATTCTAAAAATTGCAAAAATGCAATATTTTGATGTTTAAATTTCTTGTTAATGTTGTTTGATTTGATGGGTGAGAAAAGTAAATATTTGAAGAAGTTAATTGAACAAAAATACAAGGAATGGACTAAATTGCATAAAAGATAGTTTAGTGAATCAATATTATAAATAGCAAACTCAAGTTTCAAGGTTATGTGAAGCATATATCCCTAGATGGGAGTGCAAAACCATCTTATTAGAGTCCATTGCTTTTCCTTTTTCTTAAGTAATTTGTCTGAAAACAGCAATTCTTTAAATCATTTCTAATTGCATTGAGGCAAAGGAGAGAATTAAGAAAATTGAAAAATTTAAATTAAACAGATTATTGACAATTTATTTATCCCTGTCAGATTTTAAAATTTTAAAGGTTGCAAAAATGCAATATTTTGATGTTTAAATTTGTTGTTAATGTTGTTTGATTTGATGGGTGAGAAAAATAGAATATTTGAATAAGTTAATTGAACAAAAATACAAGGAATGGACTTAATTGCATAAAAGGACACTTTAGTGAATGAATATTATAAATAGCAAACTCAAGTTTCAAGGTTATGTGAAGCATATATCCCTAGATGGGAGTGCAGAACCATCTTATTAGAGTCCATTGCTTTTCCTTTTTCTTAAGTAATTTGTCTGAAAACAGCAATTCTTTAAATCATTTCAAATTGCTTTGAGGCAAAGGAGAGAATTAAGAAAATTGCAAAATTTAAATTCAACAGATTATTGACAATTTATTTATCCCTAGCAGATTTTAAAATTCTAAAATTGCAAAAATGCAATATTTTGATGTTTAAATTTGTTGTTAATGTTGTTTGATTTGATGGGTGAGAAAAATACAATATTTGAATAAGTTAATTGAACAAAAATACAAGGAATGGACTCAATTGCATAAAAGACACTTTAGTGAATGAATATTATAAATAGCAAACTCAAGTTTCAAGGTTATGTGAAGCATATATCCCTAGATGGGAGTGCAGAACCATCTTATTAGAGTCCATTGCTTTTCCTTTTTCTTAAGTAATTTGTTTGAAGTCAAGAATTCTAAAGTCATTTCAAATTGCATTGAGGCAAAGGAGGCAATTAAGAAAATTGCAAAATTTAAATTCAACAGATTATTGACAATTTATTTATCCCTAGCAGATTTTAAAATTCTAAAAATTGCAAAAATGCAATATTTTGATGTTTAAATTTGTTGTTAATGTTGTTTGATTTGATGGGTGAGAAAAATACAATATTTGAATAAGTTAATTGAACAAAAATACAAGGAATGGACTTAATAGCATAAAGGACACTTTAGTGAATGAATATTATAAATAGCAAATTCAAGTTTCAAGGTTATGTGAAGCATATATCCCTAGATGGAGATGGAGTGCAGAACCATCTTATTAGAGTCCATTGCTTTTCCTTTTTCTTAAATAATTTGTTTGAAGTCAAGAATCCTCGAAGTCATTTCAAATTGCTTTGAGGCAATGGAGGCAATCGATAAAATTGCAAAATTTAAATTCAATAGATTATTGACAATTTATTTATCCCTAGCAGATTTTAAAATTCTAAAAATTGCAAAAATGCAATATTTTGATGTTTAAATTTCTTGTTAATGTTGTTTGATTTGATGGGTGAGAAAAGTACAATATTTGAATAAGTTAATTGAACAAAAATACAAGGAATGGACTAAATTGCTTAAAAGACAGTTTAGTGAATCAACATTATAAATAGCAAACTCAAGTTCAAGGTTATGTGAAGCATATATCCCTAGATGGGAGTGTAGAACCATCTTATTAGAGTCCATTGCTTTTCCTTTTTCTTAAGTAATTTGTCTGAAAACAGCAATTCTTTAAATCATTTCTAATTGCTTTGAGGCAAAGGAGAGAATTAAGAAAATTGCAAAATTTAAATTCAACAGATTATTGACAATTTATTTATCCCTGTCAGATTTTAAAATTCTAAAGGTTGCAAAAATGCAATATTTTGATTTTTAAATTTGTTGTTAATGTTGTTTGATTTGATGGGTGAGAAAAATAGAATATTTCAATAAGTTAATTGAACAAAAATACAAGGAATGGACTTAATTGCATAAAGGACACTTTAGTGAATGAATATTATAAATAGCAAACTCAAGTTTCAAGGTTATGTGAAGCATATATCCCTAGATGGAGATGGGAGTGAAGAACCATCTTATTAGAGTCCATTGTTTTTCCTTTTTCTTAAATAATTTGTTTGAAGTCAAGAATTCTAGAAGTCATTTCAAATTGCATTGAGGCA
This sequence comes from Bruguiera gymnorhiza, assembly GCA_020883675.1. NCBI lineage: Eukaryota > Viridiplantae > Streptophyta > Magnoliopsida > Malpighiales > Rhizophoraceae > Bruguiera > Bruguiera gymnorhiza. The sequence continues at coordinate 82,317 of JAIRCJ010000293.1, read as the reverse complement.
ATGGAGGCAATCGATAAAATTGCAAAATTTAAATTCAATAGATTATTGACAATTTATTTATCCCTAGCAGATTTTAAAATTCTAAAAATTACAAAAATGCAATATTTTGATGTTTAAATTTGTTGTTAATGTTGTTTGATTTGATGGGTGAGAAAATACAATATTTGAATAAGTTAATTGAACAAAAATACAAGGAATGGACTTAATAGCATAAAGGACACTTTAGTGAATGAATATTATAAATAGCAAATTCAAGTTTCAAGGTTATGTGAAGCATATATCCCTAGATGGAGATGGGAGTGCAGAACCATCTTATTAGAGTCCATTGCTTTTCCTTTTTCTTAAATAATTTGTTTGAAGTCAAGAATCCTCGAAGTCATTTCAAATTGCTTTGAGGCAATGGAGGCAATCGATAAAATTGCAAAATTTAAATTCAATAGATTATTGACAATTTATTTATCCCTAGCAGATTTTAAAATTCTAAAAATTGCAAAAATGCAATATTTTGATGTTTAAATTTCTTGTTAATGTTGTTTGATTTGATGGGTGAGAAAAGTACAATATTTGAATAAGTTAATTGAACAAAAATACAAGGAATGGACTAAATTGCTTAAAAGACAGTTTAGTGAATCAACATTATAAATAGCAAACTCAAGTTCAAGGTTATGTGAAGCATATATCCCTAGATGGGAGTGTAGAACCATCTTATTAGAGTCCATTGCTTTTCCTTTTTCTTAAGTAATTTGTCTGAAAACAGCAATTCTTTAAATCATTTCTAATTGCTTTGAGGCAAAGGAGAGAATTAAGAAAATTGCAAAATTTAAATTCAACAGATTATTGACAATTTATTTATCCCTGTCAGATTTTAAAATTCTAAAGGTTGCAAAAATGCAATATTTTGATTTTTAAATTTGTTGTTAATGTTGTTTGATTTGATGGGTGAGAAAAATAGAATATTTCAATAAGTTAATTGAACAAAAATACAAGGAATGGACTTAATTGCATAAAGGACACTTTAGTGAATGAATATTATAAATAGCAAACTCAAGTTTCAAGGTTATGTGAAGCATATATCCCTAGATGGAGATGGGAGTGAAGAACCATCTTATTAGAGTCCATTGTTTTTCCTTTTTCTTAAATAATTTGTTTGAAGTCAAGAATTCTAGAAGTCATTTCAAATTGCATTGAGGCAATGGAGGCAATCGATAAAATTGCAAAATTTAAATTCAATAGATTATTGACAATTTATTTATCCCTAGCAGATTTTAAAATTCTAAAAATTACAAAAATGCAATATTTTGATGTTTAAATTTGTTGTTAATGTTGTTTGATTTGATGGGTGAGAAAATACAATATTTGAATAAGTTAATTGAACAAAAATACAAGGAATGGACTTAATAGCATAAAGGACACTTTAGTGAATGAATATTATAAATAGCAAATTCAAGTTTCAAGGTTATGTGAAGCATATATCCCTAGATGGAGATGGGAGTGCAGAACCATCTTATTAGAGTCCATTGCTTTTCCTTTTTCTTAAATAATTTGTTTGAAGTCAAGAATCCTCGAAGTCATTTCAAATTGCTTTGAGGCAATGGAGGCAATCGATAAAATTGCAAAATTTAAATTCAATAGATTATTGACAATTTATTTATCCCTAGCAGATTTTAAAATTCTAAAAATTGCAAAAATGCAATATTTTGATGTTTAAATTTCTTGTTAATGTTGTTTGATTTGATGGGTGAGAAAAGTACAATATTTGAATAAGTTAATTGAACAAAAATACAAGGAATGGACTAAATTGCTTAAAAGACAGTTTAGTGAATCAACATTATAAATAGCAAACTCAAGTTCAAGGTTATGTGAAGCATATATCCCTAGATGGGAGTGTAGAACCATCTTATTAGAGTCCATTGCTTTTCCTTTTTCTTAAGTAATTTGTCTGAAAACAGCAATTCTTTAAATCATTTCTAATTGCTTTGAGGCAAAGGAGAGAATTAAGAAAATTGCAAAATTTAAATTCAACAGATTATTGACAATTTATTTATCCCTGTCAGATTTTAAAATTCTAAAGGTTGCAAAAATGCAATATTTTGATTTTTAAATTTGTTGTTAATGTTGTTTGATTTGATGGGTGAGAAAAATAGAATATTTCAATAAGTTAATTGAACAAAAATACAAGGAATGGACTTAATTGCATAAAGGACACTTTAGTGAATGAATATTATAAATAGCAAACTCAAGTTTCAAGGTTATGTGAAGCATATATCCCTAGATGGAGATGGGATGAAGAACACTTATTAGAGTCCATTGTTTTTCCCTTTCTTAAATAATTTGGTTTTGAGTCACGAATTTAAGAAGTCATTTCAAATTGCATTGAGGCAATGGGGGCCAATCGATAAAAATTGCAAAATTAAATTCAATAGATTATTGACAATTTATTTATCCCTAGCAGATTTTAAAATTCTAAAAATTACAAAAAATGCCATATTTTTGATGTTTAAAATTTGTGTTAATGTTGTTTGATTGATGGGTGAGAACAATACAATATTTGAATAAGTTAATGTGAACAAAAAATACTAAGGAATGGACTTAATAGCATAAAGGAACACTTTAGTGAATGATATTATAATAGCAAATCAAGTTTTTCAAGGTTATGTGAAGCATATATCCCTAGATGGATATGGGAGTGCAGAACCATCTTATTAGAGTCCATTGCTTTTCCTTTTTCTTAAATAATTTGTTTGAAGTCAAGAATCCTCGAAGTCATTTCAAATTGCTTTGAGGCAATGGAGGCAATCGATAAAATTGCAAAATTTAAATTCAATAGATTATTGACAATTTATTTATCCCTAGCAGATTTTAAAATTCTAAAAATTGCAAAAATGCAATATTTTGATGTTTAAATTTCTTGTTAATGTTGTTTGATTTGATGGGTGAGAAAAGTACAATATTTGAATAAGTTAATTGAACAAAAATACAAGGAATGGACTAAATTGCTTAAAAGACAGTTTAGTGAATCAACATTATAAATAGCAAACTCAAGTTCAAGGTTATGTGAAGCATATATCCCTAGATGGGAGTGTAGAACCATCTTATTAGAGTCCATTGCTTTTCCTTTTTCTTAAGTAATTTGTCTGAAAACAGCAATTCTTTAAATCATTTCTAATTGCTTTGAGGCAAAGGAGAGAATTAAGAAAATTGCAAAATTTAAATTCAACAGATTATTGACAATTTATTTATCCCTGTCAGATTTTAAAATTCTAAAGGTTGCAAAAATGCAATATTTTGATTTTTAAATTTGTTGTTAATGTTGTTTGATTTGATGGGTGAGAAAATAGAATATTTCAATAAGTTAATTGAACAAAAATACAAGGAATGGACTTAATTGCATAAAGGACACTTTAGTGAATGAATATTATAAATAGCAAACTCAAGTTTCAAGGTTATGTGAAGCATATATCCCTAGATGGAGATGGGAGTGAAGAACCATCTTATTAGAGTCCATTGTTTTTCCTTTTTCTTAAATAATTTGTTTGAAGTCAAGAATTCTAGAAGTCATTTCAAATTGCATTGAGGCAATGGAGGCAATCGATAAAATTGCAAAATTTAAATTCAATAGATTATTGACAATTTATTTATCCCTAGCAGATTTTAAAATTCTAAAAATTACAAAAATGCAATATTTTGATGTTTAAATTTGTTGTTAATGTTGTTTGATTTGATGGGTGAGAAAATACAATATTTGAATAAGTTAATTGAACAAAAATACAAGGAATGGACTTAATAGCATAAAGGACACTTTAGTGAATGAATATTATAAATAGCAAATTCAAGTTTCAAGGTTATGTGAAGCATATATCCCTAGATGGAGATGGGAGTGCAGAACCATCTTATTAGAGTCCATTGCTTTTCCTTTTTCTTAAATAATTTGTTTGAAGTCAAGAATCCTCGAAGTCATTTCAAATTGCTTTGAGGCAATGGAGGCAATCGATAAAATTGCAAAATTTAAATTCAATAGATTATTGACAATTTATTTATCCCTAGCAGATTTTAAAATTCTAAAAATTGCAAAAATGCAATATTTTGATGTTTAAATTTCTTGTTAATGTTGTTTGATTTGATGGGTGAGAAAAGTACAATATTTGAATAAGTTAATTGAACAAAAATACAAGGAATGGACTAAATTGCTTAAAAGACAGTTTAGTGAATCAACATTATAAATAGCAAACTCAAGTTCAAGGTTATGTGAAGCATATATCCCTAGATGGGAGTGTAGAACCATCTTATTAGAGTCCATTGCTTTTCCTTTTTCTTAAGTAATTTGTCTGAAAACAGCAATTCTTTAAATCATTTCTAATTGCTTTGAGGCAAAGGAGAGAATTAAGAAAATTGCAAAATTTAAATTCAACAGATTATTGACAATTTATTTATCCCTGTCAGATTTTAAAATTCTAAAGGTTGCAAAAATGCAATATTTTGATTTTTAAATTTGTTGTTAATGTTGTTTGATTTGATGGGTGAGAAAAATAGAATATTTCAATAAGTTAATTGAACAAAAATACAAGGAATGGACTTAATTGCATAAAGGACACTTTAGTGAATGAATATTATAAATAGCAAACTCAAGTTTCAAGGTTATGTGAAGCATATATCCCTAGATGGAGATGGGAGTGAAGAACCATCTTATTAGAGTCCATTGTTTTTCCTTTTTCTTAAATAATTTGTTTGAAGTCAAGAATTCTAGAAGTCATTTCAAATTGCATTGAGGCAATGGAGGCAATCGATAAAATTGCAAAATTTAAATTCAATAGATTATTGACAATTTATTTATCCCTAGCAGATTTTAAAATTCTAAAAATTACAAAAATGCAATATTTTGATGTTTAAATTTGTTGTTAATGTTGTTTGATTTGATGGGTGAGAAAATACAATATTTGAATAAGTTAATTGAACAAAAATACAAGGAATGGACTTAATAGCATAAAGGACACTTTAGTGAATGAATATTATAAATAGCAAATTCAAGTTTCAAGGTTATGTGAAGCATATATCCCTAGATGGAGATGGGAGTGCAGAACCATCTTATTAGAGTCCATTGCTTTTCCTTTTTCTTAAATAATTTGTTTGAAGTCAAGAATCCTCGAAGTCATTTCAAATTGCTTTGAGGCAATGGAGGCAATCGATAAAATTGCAAAATTTAAATTCAATAGATTATTGACAATTTATTTATCCCTAGCAGATTTTAAAATTCTAAAAATTGCAAAAATGCAATATTTTGATGTTTAAATTTCTTGTTAATGTTGTTTGATTTGATGGGTGAGAAAAGTACAATATTTGAATAAGTTAATTGAACAAAAATACAAGGAATGGACTAAATTGCTTAAAAGACAGTTTAGTGAATCAACATTATAAATAGCAAACTCAAGTTCAAGGTTATGTGAAGCATATATCCCTAGATGGGAGTGTAGAACCATCTTATTAGAGTCCATTGCTTTTCCTTTTTCTTAAGTAATTTGTCTGAAAACAGCAATTCTTTAAATCATTTCTAATTGCTTTGAGGCAAAGGAGAGAATTAAGAAAATTTCAAAATTTAAATTCAACAGATTATTGACAATTTATTTATCCCTGTCAGATTTTAAAATTCTAAAGGTTGCAAAAATGCAATATTTTGATTTTTAAATTTGTTGTTAATGTTGTTTGATTTGATGGGTGAGAAAAATAGAATATTTCAATAAGTTAATTGAACAAAAATACAAGGAATGGACTTAATTGCATAAAGGACACTTTAGTGAATGAATATTATAAATAGCAAACTCAAGTTTCAAGGTTATGTGAAGCATATATCCCTAGATGGAGATGGGAGTGAAGAACCATCTTATTAGAGTCCATTGTTTTTCCTTTTTCTTAAATAATTTGTTTGAAGTCAAGAATTCTAGAAGTCATTTCAAATTGCATTGAGGCAATGGAGGCAATCGATAAAATTGCAAAATTTAAATTCAATAGATTATTGACAATTTATTTATCCCTAGCAGATTTTAAAATTCTAAAAATTACAAAAATGCAATATTTTGATGTTTAAATTTGTTGTTAATGTTGTTTGATTTGATGGGTGAGAAAATACAATATTTGAATAAGTTAATTGAACAAAAATACAAGGAATGGACTCAATTGCATAAAAGACACTTTAGTGAATGAATATTATAAATAGCAAACTCAAGTTTCAAGGTTATATGAAGTATATATCCCTAGATAAGAGTGCAGAACCATCTTATTAGAGTTCATTGCTTTTCCTTTTTCTTAAATAATTTGTTTGAAGTCAAGAATTCTATAAGTCATTTCAAATTGCATTGAGGCAAAGGAGAGAATTAAGAAAATTGCAAAATTTAAATTCAACAGATTATTGACAATTTATTTATCCCTAGCAGATTTTAAAATTCTATAAATTGCAAAAATGCAATATTTTGATGTTTAAATTTGTTGTTAATGTTGTTTGATTTGATGGGTGAGAAAAATACAATATTTGAATAAGTTAATTGAACAAAAATACAAGGAATGGACTCAATTGCATAAAAGACACTTTAGTGAATGAATATTATAAATAGTAATCCCGAGTTTCAATCTTGTGCTAAGCATATATCACTAGATGGGAGTGCAGAACCATGTTATTAGTGTCCATTGCTTTTCCTTTCTCTTAAGTAATTTTGTCTGAAAACAGCAATTCTTTAAATCATTTCAAATTGCATTGAGGCAAAGGAGAGAATTAAGAAAATTGCAAAATTTAAATTCAACAGATTATTCATAATTTATTTATCCTTTGCAGATTTTAAAATTCTAAAAGTTGCAAAAATGCAATATTTTAAATTTTAAATTTATTAATAATGTCGTTGGATTTGACTGGTGTGAAAAATATAATATTTGAATAAGTTAATTGAACAAAAATACAAATAAAGGACTCAATTGCATAAAATACACTTTAATTGATAAATATTATAAATAGTAATCCCAAGTTTTAATCTTGTGCTAAGCATATATCCCTAGATGGAAGTACAGAACCTTCTTATTATAGTCCATTGCTTTTTCTTTTTCTTAAGTAATTTGCTTGAAGATTATATAAATCATTTCAAATTGCGTTGAGGCAAAGGTGACAATTCAGAAAATTGCAAAATTTAAATTCGATAGAGTTTTGACAATTCAGTTATCCCTAGCAGATTTGAAAATTCAAAAAATTGCAAAATTGAAATATTTTGATTTTTATATTTATTGTTAATGTCATTTGATTTAATTGCTGAGAAAAATATAATATTTGAATATGTTAATTGAACAAAAATGCAAGAAATGGACTCAATGGCATAAAAGACACTTTAGTGAATGAATATTATAAATAGCAAACTCAAGTTTCAAGGTTATGTGAAGCATATATCTCTAGATAGAAGTGTAGAACCATCTTATTAGAGTCCATTGCTTTTCCTTTCTCCTAAGTAATTTGTCTAAAAATAGCAATTCTTTCAATCATTTAAAATTGCATTGAGGCAAAGGAGAGAATTAAGAAAATTGCAAAATTTAAATTCAACAGATTATTGACAATTTATTTATCCCTCGCAGATTTTAAAATTCTAAAAATTGCCAAAAGGCAATATTTTGATGTTTAAATTTGCTGTTCATGTCTTTTGATTTGATGGGTGAGAAAAATACAATATTGGAATAAGTTAATTAAACAAAAATACAAATAAAGGACTCAATTGCATAAAATACACTTTAGTTGATGAATATTATAAATAGTAATCCCAAGTTTCAATCTTGTGCTAAGCATGTATCACTATATGGGAGTGCAGAACCATGTTATTAGAGTTCATTGCTTTTCCTTTCTCTTAAGTAATTTGTCTGAAAATAGCAATTCTTTAAATCATTTCAAATTGCATTGAGGCAAAGGAGAGAATTATGAAAATTGCAAAATTTAAATTCAACAGATTATTCACAATTTATTTATCCCTTGCAGATTTTAAAATTCTAAAAGTTGCAAAAATGCAATATTTTGAATTTTAAATTTATTAATAATGTCGTTGGATTTGACTGGTGTGAAAAATATAATATTTGAATAAGTTAATTGAACAAAAATACAAATAAAGGACTCAATTGCATAAAATACACTTTAATTGATAAATATTATAAATAGTAATCCCAAGTTTCAATCTTGTGCTAAGCATGCATCCCTAGATGGGAGTGCAGAACCTTCTTATTACAGTCCATTGCTTTTTCTTTTTCTTAAGTAATTTGCTTGAAGATTATATAAGTCATTTCAAATTGCGTTGAGGCAAAGGTGACAATTCAGAAAATTGCAAAATTTAAATTTAATAGAGTATTGACAATTCAGTTATCCCTAGCAGATTTGAAAATTCAAAAAATTGCAAAATTGAAATATTTTGATTTTTATATTTATTGTTAATGTCATTTGATTTAATTGCTGAGAAAAATATAATATGTGAAAAATATAATATTTGAATATGTTAATTGAACAAAAATACAAGAAATGGACTCAATGGCATAAAAGACACTTTAGTGAATGAATATTATAAATAGCAAAGTCAAGTTTCAAGGTTATGTGAAGCATATATCCCTAGATGGGAGTGCAGAACCATCTTATTAGAGTCCATTGCTTTTCCTTTTTCTTAAGTAATTTGTCTGAAAACAACAATTCTTGAAATCATTTCAAATTGCATTGAGGCAAAGGAGAGAATTAAGAAAATTGGAAAAGTTAAATTCAACAAATTATTGACAATTTATTTATCCCTAGCAGATTTTAAAATTCTAAAAATTGTGAAAATGCAATATTTTAATGTTTCAATTTGTTGTTAATGTCATTTGATTTGATGGGTGAGAAAAATACAATATTTGAATAAGTTAATTTAACAAAAATACAAGGAATGGACTCAATTGCATAAAAGACACTTTAGTGAATGAATATTATAAATAGCAAACTTAAGTTTCAAGGTTATGTGAAGTATATATCTCTAGATAGGAGTGTAGAATCATCTTATTAGAGTCCATTGCTTTTCGTTTCTCTTAAGTAATTTGTCTAAAAATAGCAATTCTTTCAATCATTTAAAATTGCATTGAGGCAAAGGAGAGAATTAAGAAAATTTCAAAATTTAAATTCAACAAATTATTGACAATTTATTTATCCCTCGCAAATTTTAAAATTCTAAAAATTGCCAAAAGGCAATATTTTGATGTTTAAATTTGCTGTTCATGTCTTTTGATTTGATGGGTGAGAAAAATACAATATTGGAATAAGTTAATTGAACAAAAATACAAGTAATGGACCCAATTGCATAAAATACACTTTGGTGGATGAATATTATGAATAGGAATCCCAAGTTTCAAAGTTGTGTTAGGCATATATCCTAAGATAGGAGTGCAGAACCTTCTTCTTATAGTCCATTGCTTTTGCTTTTTCTTAAGTAATTTGCCTAAAAATTATATAAATCATTTCAAATTGCTTTGAGGCAAAGGAGACAATTCAGAAAATTGCAAAATTTAAATTCAATAGAGTATCGACAATTCATTTATCCCCAGCAGATTTTAAAATTCTAAAAATTGCTAAAATGCAATATTTTGATTTTTTAATTTATTATTAATGTCGTTTGATTTGATTGGTGAGAAAAATATAATATGTGAATATGTTATTTGAACAAAAATACAAGTAATGGACTCAATTGCATAAAATATACTTTAATGGATGAATATTATAAATAGCAATCCCAAGTTTCAATGTTGTGTTAAGCATATATCTCTAGATCGGAGTGCAAAAGCTTCTTATTATAGTCTATTACTTTTTCTTTTTCTTAAATAATTTGCTTGAAGATTATATAAATCATTTCAAATTACATTGAGGTAAAGGAGACAATTCAAAAAATTGCAAAATTTAAATTCAACAGACTATTGACAATTTTGTTATCCCTAGCAGATTTGAAAATTCTAAAAATTGCAAAATTGACATATTTTGATTTTTATATTTATTGTTAATGTTGTTTGATTTAATTGGTGAGAAAAATATAAGATGTGAAAAATATAATATTTGAATATGTTAATTGAACAAAAATTCAAGTAATGGACTCAATTGCATAAAAGACAATTTAGTGGATGAATATTATAGATAGTAATCCCAAGTTTCAATGTTGTGTTAACCATATATCACTAGATGGAAGTATATAGCCTTTTTATTACAGTCGATTGCTTTTGCTTTTCCTTAAGTAATTTGCCTGAAAATTATATAAATTATTTCAAATTGCATTGAGGCAAAGGAGATATTTTAGAAAATTGAAAAATTTAAATTCAACAGAGTATCGACAATTCAGTTATCTTTAGCAGATTTTGAAATTCTAAAAATTGCAAAATTGAAATATTTTGATTTTTATATTTACTACTAATGTCGTTTGATTTAATTCGTAGGAAAAATATAATATGTAAAAATATACTATTTCCATATGTTTATTGAACAAAAATACATGTAATGGACTCAATTGCATAAAAGAGACTTTAGTGGATGAATATTATAAATAGAAAACTCAAGTTTCAAGGTTGTGTGAAGCATATATCCCTAGATGGGAGTGCGAAACCATCTTATTAGAGTTCATTGCTTTTCCTTCTTCTTAAGTAATTTGTCTGAAAACAGGAATTCTATGAATCTTTTCAAATTGCATTGAGGCAAAGGAGAGAATTAAGAAAATTGCAAAATTTAAATTCAACAGAGTATTGACAATTCATTTATCCCTAGCAGATTTTAAAATTCTAAAAATTGCAAAGATGCAATATTTTGATTTTTAAATTTGTTGTTAATGTCGTTTGATTTGATTAGTGAGAAAAATACAATATTTGAATAAGTTAATTGAACAAAAATGCAAGTAATGGACTCAATTGCATAAAAGACACTTTAGTGGATGAATATTATAAATAGCAATCCCAAGTTTCAATTTTGTGTTAAGCATATATCCCTAGATGGGAGTGCAAAGCCTTCTTATTACAATCAATTGATTTTTCTTTTTCCTAAGTAATTTGCCTGAAAATTATATAAATCATTTCAAATTGCGTTGAGGCAAAGGAGACAATTTAGAAAATTGCAAAATTTAAATTCAACATAGTATTGACAATTTATTTATCCCTACAAGATTTTAAAATTCGAAAAAGTGCAAATTGAAATATTTTGATTTTTAAATTTATTGTTAATGTCGTTTGATTTAATTTAATTGGTGAGAAAAATATAATATATGAAAAATATAATATTTGAATATGTTAATTGAACAAAAATACAAGTAATGGACTTAATTGTATAAAATACACTTTACTGGACAAATATTATAAATAGCAAACTCAAGTTTCAATGTTGTGTTAAGCATATATCCTTAGATAGGAGTGTAGAACCTTCTTTTTACAGTCCATTGCTTTTGCTTTTTCTTAAGTAATTTGCCTGAAAATTATATAAATCATTTCAAATTGCATTGAGGTAAAGGAGACAATTCAGAAAATTGCAAAATTTAAATTCAACAGAGTATTGACAATTCATTTATCCCTACCAGATTTTGAAATTCAAAAAATTTATCATTAATACCGTTTGATTTAATTGGTGAGAAAAATACACTATGTGAAAAATATAATATTTGAATATGGTAATTGAACAAAAATACAAGTAATGGACTTAATTGCATAAAAGACACTTTAGTGGATGAATATTATAAATAGCAAACTTAAGTTTCAAGGTTGTTGGAAGCATATATCCCTAGATGGGAGTATGGAACCATCTTATTAGAGTTCATTACTTTCCCTTTTTCTTAAGTAATTTCTCCAAAAACATGAATTCTATAAATCATTTCAATTTGCCTTAAGGCAAATGAGAGAATTAAGAAAATTGTAAAATTTAAATTCAACAGATTATTGACAATTTATTTATCCCTAGCAAATTTTAAAATTCTAAAAATTGCAAAAATGCAATATTTTGATTTTTAAAATTGTTGTTAATGTCGTTTAATTTGATTGGTGAGAAAAATACAATATTTGAATAAGTTAATTGAACAATAATACAAGTAATGGACTCAATTGCATAAAATACACTTTAGTGGATGAATATTATAAATAACAATCCCAAGTTTCAATGTTGTGTTAAGCATATATCCCTATATGGGGGTGCAGAACCTTTTTGTTAGAGTCCACTGCTTTTGCTTTTTCTTAAGTAATTTTCCTAAAGATTATATAAATCATTTCAAATTGCGTTGAGGCAAAGGAGACAATTTAGAAAATTGCAAAATTTAAATTCAACAGAGTGTTGACAATTTATTTATCCTTACTAAATTTTAAAATTCGAAAAATTGCAAAATTAAAATATTTTGAATTTTAAATTTAATGTTAATGTCATTTGATTTAATTGGTGAGAAAAATATAATATGTGAAAAATATAATATTTGAATATGTTAATTGAACAAGAATACGAGTAATGGACTCAATTTTATAAAATAGATTTTATTGGATTAATATTTGAAGTTCCTAACTTCACCCTAGGATCTACTAGTTTGTGATACGGAGAGGGGGGTGAATCAGTATCACCACAATTCGTAATTCGCAGGTAAGTGAACAACTTCAATCTCTTCTTAAAAGCAAACTCTTTCTCAAATTCGACTAAGGTAGATCTATTGCTACTTACTAATCACAATAGTCCCCAAAGTCACCTTTTAGACACCTTGCCTAATAGACAATTCGGATGTTCTTGTTTAGGTCTTCGTTAGGTTATGGGTTGGCTGATACTTTAGTTGCGTTCACAACTCAATTCAAAACACAGAACGTAAAGCAGATTAAGGACACACGAGATTTACGTGGTTTCGTCAATGTGACGTACATCCACGGTGGTAAGGGCTCTCCTTTACCGAAACTATCCACTATACTTGAGAATTCCAATTACAATGGATGTCTTAATCTTCTACTCCTTTCACTGTTGCAATTACTAAGTAAGTACAATACAAAGAGTGTCATTTACTGTGTCTACCCTTCTTTTAGCTTGTCTTCCCTCTGTTGAATTGAAAGGCTGCTCCACTGTTGCTTAGAAGTTCACCGCAATGCTCTTTAACCTCTTTTGAAGAAATCTAGAAATACGTTGAGTTCTTTCCGATGCTTCGCCGAATTCCTTCTCTAGGTTGTCTCACACAGCTCCTGCTTTCACCGTCTCACGGTCTCACCCGTCTCCTATTTCACGGTCTTACTGTTTCGCAGCCTGTCCTCACGCTTTTGGTCTGTCATGCCATTGCACGTTCTGGTCTCACGCCGTCTCCTGACATACACCCACGCTTTTGGTTTGCCGTTTCACGTCTCTTGGCCTGCCTCACGCTACTGGTTTTTCTGGTTCACGTCTCTCGGCCTGCCTCACGCTACTAGTTTTTCTGGTTCACGTCTCTCGGCCTGCCTCACGCTACTGGTTTTTCTGGTTCACATATCTTGGCTTGCCTCACGCTTCTGGTCTGCTGTCTTCTTTTCCGGGTGGTCTCACAGATACCAGGTCTGCTGTATTCTCTTCTGGGTGATCTCACAGATACCAGGTCTGTTGTCTTCTCTTCTGGGTGGTCTGTTTCTTATTTCTCCTATTGCTGGTTCTGCGTTTCAGGTTTGCTTGCAGGATGTGTTTCTGGTTTGCTTGCAGGACGTGTTTCTGGTTTCCTTGCAGGAGGTCGCACGTTCTGGTTTGCTCTCCCAGTGGTGACGTTTCTGGTTTGCTTTCCCAGTGGTGTTGTTTCTGATCTCTTGCTGTTATGCTCTCTTTTCGGTCATCTCCTCTCGACCTCTGTTCTTCGTTCAGCCCCTCTTTCGGCCGTCTCCTCTTTTTCTCCTTTTTTTTGCCAACAGTAGGGTTCCCTTTTGGTATATTATTTTCTCTTCCTTTTGGCTGGTTGTTGTAGAGTTGTTGTTTATTCAATTTTTTTGGCCCCCCTTCTTTTTTTGTTTTGTCTTCCAAGGCCTTTATATACTCTTTTCCATGAAACCCTAATAGGGCTCACGTGGCGGATTTATGTTCTTGACCTTATGCGGCAGATTTACTTTCTTGCCCTTCCATGTGGCTTTACTTTCTTGCATTACAACTCCTCCTAAATATGCACTCCCCCTTCCTTAATAGCTTCCCCTGCATTGTTGCTTCTCTCTCCCTTTGCCAATCAATCACAAATTTGAAAAACCTGCAAAGTAGAGATGGATGATTCACCTGAACTTCAGGCTTAAGGAGACATTTACACAAACAAACTCATTCTATACTTTTCAAACAGCTCTGTGGACAGAGGTTTAGTTAGAATATTTGAGATTTGATCTTTAGTGCCGACATACTCCAACTGAATTGTGCCCTCTTCCACTTAATCCTTGATAAAGTGATACCAGATGTCAATATGCTTGCTCCTTGAATGTTGAACTGGATTCTTGCTAAGATTAATTGCACTTTGATTATCACAAAGTACACTCACTGGTAACTTCACTTCAACACCCAAATCGGCCAATTGTCTTTGCATCCATATCACCTGAGTACATGCTGCACAAGCAGCCATATACTCAGCCTCCGCTGTGCTCAAAGCAACACTGTTTTGCTTTCTACTTAGCCATGCAACACACTTTGAACCCAAGTAGAAGCTACAGCCACTAGTTGATTTTCTATCGTCTGTACTTCCTGCCCATTTTGCATCAGTGTATACTCGTAGTTTTATAGAATCCATGGCAGGATACCACAAGCCCATTTGCAGTGTCCCCTTGAGGTATCTTAGGGTTCTTTTCACTGCCAACACATGAGATTCCTTAGGATTAGCTTGGAATCTACTGGCGATGCACACAGCTTGCATGAGATCAGGCCTTGATGTTGTAAGGTATAGAAGGCTTCCTATCATCTTCCTGTATTCTGTAGGGCTTGTACTCCTTCCTTCCTGATCTTTTGTTAACTTGCAGCCTACTGGCATAGTGGTACTGACAGGTCTGCTATCCTCTATGCCAAACTTTTTCAGCATCTCTTTGGCATATTTTGTTTGAGAAATACAAATACCTTCTTCACATTGTTTTATCTGTAATCCAAGAAAGCAAGTCATTTCTCCAATCAATGACATCTCAAATTCCTCACTCATCTTCTGTGCAAATTCTTGGCATAGCTCAGAGTGATCCCCTCCAAAGATGATGTCATCTACATATACTATGGTTATCAGTTGGCCTTTCTCTGAGTTGAACACATATAGGTTATTATCAATTGTTCCTCTTCTGATGTTCAACCTTCTCAAATACGCGTCTAGCCTGCTATACCATGCTCTTGGGGCTTGTTTAAGGCCATACAAGGCTTTCTTCAGCTTGCACACGTGTGTCTCATCCTCACTTGTACTCCATCGGGTTGTTCAATATACACTTCTTCTTTCAGGAGCCCATTCAGAAAGGCTAATTTCACATCCATCTGGTAAACTTTATACCTCTTATGTGCTGCTAAAACTAAGAACATTCTAATAGTTTCCAACCTTGCTACTGGTGCAAAAGTTTCATCAACATCTACTCCTTCTATCTGAGTGTAGCCTTTGCAAACTAGCTTAGCCTTGTTCCTCACCACCTTGCCATCTTCATTGTGTTTATTTTTAAACACCCATTTTGTTCCTATGACATTCTTGTTAGTGGGTCTTAGGACCAGTTCTCATGTTTCATTCTTCTCGATTTGGTCTAACTCCTTATTGATAGCTTTGACCTAAGCTTTGTCTTGTGTAGCCTCTTCAACAGAATTAGGTTCAACTTGTGAGAGTAAAGCAGTAGCTCCCACAATTCTTCTTCTTGTTGTAACTCATGCTGATGGGTCACCTATTATCTGATTTCCTTGATGAGCACTAGTCCATGTCTTCTTTGTCTTTCTCTCTTGCACAGTCTTAGTTGCAAGAGAATCTCCTTCTTCATCTTCAGACTCACTCTTCTCTGAGTCTAAACTTACTTCTTTTCCCTCTTCTTCATGTTGGTCAGATTCTTTATCTATCTTGAAGTCATCTTTTTCACTGTCCTCAGCTTCTCCATTATGCATTGTTTTCCAGTTTTCATCTATTCTCACATCACTGGAAGTGACCACTTTTCCCAGTTTATGCAGAAAAACTCTGTAACCTTTTGTCTTTGCTGAGTATCCCACAAAGATGCCTTCAACTGACCTAGCATGGAATTTTCCCAAGTTTTGCTCCTTGTTCTTCACAAAACATGGGCTACCAAAGATTCTAAAATACTTGGCTATTGTCTTCTTCCCACTTCATAGCTCATATGGAGTCTTATTAGTATTGGGCCTTAGTAAAACTTTGTTCAATAAGTGCACGACTGTAAATGTTACTTCTGTCCAAAATCTTATGTGAAGCTTGGATTCCAACGGTAGAGTTCTTGCCATTTCAACCATAGCTCTATTTTTCCTCTCTACCACCCGTTCTATTAAGGTGTTCTTGCTGCTGCCATCTGATGGTGAATTCTATGCTTCTCAAGGTAATCTTCAAAACCTCCATTTGTGAATTCAGTACCTTGATCTGACCTCAATACTTTGATTTTCTTTCCACTCTCATTTTCAGCCAATCTTCTGTATCTCTTGAAGCATTTCAAAACTTCTGACTTGTGTTTGAGGTGCATGATGCAGGTCCTTTTGGAATAATCATCAACAAATAAAATGAAGTACCTCTCACCATTCAACCCTTTTGTTCTCATCGGCCCACACAAATCAGTATGTACAATGTCAAGCACTACTTCAGAACTGACCTCTTTGGTCTTATATGCTTTCTGACCTATTTTCCTTTAGAGCATGCTGAGCAGACATACTCCCTCTCTCTCTTGAGGTTTGGAATGTCTCTGATTGCATGAGTAGTGGTGAGCTTCCTCATGTTCTTCTAGGTTAAGTGTCCCAACCTCCTATACCAGAGTTGATTTTCTTCTTCTTTTGTAAATAAACAGCTGTTTGTCTTGTCCTCATCAATCACATATAAATTTCTAGTTGTTCTCTCCCGGTTGCAACAGTATTGCCTTCTTTACTCTTTACTTGGCAACCTATTTTTGTGAATATCACTTTATGGTCTTCATTGCATAGTAGGCTGACAAATGCTAGATTATATCTAAGTCCTTCAACATGTAAAACATCTTTCAGCTTTCCTTTTCCAATATTTACTAACCCTTAACCACTGATGTTAAGTGAATCATCATTGCCAAACTTGACTCTCCCTTTTCTTGACTTGTTCAGTTTTTGATAATTTACTCTTATCTCCTGTCATGTGTGAAGTGCACCCACTATCAAGGATCCACTGCTTATCCTTGTAGTCAGCCTTTTAGTGCAATTTCAGCTATATTAGCCACCTCCCTTTTAGCTTTATATTCCTTCTTTTGAACTAGCTTGATGATAACTTTCTCCTTTTTCTCAGCTTTGATTGTACTAATTGCTTTCACTGTGCCATTGAGTGCCTTCTCTTGCTCAAGGAGAAGTGTCATGCATCTCTTGGCATTATGGTCATCCTGCCCGCACCTTTCACACTGTTCCAAGTCTCCCAATATAGCAAACTTGTTCTTTGAAACCACTGGTTTGGGCTTCCACCAACAATCCTTGTCAGTATGTCCTTGCCTTTTACAGTATGTGCAAGAACTCACCACAGGTGTTCTCCTTTGAATTTGTATTGTCTCCCCCTATATGCAGCATCGTATCTTCTCAAGTTGGAGACATATATTGGCCTTCTCCACCAGCATTTACTTGCCTTATGACCCCAAACTTCACAATAAAAGACAGTAACCTTGGAATTGCCTCTTTTGGGTCTAATCACAACTTGTTTTCTTTTGTTCATTACTTGCTGTGTAGGCAAGGTTGCTGGCTTCTTTGCTTGTGTGACTTTCATTTCAGTCACCTTCTTCTCCTTCTTCTGTTCAGTCGTAGCCCTTTTGTGGCTGACTTTCTTTTCTTCATTTTGTTTGCAACCTTAGGCTACTTCTTCAAATCTTCTTTATTTTCAGCCTTCACTGTTTTTAGCTAAATCAGTCTTTTCTTTGAGACTTAACCTTCACTTTCAACTTCTATGGCAAGTCTCGTTATCTTTAGGCAGTGCA
This sequence comes from Bruguiera gymnorhiza, assembly GCA_020883675.1. NCBI lineage: Eukaryota > Viridiplantae > Streptophyta > Magnoliopsida > Malpighiales > Rhizophoraceae > Bruguiera > Bruguiera gymnorhiza. Next base: position 64,230 of record JAIRCJ010000293.1, on the reverse strand, counting down.
ACATTCTTCTTTATTGCTGCACTTTCTCTTCATTCTTCTTTTCTCTGGAGAGCTTGTTTCTCCAATCACTTCAAACTTCTGCAAGTTCTCTTCACTCTTTTGAGTTGTTGCTAAAGTCTCAGCAACTTTATCTCCATTTCTTCAATTGTTGAAGTCCTTGAGCCAAGCTCCATAGTAATCGGTCCTTCATATATTTTGATCTGTTCTTCAAATNCCCCCTTCTTTTTTTGTTTTGTCTTCCAAGCCTTTATATACTCTTTCCATGAAACCCTAATAGGGCTCATGTGGTGGATTTATGTTCTTGACCTTTATGCGGCAGGATTTACTTTCTTGCCCTTCCATGTGGCTTTACTTTCTTGCATTACAACTCCTCCTAAATATACATGCACTCCCCCTTCCTTTTAACTAGCTTCCCCTCATTGTTGCTTCTCTCTCCCTTTGCCAATCAATCACAAATTGAAAAACCTGCAAAAAGTAGAGATGGATGATTCACCTAAACTTCAGGCTTAAGGAGACATTTAACACAAACAAACTCATTCTATGCTTTTCAAACAGCTCTGTGGACAGAGGTTTAGTTAGAATATCTGAGATTTGATCTTTAGTGCCGACATACTCCAACTGAATTGTGCCCTCTTCCACTTGATCCTTGATAAAGTGATACCGGATGTCAATATGCTTGCTTCCTTGAATGTTGAACTGGATTTCTTGCTAAGATTAATTGCACTTTTGATTACACAAAGTACACTCACTGGTAACTTCACTTCAACACCCAATCGCCAATTGTCTTTGCATCCATATCACCTGAGTACATGCTGCACAAGCAGCCATATACTCAGCCTCCGCTGTGCTCAAAGCAACACTGTTTTGCTTTCTACTTAGCCATGCAACACACTTTGAACCCAAGTAGAAGCTACAGCCACTAGTTGATTTTCTATCGTCTGTACTTCCTGCCCATTTTGCATCAGTGTATTACTCGTAGTTTTATAGAATCCATGGCAGGATACCACAAGCCCATTTGCAGTGTCCCCTGAGGTATCTTTAGGGTTCTTTTCACTGCCAACACATGAGATTCCTTAGGATTAGCTTGGAATCTACTGGCGATGCACACAGCTTTGCATTGAGATTCAGGCCTTGATGTTGTAAGGTATAGAAGGCTTCCTATCATCTTCCTGTTATTCTGTAGGGCTTGTACTCCTTCCTCCTGATCTTTTGTAACTTGCAGCCCTACTGGCATAGTGTACTGACAGGTCTGCTATCCTCTATGCCAAACTTTCAGCATGCTCTTTGGCATATTTTTGTTTGAGGAAATACAAATACTTCTTCACATTGTTTTATCTGTAATTCCAAGAAAGCAAGTCATTTCTCCAATCAATGACATCTCAAATTCCTCACTCATCTTCTGTGCAAATTCTTGGCATAGCTCAGAGTGATCCCCTCCAAAGATGATGTCCATCTACATATTACTATGGTTATCAGTTGGGCCTTTCTCTGAGTTGAACACATATAGGTTATTATCAATTGTTCCTCTTCTGATGTTCAACCTTCTCAAATACGCGTCTAGCCTGCTATTACCATGCTCTTGGGGCTTGTTTTAAGGCCATACAAGGCTTTCTTCAGCTTGCACACGTGTGTCTCATCCTCACTTGTACTCCATCGGGTTGTTCAATATACACTTCTTCTTTCAGGAGCCCATTCAGAAAGGCTAATTTCACATCCATCTGGTAAACTTTATACCTCTTATGTGCTGCTAAAACTAAGAACATTCTAATAGTTTCCAACCTTGCTACTGGTGCAAAAGTTTCATCAACATCTACTCCTTCTATCTGAGTGTAGCCTTTGCAAACTAGCTTAGCCTTGTTCCTCACCACCTTGCCATCTTCATTGTGTTTATTTTTAAACACCCATTTTGTTCCTATGACATTCTTGTTAGTGGGTCTTAGGACCAGTTCTCATGTTTCATTCTTCTCGATTTGGTCTAACTCCTTATTGATAGCTTTGACCTAAGCTTTGTCTTGTGTAGCCTCTTCAACAGAATTAGGTTCAACTTGTGAGAGTAAAGCAGTAGCTCCCACAATTCTTCTTCTTGTTGTAACTCATGCTGATGGGTCACCTATTATCTGATTTCCTTGATGAGCACTAGTCCATGTCTTCTTTGTCTTTCTCTCTTGCACAGTCTTAGTTGCAAGAGAATCTCCTTCTTCATCTTCAGACTCACTCTTCTCTGAGTCTAAACTTACTTCTTTTCCCTCTTCTTCATGTTGGTCAGATTCTTTATCTATCTTGAAGTCATCTTTTTCACTGTCCTCAGCTTCTCCATTATGCATTGTTTTCCAGTTTTCATCTATTCTCACATCACTGGAAGTGACCACTTTTCCCAGTTTATGCAGAAAAACTCTGTAACCTTTTGTCTTTGCTGAGTATCCCACAAAGATGCCTTCAACTGACCTAGCATGGAATTTTCCCAAGTTTTGCTCCTTGTTCTTCACAAAACATGGGCTACCAAAGATTCTAAAATACTTGGCTATTGTCTTCTTCCCACTTCATAGCTCATATGGAGTCTTATTAGTATTGGGCCTTAGTAAAACTTTGTTCAATAAGTGCACGACTGTAAATGTTACTTCTGTCCAAAATCTTATGTGAAGCTTGGATTCCAACGGTAGAGTTCTTGCCATTTCAACCATAGCTCTATTTTTCCTCTCTACCACCCGTTCTATTAAGGTGTTCTTGCTGCTGCCATCTGATGGTGAATTCTATGCTTCTCAAGGTAATCTTCAAAACCTCCATTTGTGAATTCAGTACCTTGATCTGACCTCAATACTTTGATTTTCTTTCCACTCTCATTTTCAGCCAATCTTCTGTATCTCTTGAAGCATTTCAAAACTTCTGACTTGTGTTTGAGGTGCATGATGCAGGTCCTTTTGGAATAATCATCAACAAATAAAATGAAGTACCTCTCACCATTCAACCCTTTTGTTCTCATCGGCCCACACAAATCAGTATGTACAATGTCAAGCACTACTTCAGAACTGACCTCTTTGGTCTTATATGCTTTCTGACCTATTTTCCTTTAGAGCATGCTGAGCAGACATACTCCCTCTCTCTCTTGAGGTTTGGAATGTCTCTGATTGCATGAGTAGTGGTGAGCTTCCTCATGTTCTTCTAGGTTAAGTGTCCCAACCTCCTATACCAGAGTTGATTTTCTTCTTCTTTTGTAAATAAACAGCTGTTTGTCTTGTCCTCATCAATCACATATAAATTTCTAGTTGTTCTCTTCCCGGTTGCAACAGTATTGCCTTCTTTACTCTTTACTTGGCAACCTATTTTTGTGAATATCACTTTATGGTCTTCATTGCATAGTAGGCTGACAAATGCTAGATTATATCTAAGTCCTTCAACATGTAAAACATCTTTCAGCTTTCCTTTTCCAATATTTACTAACCCTTAACCACTGATGTTAAGTGAATCATCATTGCCAAACTTGACTCTCCCTTTTCTTGACTTGTTCAGTTTTGATAATTTACTCTTATCTCCTGTCATGTGTGAAGTGCACCCACTATCAAGGATCCACTGCTTATCCTTGTAGTCAGCCTTTAGTGCAATTTCAGCTATATTAGCCACCTCCCTTTTAGCTTTATATTCCTTCTTTTGAACTAGCTTGATGATAACTTTCTCCTTTTTCTCAGCTTTGATTGTACTAATTGCTTTCACTGTGCCATTGAGTGCCTTCTCTTGCTCAAGGAGAAGTGTCATGCATCTCTTGGCATTATGGTCATCCTGCCCGCACCTTTCACACTGTTCCAAGTCTCCCAATATAGCAAACTTGTTCTTTGAAACCACTGGTTTGGGCTTCCACCAACAATCCTTGTCAGTATGTCCTTGCCTTTTACAGTATGTGCAAGAACTCACCACAGGTGTTCTCCTTTGAATTTTGTATTGTCTCCCCCTATATGCAGCATCGTATCTTCTCAAGTTGGAGACATATATTGGCCTTCTCCACCAGCATTTACTTGCCTTATGACCCCAAACTTCACAATAAAGACAGTAACCTTGGAATTGCCTCTTTTTGGGTCTAATCACAACTTGTTTTCTTTTGTTCATTACTTGCTGTGTAGGCAAGGTTGCTGGCTTCTTTGCTTGTGTGACTTTCATTTCAGTCACCTTCTTCTCCTTCTTCTGTTCAGTCGTAGCCCTTTGTTGGCTGACTTTCTTTTCTTCATTTTTGTTTGCAACCTTAGGCTACTTCTTCAAATCTTCTTTATTTTCAGCCTTCACTGTTTTTAGCTAATCAGTCTTTTCTTTTTGAGACTTAACCTTCACTTTCAACTTCTATGGCAAAGTCTCGTTATCTTTAGGCAGTGCAACATTCTTCTTTATTGCTGCACTTTCTCTTCATTCTTCTTTTCTCTTGGAGAGCTTGTTTCTCCAATCACTTCAAACTTCTGCAAGTTCTCTTCACTCTTTTTGAGTTGTTGCTAAAGTCTCAGCAACTTTATCTCCATTTCTTCAATTGTTGAAGTCCTTGAGCCAAGCTCCATAGTAAGGTCTTCATATATTTTGATCTGTTCTTCAAATCTTCTCTTCAAGTCTATATGTTCAGCCCTTATTTCATCCTTTTGACTTTCTACTTCCTCAATCTTTGCTTCAACTTGTTTTATATGGGCCTCGAACCTTCTTATGGTTCTACCCCTTCTGATTATCTCCTTTGAAGCTGCTTCTAACTTAGCTTCAAGATCTGGTTCTTCTTCATTAATCTCCTTTTCCTCTTCAGAGGTTGAACTACCACATCGAACTGATGCCATAAAGGCATGCTCATCTGATGAGTCTACATCTTCCTCCTCATCGGCTTCTTTTGTCTGGCTCACATAACTCTTAAATGAGCCTCTCTTCTTCTTCTATGGGTTAGCAGTCTTCTTGCTGGACTTCCTTGACTTGAATGATGGTCTTCACCATTTTGAATTCTGCTCATCATCACCATCCTCATCTTCATCATCAAGTTTCACTTTGCACTGAGAAGCAAAGTGTACAGTCTGTCCACAACAATAACATCTCAAGGACAACTGTCCTTTTCCCTTCTTAGACCCCTTTTTGATCTTCCTTGTGAAGCATGCCAACACTTCACCTTCACTTTCTTCCTCATCATCATCATCATCCTCACTGGATGATTCCTTTTCTTTTATCTTTAAGTGTTTCATAACTTTGAAAGCTGCCTCCTTTGATATCTTTGACGTCAAGGAGCTCTCAGTTGACTTTATTTTCATCTCATATGCAATGAGATTGCACTAGAGATCATGCAGAGACATAGAATTGAGATCTCTACTCTCCTTTATGGCTGCCACCTTTGAGGCAAACCTCTCAGGCAGAATTCTCAGAATTTTCTTCACAATAGATGAGTCCTTCTTATTCTTCCCATGACTTCTAAGATCGTTTACAGCATCAATAACCCTGGTGAAGAACTCTTTGACTGCCTCATTTTTCTGCATTCTGAGAGATTCATATCTCTCCTTGAAAACTTGAAGCTTGGCCTCCTTCATTCTGCCATCACCTTCATAGACTTTCTGCAATCTGTCCCATATCTCCTTGGCAGATTTGCAGTCCATAACTTTAGCATATTCAGCATCTGTCAATGCTGAAATGATGACGTTTAAGGTCTTCCCATTTATCTCAAACTATCTTAATTCCTCTAGGGTTGGATCTTTACCTCCTTCTGGAGGCTCAAAACCCTCCTGTACATATTTCACCACATTCATGCCCATGGTTGCAAATACCACCTGCATTCTCACTCTCCACATATGGTAGTTGGTTCCGTTGAAGATTAGAACCTTCTTGCTGTAAGTAGTGCTGGTGCTGGTACCGGCATCCATTTCTTAGTATGCTGAACAAGTTAAAACTTCTGGAGCTCTTCAAACTAGTACACCAAGCTGTTAAGCTTTATCTTGGTGAACCTGTGCTTTGATACCAATTGAAGTTCCCAACTTCACCCTAGGATCTACTAGTTTGTGATACTGAAAGCGGGGGTGAATCAGTATCACCACAATTCGCAATTTGCAGGTAAGTGAACAACTTTAATCTCTTCTTAAAAGTGAACTCTTTCTCAAATTCGACTAAAGTAGATTTATTGCTACCTACTAATCACAATAGTCCCCAAAGTCACCTTTCAAACACCTTGCCTAATAGACAATTTGGATGTTCTTGTTTAGGTCTTCATTAGGTTATGGGTTGGCTGATACTTTAGCTGCGTTCACAACTCAATTCAAAACACAAAATGTAAAGCAGATTAAGGACACACGAGATTTATGTGGTTCCATCAATATGACGTACATCCACGGTGGTAGGGGCTCTCCCTTACCGAGACTATCCACTATACTTGAGAATTCCAGTTACAATGGATGTTTTAATCTTCTACTTCTTTCACTATTGCAATTACTAAGCAAGTACAATACAAAGAGTGTCACTTACTATGTCTACCCTTCTTCTAACTTGTCTTGCCTCTCTTGAATTGAAAGGCTGCTCCACTGCCGCTTAGAAGTTCACCGCAATGCTTTTTAACCTCTCTTGAAGAAATCTGGAAATACGTTGAGTTGTTTCCAATGCTTCACTGAATTCCTTCTCTAGGTTGTCTCACACAACTCTTGCTTTCATCGTCTCACGGTTTCACCCGTCTCCTATTTCACGGTCTTACTGTTTCACAGCCTGTCCTCATGCTTCTGGTCTATCACACCGTTGCATCTTCTAGTCTCATGCTGTCTCCTGATGTACACCCACGCTTCTGGTTTGTCGTTTCATGTCTCTTGGCTTGCCTCACGCTACTGGTTTTTCTAGTTCACGTCTTTCGGTCTACCTCACGCTTTTGGTCTGTTGTCTTCTCTTCCGGGTGGTCTCACGGATACCAGGTCTGCTGTATTCTCTTCTAGGTGATCTCACAGATACCAGGTCTGCTGTTTTCTTTTCCAGGTGGTCTATTTCTTATTTCTCCTATTGCTGGTTGTGTGTTTCAGGTTTGCTTGCAGGATATGTTTCTAGTTTGCTTGCAGGACATGTTTCTAGTTTCGTTGCAGGAGGTCACACGTTCTGGTTTGTGCTCCTGGTGGTGACGTTTCTGGTTTGCTTTCCCAGTGGTGTCGTTTCTGATCTCTTGTCATTCTGCTCTCTTTTCGGCTATCTCCTCTTGACCTCTGTACTTCGTTCAGCCCCCTTTCAGCCGTCTCCTCTTTTTCTCCTTTTTTTGTCGACAGTGGGGTTCCCTTTTGGTATATTATTTTCTCTTCCCTTTGGCTGGTTGTTGTAGGGTTGCTGTTTATTCAATTTTGTTGGCCCCCCTTCTTTTTTTTGTTTTGTCTTCCAAGGCCTTTATATACTCTCTTCCATGAAACCCTAATAGGGCTTACGTGGCAAATTTATATTCTTGCCCTTATGCAGCAGATTTACTTTTTTGCCCTTCCATGTGGCTTTACTTTCTTGCACACTTAACCCTAGTTGACAACAATTACAACAATATAATAAATAGCAAACCCAAGTTTCAATGTTGCATTAAGTATACATCCCTAGATGGGAGTGTATAAGCTTCTTATTACAGTCTATTGCTTTTGATTTTTCTTAAATAATTTGCCTGAAATTTATATAAATCATTTCAAATTGCGTTGAGGCAAAGGAGACATTTTAGAAAATTGAAAAATTTAAATTCAACAGAGTATCGACAATTCAGTTATCCCTAACAGATTTTAAAAATTCTAAAAATTGCAAAATTGAAATCTTTTGATTTTTCTATTTATTGTTAGTGTCGTTTGATTTAATTGGTGAAAAAAATATAATATATGAAAAATATAATATTTGAATATCTTAATTGAACAAAAATACAAGTAATGGACACAATTGCATAAAAGAGACTTTAGTGGATGAATATTATAAATAGCAAACTTAAGTTTCAAAGTTATGTGAAATATATATCCCTAGATGGGAGTGCGAAACCATCTTATTAGAGTCCATTGCTTTTTCTTCTTCTTAGGTAATTTGTTTGAAAACAGGAATTCTATGAATCTTTTCAAATTGCATAGAGGCAAAGGAGAGAATTAAGAAAATTTCAAAATTTAAATTCAACAGATTATTGACAATTTATTTATCCCTAGTAGATTTCAAAATTCTTAAAATTGCAAAAATGCTAAATTTTGATTTTTAAATTTGTTATTAATGTCGTTTGATTTGATTGGTGAGAAAAATATAATATTTGAGTAAGTTAATTGAACAAAAATATAAATAATGGACTCAATTGCATTAAATGCACTTTAATGGATGAATATTATAAATAACAAACTCAAGTTTCAATGTTGTGTTAAGCATATATCCCGATATGGGAGTGTAGAACATTCTTATTACAGTCCACTGCTGTTGCTTTTTCTTAAGTAATTTCCTGAAAATTATATAAATTCATTTCAAATTGCCTTAAGGACAATGAAAGAATTAAGAATTGCAAATTTAAATTCAACAGATTTTGACAATTTATATACCCCCAGCAGATTTTAAAATTCTTAAAAATTGCAAAAATGCAATATTTTGATTTTTAAATTTGTTGTTAATGTCGTTTGATTTGATTGGTGAGAAAAATATAATATTTGAATAAGTTAATTGAACAATAAATACAAGTAATGGAGCTCAATTGCATTAAATGCACTTTAGTAGATGAATATTATAAATAGTAATCCCAAGTTCAATTTGTGTTAAGCATATATCCCTACATGGGGATTGCAGAGCCTTCTTATTACAGTTAATTGATTTGGCTTTTCCTTAAGTAATTTGCGTGAAAATTATATAAATCATTTCAAATTGCGTTGAGGAAAAAGAGACAATTTAGAAAATTGCAAAATTTAAAATTCAACAGAGTATTGATAATTTATTTATTCTTACGAGGATTTTAAAATTCGAAAAAGTGGAAAAATTGAAATATTTTGATTTATAAAATTTATTGTTAATGTCATTTGAATTTTAATTGATGAGAAAAATATAATATGTGAAAAATATAATGTTTGAATATGTTAATTGAACAAAAATACAAGTAATGGACTCAATTGCATAAAATCACTTTATTGATGAAATATTATAAATAGCAAACCCAAGTTTCAATGTTGTGTTAAGCATATATCCCTAGATGGGAGTGCAGAACCTTCTTATTACAGTCCATTGCTTTTGCTTTTCTTAAGTAATTTGCCTGAAGATTATATAAATCATTTCAAATTGCCTTGAGGCAAAGGAGAGAATTAAGAAAATTGCAAAATTTAAATTCAACAGATTATTGACAATTTATTTATCCCTAGCAGATTTTAAAATTCTAAAAATTGCAAAATTGAAATATTTTGATTTTTAAATTTATTGTTAATGTCGTTTGATTTAATTGGTGAGAAAAATATAATATGTGAAAAATATAATATTTGAATATGTTAATTGAACAAAAATACAAGTAATGGACTCAATTGCATAAAATACACTTTAGTGGATGAATATTATAAATAGCAATCCCAAGTTTCAATGTTGTGTTAAGCATATATCCCTAGATGGGAGTGCAGAACCTTCTTATTACAGTCCATTGCTTTTGCTTTTTCTTAAGTAATTTGCCTGAAGATTATATAAATCATTTCAAATTGCGTTGAGGCAAAGGAGACAATTCAGAAAATTGCAAAATTTAAATTCAACAGAGTATTGACAATTCATTTATCCCTAGCAGATTTTAAAATTCTAAAAATTGCAAAATTGAAATATTTTGATTTTTAAATTTATTGTTAATGTCGTTTGATTTAATTGGTGAGAAAAATATAATATGTGAAAAATATAATATTTGAATATGTTAATTGAACAAAAATACAAGTAATGGACTCAATTGCATAAAATACACTTTAGTGGATGAATATTATAAATAGCAATCCCAAGTTTCAATGTTGTGTTAAGCATATATCCCTAGATGGGAGTGCAGAACCTTCTTATTACAGTCCATTGCTTTTGCTTTTTCTTAAGTAATTTGCCTGAAGATTATATAAATCATTTCAAATTGCGTTGAGGCAAAGGAGACAATTCAGAAAATTGCAAAATTTAAATTCAACAGAGTATTGACAATTCATTTATCCCTAGCAGATTTTAAAATTCTAAAAATTGCAAAATTGAAATATTTTGATTTTTAAATTTATTGTTAATGTCGTTTGATTTAATTGGTGAGAAAAATATAATATGTGAAAAATATAATATTTGAATATGTTAATTGAACAAAAATACAAGTAATGGACTCAATTGCATAAAATACACTTTAGTGGATGAATATTATAAATAGCAATCCCAAGTTTCAATGTTGTGTTAAGCATATATCCCTAGATGGGAGTGCAGAACCTTCTTATTACAGTCCATTGCTTTTGCTTTTTCTTAAGTAATTTGCCTGAAGATTATATAAATCATTTCAAATTGCGTTGAGGCAAAGGAGACAATTCAGAAAATTGCAAAATTTAAATTCAACAGAGTATTGACAATTCATTTATCCCTAGCAGATTTTAAAATTCTAAAAATTGCAAAATTGAAATATTTTGATTTTTAAATTTATTGTTAATGTCGTTTGATTTAATTGGTGAGAAAAATATAATATGTGAAAAATATAATATTTGAATATGTTAATTGAACAAAAATACAAGTAATGGACTCAATTGCATAAAATACACTTTAGTGGATGAATATTATAAATAGCAATCCCAAGTTTCAATGTTGTGTTAAGCATATATCCCTAGATGGGAGTGCAGAACCTTCTTATTACAGTCCATTGCTTTTGCTTTTTCTTAAGTAATTTGCCTGAAGATTATATAAATCATTTCAAATTGCGTTGAGGCAAAGGAGACAATTCAGAAAATTGCAAAATTTAAATTCAACAGAGTATTGACAATTCATTTATCCCTAGCAGATTTTAAAATTCTAAAAATTGCAAAATTGAAATATTTTGATTTTTAAATTTATTGTTAATGTCGTTTGATTTAATTGGTGAGAAAAATATAATATGTGAAAAATATAATATTTGAATATGTTAATTGAACAAAAATACAAGTAATGGACTCAATTGCATAAAATACACTTTAGTGGATGAATATTATAAATAGCAATCCCAAGTTTCAATGTTGTGTTAAGCATATATCCCTAGATGGGAGTGCAGAACCTTCTTATTACAGTCCATTGCTTTTGCTTTTTCTTAAGTAATTTGCCTGAAGATTATATAAATCATTTCAAATTGCGTTGAGGCAAAGGAGACAATTCAGAAAATTGCAAAATTTAAATTCAACAGAGTATTGACAATTCATTTATCCCTAGCAGATTTTAAAATTCTAAAAATTGCAAAATTGAAATATTTTGATTTTTAAATTTATTGTTAATGTCGTTTGATTTAATTGGTGAGAAAAATATAATATGTGAAAAATATAATATTTGAATATGTTAATTGAACAAAAATACAAGTAATGGACTCAATTGCATAAAAGACACTTTAGTGGATGAATATTATAAATAGCAATCTCAAGTTTCAAGGTTGTGTGAAGCATATATCCCTAGATGGGAGTGGGGAACCATCTTATTAGAGTCCATTGCTTTTCCTTTTTCTTAAGTAATTTGTCTGAAGACAAGAATTCTATAAATCATTTCAAATTGCATTGAGGCAAAGGAGACAATTAAGAAAATTGCTAAATTTAAATTCAACAGATTATTGACAATTTATTTATCCCTAGCAATTTTAATATTCTAAATATTTCAAAAATGCAATATTTTGATTTTTAAATTTGTTTTTAATGTCTTTCATTTAATTGGTAAGAAAAATACAATATTTGAATAAGTTAGTTGAACAAAATAGAAGTAATGGGCTCAATTGCATAAAATACATTTTAGTGGATGAATATTATAAATAGCAATCCTAAATTTCAATGTTGTGTTAAGCATATATCCCAATATGGGAGTGTAGAACCTTCTTATTACAGTCTATTCCTTTTGCTTTTTCTTAAGTAAGTTGCCAGAAGATTATATAAATCATTTCAAATTGCGTTGAGGCAAAGGAGACAATTCAGAAAATTGCAAAATCTAAATTCAACAGAGTATTGACAATTCAGTTATCCCTAGTAGATTCTAAATTCTAAAAATTGCAAAATCAAAATATTTTGATTTTTATATTTATTATTAATGTCGTTTGATTTAATTGGTGAGAAAAACATAATATGTGAAAAATATAATATTTGAATATGTTCATTGAACAAAATACAAGGGACACAATTGCATAAAAGACACCTTAGTGGATGAACATTATAAATAGTAAACTCAAGTTTTAGGGTTGTGTGAAGCATATTTCCCTAGATGGGAGTGTGGAACCATCTTATTAGAGTTCATTGCTTTTACTTTTTCTTAAGTAATTTGTCTGAGAATAAGAATTCTATAAATCATTTCAAATTGCATTGAGTCAAAGGAGAGAATTAAGAAAATTGCTAAATTTAAATTAAACAGACTATTGACAATTTATTTATCCCTAGCAGATTTCAAAATTCTAAAAATAGCAAAATGCAATATTTTGATTTTTAAATTTGTTGTTAATGTCATTTGATTTGATTGGTAAGAAAAATACAATATTTGAATAAGTTAATTGAACAAAAATACAAGTAATGGACTCAATTGCATAGAATACACTTTAGTGGATGAATATCATAAATAGCAATCCCAAGTTTCATTGTTGTGTTAAGCATATATCGCTAGATGGGAGTGTAGAACCTTCTTATTATATAAATAATTTCAAATTGCATTGAGGCAAAGGAGACAATTTAGAAAATTGCAAAATTTAAATTCAATAGATTATTGACAATTTATTTATTCCTAGTAGATTTTTAAAATTCTAAAATTTGCAAAAATACAATATTTTGATTTTTAAATTTGTTGTTAATGTCGTTTGATTTGATTGGTGAGAAAAATATAATATGCGAAAAATATTATATTTGAATATGTTAATTGAACAAAAATAGATGTAATGTACTCAATTGCATAAAATACACTTTAGTGGATGAATATTATAAATAGCAAACCCAAGTTTCAATGTTGTGTTAAGCATATATCCTAGATGGGAGTGCAGGACCTTCTATTACAGTCAATTACTTTTACTTTTTCTTAAGTAAGTTGCTTAAAGATTATATAAATCATTTCAAATTATGTTGAGGCAAAGGAGACAATTCAAAAATTGCAAAATTTAAATTCAACAGAGTATTGACAAATCATTTATCCCTGGCAGATTTTAAAATTCCAAAAATTAAAAAAAGTGCAATATTTTGATTTTGAAATATATTATTAAAGTCGTTTGATTTGATTGGTGAGAAAAATGCAATATTTGAATAAGTTAATTGAACAAAAATACAAATAATAGACTCAATTGCATAAAATACACTTTAGTGAATGAATATTATAAATAGCAATCCCAAGTTTGAATGTTATGTTAAGCATATATCCCTTGATGGGAGTGCAGACCTTCTTATTATAGTGCATTGCTTTTGCTTTTGCTTTTTGAAAATTATATAAATCATTTCAAATTGTGTTAAGGCAAAGGAAACAATTTAGAAAATTGCAAAATTTAAATTCAACAGAGTATTGACAAATCTTTTTTCACTAGAAGATTTTAAAATTCCAAAATTGCACAAGTGCAATATTTGATTTTTAATATATTATTAATGTTGTTTGATTTGATTGGTGAGAAATATACAATATTTGAATAAGTTAATTGAACAAAAATACAAATAATGGACTCAATTGCATAAAATACACTTTAGTGGATGAATATTATAAATAGCAATCCCAAATTTCAATGTTGTGTTAAGCATATGTCCCTAGATGGGAGTGCAGAACCTTCTTATTACAGCCCATTACTTTTGCTTTTTGTTAAGCAATTTGCGTTAAAATTATATAAATCATTTCAAATTGCGTTGAGGCAAAGGAGACAATTCTGAAATTGCAAAATTTAACTTTAATAGAGAATTGACAATTCATTTATCCCTATTAGATTTAAAATTATAAAAATTGGAAATTGAAATATTTTAACATTAAATTTATTATTAATGTTGTTCATTTAATTGGTGAGAAAATTATAATATTTAAATATGTTAATTGAATAAAAATACAAGTAATGAACTCAATTGCATAAANGAGAAAAATATAATATGTGAAAATTATAATATTTAAAAATGTTAATTGAATAAAAATACAAGTATGAACTCAATTGCATAAAAGACACTTTAGTAGATGAATATTATAAATAGCAATCTCAAGTTTCAAGTTGTGTGAGCATATATCCCTAGATGGGAGTGCAAAACCATCTTATTAGTCCATTGCTTTTCCTTCTTCTTAAGTAATTTGTCTGAAAACAGAAATTCTATGAATCTTTTCAAATTGCATTTGAGGCAAAGAAAGAATTAAGAAAACTGTCAAATTAAAATTCAACAGATTATTAACAATTTATTTATCCTAGTAGATTTTAAAATTCTTAAAATTGAAAAAGTGCAATATTTTGATTTTTAAATTTGTTGTTAATGTCGTTTGATTGATTGGTGAGAAAAATACAATATTTGAATAAGTTAATTGAACAAAAGTACAAGTAATGGACTCAATTGCATAAAAGACACTTTATTGGATGAATATTATAAATAGCAATCCCAAGTTTCAATGTTGTGTTAAGCACATATCCCTAGATGGGAGTGCAGAGCCTTCTTATTACAGTCAATTAATTTTGCTTTTTCCTAAGTAATTTCCTGAAAATTATATAAATCATTTCAAATTGCGTTGAGGCAAAGGAGACAATTTAGAAATTGAAAAATTTAAATTCAACATAGTAATTGACAATTTATTTATCCCTATAGAGATTTTAAAATTCAAAAAAATGCAAAATTGAAATATTTTGATTTTAAATTTATTATTAATGTCGTTTGATTTAATTTAATTGGTGAGAAAAATAAATATGTGAAAAATGTAATATTTGAATATGTTAATTGAACAAAAATACAAGTAATGGACTTAATTGTTATAAAATACACTTTACTGGATGAATATTATAAATAGCAAGCTTAAGTTTCAATGTTGTGTTAAGCATATATCCCTAGATGGGAGTGTAGAACCTTCTTATTATAGTCCATTGCTTTTGCTTTTTCTTAAGTAATTTGCCTGAAAATTATATAAATCATTTCAAATTGCATTGAGGCAAAGGAGACAATTCAGAAAATTGCAAAATTTAAATTCAACAAAGTATTGACAATTCATTTATCCCTACCAAATTTTAAAATTCAAAAAAATTGCAAAAGTGAAAAATTTTGACTTTTAAATTTATCATTAATACCGTTTGATTTAATTGGTGAGAAAAATACACTATGTGAAAATATAATATTTAAATATGGTAATTAAACAAAAATATAAGTAATGGACTTAATTGCATAAAAGACACTTTAGTGGATTAATATTTGAAGTTCCCAACTTCACCCTAGGATCTACTAGTTTGTGATACTAAAAGGGGGGTGAATCAGTATCACCACAATTTGCAATTTGCAGGTAAGTGAACAACTTCAATCTCTTCTTAAAAGCGAACTCTTTCTCAAATTCGACTAAGGTAGATCTATTGCTACTTACTAATCACAATAGTCCCCAAAGTCACCTTTCAGACACCTTACCTAATAGACAATTTGGATGTTCTTGTTTAGGTCTTCGTTAGGTTATGGGTTGGTTGATATTTTAGTTGCATTCACAACTCAATTCAAAACACAAAACGTAAAGCAGATTAAGAACACATGAGATTTACGTGGTTCCGTCAACGTGACGTACATCCACGGTGGTAGGGGCTCTCCCTTACCGAAACTATCCACTATACTTGAGAATTCCAATTACAATGGATGTCTTGATCTTCTGCTCCTTTCACTATTGCAATTACTAAGCAAGTACCATATAAAGAGTGTCACTTACTGTGTCTACCCTTCTTCTAGCTTGTCTTGCCTTTGTTCAATTGAAAGGTTGCTCCACTACCACTTAGAAGTTCACCGCAACGCTCTTTAACCTCTCTTGAAGAAATCTGGAAATACGTTGAGTTCTTTCCGATGCTTCGCCGAATTCCTTCTTTAGGTTGTCTCACACAGCTCTTGCTTTCACCGTCTCACGGTCTCACTCGTCTCCTATTTCATGGTCTTACTGTTTCATGGCCTGTCCTCATGCTTTTGGTCTGTCACGCCATTGCACGTTCTGGTCTCACGCCGTCTCCTGACGTACACCCACGCTTCTGGTATGCCATTTCACGTCTCTTGGCCTGCCTCACGCTACTGGTTTTTCTGGTTCACGTCTCTCGGCCTGCCTCACGCTACTGGTTTTTCTGGTTCACGTCTCTCGGCCTGCCTCACGCTACTGGTTTTTCTGGTTCACGTCTCTCAGCCTGCCTCACGCTTCTGGTCTGCTGTCTTCTCTTCCGGGTGGTCTCACGGATACCAGGTCTGCAGTATTCTCTTCTGGGTGATCTTACAGATACCAGGTCTGCTGTCTTCTCTTCTGGGTGGTCTGTTTCTTATTTCTCCTATTGCTGGTTGTGCGTTTCAGGTTTGTTTGCAGGATGTGTTTCTGGTTTCCTTGCAGGAGGTCGCACGTTCTGGTTTGCTCTCCTGGTGGTGACGTTTCTGGTTTGCTTTTCCAGTGGTGTTGTTTCTGATCTCTTGCCGTTCTGCTCTCTTTTCAACCGTCTCCTCTCGACCTCTGTTCTTCGTTCAGCCCCCCTTTCGGTCATCTCCTCTTTTTCTCCTTTTTTTTGCTGACAGTGGGGTTCCCTTTTGGTATATTATTTTCTCTTCCTTTTGGCTGGTTGTTGTAGAGTTGCTGTTTATTCAATTTTGTTGGCCCCCCTTCTTTTTTTGTTGTCTTCCAAGGCCTTTATATACTCTCCTCCATGAAACCCTAATAGGGTTTACGTGGTGGATTTATGTTCTTGCCCTTATGCAGCAGATTTACTTTCTTGCCCTTCCATGTGGCTTTACTTTCTTGCACACTTAACCCTAGTTGACAACAATTACAACCCATACAAGACTGTGGGAACAACAATCTCCCCCTTTGTAATTGTTGGCAACACTCACAACAAAAACCATTATGTAGCAATCCTTCATAATCTTCTTAGAGTAATAATCCAGAAACAGATGGATTACAACTCCCCCTAAATATGCACTCCCCCTTCCTTAATAGCTCCCCTTACACTGTTACTTCTCTCCCCTTTTGCCAATCAATCACAAATTTGAAAAACCTGCAAAGTAGAGATGGAGGATTCACCTGAACTTCAGGCTTGAGGAGGCATTTGCACAGACAGACTCATTCTATGCTTTTCAAATAGCTTTGTGGACAAAGGTTTAGTTAAAATATCTGAGATTTGATCTTTAGTGCTGACATACTCCAACTGAATTGTGCCCTCTTCCACTTGATCCTTGATAAAGAGATACTAGATGTCAATATGCTTGCTCCTTGAATGTTGAACTGGATTCTTGCTAAGATAAATTGCACTTTGATTATCACAAAGTACACTCACTGGTAACTTCACTTCAACACCCAAATCGGCCAATTGTCTTTGCATCCATATCACCTGAGTACATGCTGCACAAGCAGCCATATACTCAGCCTTCGCTGTGCTCAAAGCAACACTATTTTGCTTTCTATTTAGCCATGCAACACACTTTGAACCCAAGTAGAAGCTACAACCACTGGTTGATTTTCTATCGTCTGTACTTCCTGCCCAGTCTGCATCAGTGTATGCTCGTAGTTTTACAGAATCCATGGCAGGATACCACAAGCCCATTTCCAGTGTCCCCTTAAGGTATCTTAGGATTCTTTTCACTGCCAACACATGAGATTCCTTAGGATCAGCTTGGAATCTGCTGGCGATGCACACAACTTGCATGAGATCAAGCCTTGATGTTGTAAGGTACAGAAGGCTCCCTATCATCTTCCTGTATTCTATAGGGCTTGTACTCCTTCCTTCCTAATCTTTTGTTAACTTGCAGCCTATTGGCATAGTGGTACTGACAGGTCTGCTATCCTCCATGTCAAAATTTTTCAGCATCCCTTTGGCATATTTTGTTTGAGAAATAAAAATACCTTCTTCACACTATTTTATCTGTAATCCAAGAAAGTAAGTCATTTCTCCAATCAATGACATCTCAAATTCCTCACTTATCTTCTGTGCAAATTCTTGGCATACTTCAGAGTGATCCCCTCCAAAGATGATGTCATCTACATATACTATGGTTATCAGTTGGCCTTTCTTTGAGTTGAACACATATAGGTTATTATCAACTGTCCCTCTTCTGATGTTCAACCTTCTCAAATACGCGTCCAACCTACTGTACCATGCTCTTGGGGCTTGTTTAAGGCCATACAAGGCTTTCTTCAGCTTGCACACGTGTGTCTCATCCTCACTTGTACTCCATTGGGTTGTTCAATATACACTTCTTCTTTCAGGAGCCCATTCAGAAAGGCTGATTTCACATCAATCTAGTGAACTTTATACCTCTTATGTGCTGCTAAAGCTAAGAACATTCTAATAGTTTCCAACCTTGCTACTGGTGCAAAAGTTTCATCAACATCTACTCCTTCTATCTGAGTGTAGCCTTTGCAAACCAGCCTAGCCTTGTTCCTCACCACCTTGCCATCTTCATTGTGTTTATTTTTAAACACTCATTTTGTTCCTATGACATTCTTGTTAGTGGGTCTTAGGACCAGTTCCCATGTTTCATTCTTCTCTATTTGGTCTAGCTCTTCATTGATAGCTTTGACCCAGGCTTTGTCTTGTGCAGCCTCTTCAACAAAATTAGGTTCAACTTGTGAGAGTAAAGCAATAGCTCCCATAATTCTTCTTCTTGTTGTAACTCCTGCTGATGGGTCACCTATTATTTGATTTCCATGATGAGCACTGGTCCATGTCTTCTTTGTCTTTCTCTCTTGCACAGTCTTAGTTGCAAGAGAATCTCCTTCTTCATCTTCAGACTCACTCTTCTCTAAGTCTGAACTTACTTCTTTTCCCTCTTCTTCATGTTGGTTAGATTCTTCATCTATCTTGAAGTCATCTTCTTCACTATCCTCAGCTTCTCCATTATGCATTGTTTTCCAGATTTCATCTATTCTCACATCACTGGAAGTGACCACTTTTCCCAGTTTATGCAGAAAAACTTTGTAACCTTTTGTCTTTGTTGAGTATCCCACAAAGATGCCTTCATCTGACCTAGCATGAAATTTTCCCAAGTTTTGCTCCTTATTCTTCACAAAACATGGGCTGCCAAAGATTCTAAGATACTTGGTTATTGTCTTCTTCCCACTCCATAGTTCATATGGAGTCTTATCAGTATTAGGCCTTAGTAAAACTGTGTTCAATAGGTGCACCACTGTAAATGTTGCTTCTGTCCAAAATCTTGTGTGAAACTTGGATTCCAGCAGTAGAGTTCTTGCCATTTCAACCACAGCTCTATTTTACCTCTTTACCACCCCGTTCTGTTGAGGTGTTCTTGCTGTTACCATCTGATGGTGAATTATATGCTTCTCAAGGTAATCTTTAAAAACTCCATTTGTGAATTCAATGCCTTGATCTAACCTTAATACTTTGATCTTCTTTCCACTCTCATTTTCAGCCAATCTTCTGTATCTCTTGAAGCATTTCAAAACTTCTGACTTGTGTTTGAGGTGCATGATGCAGGTCCTTTTGGAATAATCATCAACAAATAAAATGAAGTACCTCTCACCATTCAACCCTTTTGTTCTCATCGGCCCACACAAATCAGTATATACAATGTCAAGCACTGCTTCAGAACTGACCTCTTTGGTCTTATACTGCTTTCTGACCTATTTTCCTTTAGAGCATGCTGAGCAGACATACTCCCTCTCTCTCTTGAGGTTTGGAATGTCTCTGATTGCATGAGTAGTGGTCAGCTTCCTCATGTTCTTCTATGTTAAGTGTCCCAACCTCCTATGCCAGAGTTGATTTTCTTCTTCTTTTGTAAGTAAACAACTATTTGTCTTGTCCTCATCAATCATATATAAATTTCTAGTTGTTCTCTTCCCGACTGCAACAGTATTGCCTTCTTTACTCTTTACTTGGCAACCTGTTTTTATGAATATCACTTTATGGTCTTCATTGTATAGTTGGCTGACAGATGTTAGATTATATCCGAGTCCTTCAACGTGTAGAACATCTTTCAGCTTTCCTTTTCCAATATTTACTGACCCTTGACCACTGATGTTGAGTGAATCATCATTGTCATACTTGACTCTGCCTTCTCTTGACTTGTTCAGTTTTGATAATTTACTCTTATCTCCTGTCATGTGTGAAGTGCCCTCACTATCAAGGATCCACTACTTATCCTTGTAGTCAACCTTTAGTGCAATTTCAGCTATATTAGCCACCTCCCTTTTAGCTTTATATTCTTTCTATTGAACTGGCTTGATGATAACTTTCTCCTTTTTCTCAGCTTTAACTGTACTAATTACTTTCACTGTGCCATTGAGTGCCTTCTCTTGCTCAGGGAGAAGTGTCATGCATCTCTTGGCATTATGGTCATCCTGCCCACACCTTTCACACTGTTTCAAGTCTCCCAATATAGCAAACTTGTTCTTTGAAACCACTAGTTTGGGCTTCCACCAACAATTCTTGTCAGTGTGTCCTTGCCTTTTACAGTATGTGCAAGAACTCACCATAGGTGTTCTCCTCTGAATTTTGTATTATCTCCCCCTATATGCAGCATCGTATCTTCTCAAGTTGGAGACATACATTGGCCTTCTCCACCAGCATTTATCTCCCCCTATATGCAGCATCACTTCAAACTTCTGCAAGTTCTCTTCACTCTTTTTGAGTTGTTGTTGAAGTCTCAGCAACTTTATCTCCATTTCTTCAATTGTTGAAGTCCTTGAGCCAAGCTCCATAGTAAGGTCTTCATATATTTTGATATGTTCTTCAAATCTTCTCTTCAAGTCTATATGTTCAGCCCTTATTTCATCCTTTTGACTTTCTGCTTCCTCAATCTTTGCTTCAACTCGTTTTATATGGGCCTCCAACCTTCTTATGGTTCTACCCCTTCTGATTATCTCTTTTAAAGCTGCTTCTAACTTAGCTTCAAGATCTGGTTCTTCTTCATTAATCTCGTCTTCCTCTTCGGAGATTGAACTACCGCATCGAGCTGATGCTATAAAGGCATGCTCATCTGATGAGTTTACATCTTCCTCCTCATTGGCTTCTTTTGTCTGGCTCACATAACTCTTGAATGAGCCTCTCTTCTTCTTCTGTGGGTTAACAGTCTTCTTGCTGGACTTTCTTGACTAGAATGATGGTCTTTACCATTTTGAATTCTGCTCATCATCACCATCCTCATCTTCATCATCAAGTTTCACTTTGCACTGAGAAGCAAAGTGTCCAGTCTGTCCACAACAATAACATCTCAAGGACAACTATCCTTTTCCCTTCTTAGACCCCTTTTTGATCTTCCTTGTGAAGTATGCCAACGCTGCACCTTTACTTTCTTCCTTATCATCATCATCATCCTCACTGGATGATTCCTCTTCTTTTATCTTCAAGTATTTCATAGCTTTGAAAGCTGCCTCTTTTGATACCTTTGACGTTAAGGAGCTCTCAGTTGACTTTATTCTCATTTCATATGCAATGAGATTGCACTGGAGATCATGCAGAGACATAGAATTGAGATCTCTACTCTCCTCTATGGCTGCCACCTTTGAGGCAAACCTCTCAGGCAGAATTCTCAGAATTTTCTTCACAATAGATGAGTCCTTCTTGTTCTTCCTATGACTTCTAAGATCGTTTACAGCATCAATAACCCTGGTGAAGAACTCTTGGACTGCCTCATTTTTTTGCATTCTGAGAGATTCATATCTCTCCTTGAAAACTTGAAGCTTGGCCTCCTTCATTTTGCCATCACCTTCATAGACTTTCTGCAATCTGTCCCATATCTCCTTGGCAGATTTGCAGTCCACAACTTTAGCATATTCAGCATCTGTCAATGCTGAAATGATGACATTTGAGGCCTTCCCATTTATCTCAAACTGTCTTAATTCCTCTGGGGTTGGATCTTTACCTTCTTCTAGAGGCTCAAAACCCTCCTGTACAGATTTCACCACATTCATGCCTATGGTTGCAAATACCACCTGCATTCTCACTCTCCACATATGGTAGTTGGTTCCATTAAAGATTGGAACCTTTTTACTGTAAGTAGTGTTGGTGCTGGTACCGGCATCCATTTCTCAGTATGCTGAACAAGTTAAAACTTCTGGAGCTCTTCAAACTAGTACACCAAGCTATTAAGCTTTATCCTGGTGAACCTGTGCTCTGATACTAAATGAAGTTCCCAACTTCACCCTAAGATCTACTAGTTTGTGATACTGAGAGGGGCGTGAATCAGTATCACCACAATTTGCAATTTGCAGGTAACTGAACAACTTTAATCTCTTCTTAAAAGCGAACTCTTTCTCAAATTCGACTAAGGTAGATCTATTGCTACCTACTAATCACAATAGTCCCCAAAGTCACCTTTCAGACACCTTGCCTAAGAGACAATTCAGATGTTCTTAATCTTCTGCTCCTTTCACTATTGCAATTACTAAGCAAGTACAATACAAAGAGTGTCACTTACTGTGTCTACCCTTCTTTTAGCTTGTCTTGCGTCTGTTGAATTGAAAGGCTGCTCCACTGCCACTTAGAAGTTCACTGCAACGCTCTTTAACCTCTCTTGAAGAAATTTGGAAATACGTTGAGTTCTTTCCAATGCTTCGCCAAATTCCTTCTCTAGGTTGTCTCACAAAGCTCCTGCTTTCACCGTCTCACGGTCTCATCCATCTCCTATTTCATGGTCTTACTGTTTCATGGCCTATCCTCACGCTTCTGGTCTATCACGCAGTTGCACATTCTGGTCTCACGCCGTCTCCTGATGTACACCCACGCTTCTGGTCTGCCATTTCACGTCTTTTGGCCTACCTCACGCTATTGGTTTTTCTAGTTCATGTCTCTCAGCCTGCCTCACGCTTCTGGTCTGCTGTCTTCTCTTCCGGGTGGTCTTACGGATACCAGGTCTGTTGTATTCTCTTCAAGGTGATCTCACAGATACCAGGTCTGCTGTCTTCTCTTCCGGGTGGTCTTACGGATACCAGGTCTGTTGTATTCTCTTCAAGGTGATCTCACAGATACCAGGTCTACTGTCTTCTCTTTCGGGTGGTCTGTTTCTTATTTCTCCTCTTGCTGGATGTGTGTTTCAGGTTTGCTTGTAGGACGTGTTTCTGGTTTCCTTGCAGGAGGTCGCACGTTCTGGTTTACGCTCCCGGTGGTGACGTTTCTAGTTTGCTTTCCCAGTGGTGTCGTTTCTGAACTCTTGCCATTCTACTCTCTTTTCGGCTATCTCCTCTCGACCTCTGTTCTTTGTTCAGCCCCCCTTTCAACCGTCTCCTCTTTTTCTCCTTTTTTTTGCCGACAGTGGGGTTTCCTTTTGGTATATTATTTTCTCTTCCTTTTGGCCGGTTGTTGTAGGGTTGTTGTTTATTCAATTTTGTTGTCCCCCCTTCTTTTTTTGTTTTGCCGTCTAAGGCCTTTATATACTCTCTTCCATGAAACCCTAATAGGGCTTACGTGGCAGATTTACGTTCTTGCCCTTATGCGGCAGATTTACTTTCTTGCCCTTCCATGTGGCTTTACTTTCTTACACACTTAACCCTAGTTAACAACAATTACAACCCATACAAGGTTATGGGAACAACAATATTATAAATAGCAAACCCAAGTTTCAATGTTGCATTAAGCATACATCCCTAGATGGGAGTGTAGAACCTTCTTATTACAGTCTATTGCTTTTGCTTTTTCTTAACTAATTTGCCTGAAATTTACATAAATCATTTCAAATTGCATTGAGGCAAAGAAGACATTTTAGAAAATTGCAAAATTTAAATTCAACAGAATATCAATAATTCAGTTATCCATAACAGATTTTAAAATTCTAAAAATTGCAAAATTGAAATCTTTTGATTTTTCTATTTATTGTTAATTTCGTTTGATTTGATTGGTGAAAAAAATATAATATGTGAAAAATATAATATTTGAATATGTTAATTGAACAAAAATACAAGTAATGGACATAATTGCATAAAAGAGACTTTAGTGGATGAATATTATAAATAGCAAACTTAAGTTTCAAGGTTGTGTGAAATATATATCCCTAGATGGGAGTGCGAAACCATCTTATTAGAGTCCATTGCTTTTCCTTCTTCTTAAGCAATTTGTCTGAAAACAGGAATTCTATGAATCTTTTCAAATTGCATTGAGGCAAAGGAGAGAATTAAGGAAATTTCAAAATTTAAATTCAGCAGATTATTGACAATTTATTTATCCCTAGTAGATTTCAAAATTCTTAAAATTGCAAAAATGCAATATTTTGATTTTTAAATTTGTTGTTAATGTCGTTTGATTTGATTGGTGAGAAAAATACAAAAATACAAGTAATGGACTCAGTTGCATAAAAGACACTTTAGTGGATGAATATTATAAGTAGCAATCCCAAGTTTCAATATTGTGTTAAGCATATATCCCTAGATGGGAGTGCAGAGCCTTCTTATTACAGTTAATTGATTTTGCTTTTTCTTAAGTAATTTGCCTGAAAATTATATAAATCATTTCAAATTGCGTTGAGGAAAAAGAGACAATTTAGAAAATTGAAAAATTTAAATTCAATAGAGTATTGACAATTTATTTATCCCTACGAGATTTTAAAATTCAAAAAAGTGCAAAATTGAAATATTTTGATTTTTAAATTTATTGTTAATGTCGTTTGATCTAATTGGTGAGAAAAATATAATATGTGAAAAATATAATATTTGAATATGTTAATTGAATAAAAATACAAGTGATGGAATTAATTGCATAAAATACACTTTATTGGATGAATGTTATAAATAGCAAAACCCAAATTTCAATGTTGTGTTAAGCATATATCCCTAGATGGAAGTGCAAAACATTCTTATTACAGTCCATTGCTTTTGTTTTTTCTTAAGTAATTTGCCTGAAGATTATATAAATCATTTCAAATTGCCTTGAGGCCAATGAGAGAATTAAGAAAATTGCAAAATTTAAATTTAAGGATTATTGACAATTTATTTATCCTTAGCTGATTTTAAATTCTAAAAATTACAAAAATGCAATATTTTGATTTTTAAATTTGATGTTAATGTCGTTTGATTTGACTGGTGAGAAAAAATACAATATTTGAAAAAGTTAATTGAACGAAAATACAAGTAATGGACTCAATTGCATAAAATACACTTTAGTGGTTGAATATTATAAATAGCAATCCCAAGTTTCAATATTGTGTTAAGTATATATCCCTAGATGGGAGTGTAGAACCTCTTTATTAGAGTCCATTGCATTTACTTTTTCTTAAGTAATTTGCTTGAAGATTATATAAATCATTTCAAATTGCGTTGAGCTAAAGGAGACAATTTAGAAAATTGCAAAATTTAAATTCAACAGAGTATGGACAATTTATTTATCCTTACCAGATTTTAAAATTTGAAAAATTGCAAAATTGAAATATTTTGATTTTTATATTTATTGTTAATGTTGTTTGATTTAATTGGTGAGAAAAATATAATATTTGAATATGTTAATTGAACAAAAATACAAGTAATGGACTCAATTGCATAAAATACACATTATTGGATGAATATTATAAATAGCAAACTCAAGTTTCAATGTTGTGTTAAGCATATATCTCTAGATGGGAGTGCAGAATCTTCTTATTACAATCCATTACTTTTGCTTTTTCTTAAGTAATTTGCTTGAAGATTATATAAATCATTTCCAATTATGTTGAGGCAAAGGAGACAATTCAAAAAATTGCAAAATTTAAATTCAACAGAGTATTGACAATTCACTTATTCGTAGTAGATTTTAAAATTTTAAAAATTGAAAATTTGAAATATTTTGATATTTAAATTTATCGTTAATGTCGTTTGATTTAATTGGTGAGAAAAATATACTATGTGAAACAAATAATATTTGAATATGGTAATTGAACAAAAATACAAGTAAAGGACTCAATTGCATAAAATACACTTTAGTGGATAAATATTATAAATAGCAAATTCTAGTTTCAAGGTTATGTGAAGCATATATCCCTAGATGGGAGTGCGTAACTATCTTATTAAAATTCATTACTTTTCCTTTTTCTTAAATAATTTGTCTGAAAACAGCAATTCTATAAATCATTTCAAATTGCATTGAGGCAAATGAGAGAATTAAGAAAATTGCAAAATTTAAATTCAACAGATTATTGACAATTTATTTATCCTTAGCAGATTTTAAAATTCTAAAAATTGCAAAAATGCAATATTTTGATTTTTAAATTTGTTGTTAAAGTCGTTTGATTTGATTGGTGGGAAAAATACAATATTTGAATAAGTTAATTGAACAAAAATACAAGTAATGAACTCAATTGCATAAAATACACTTTAGTGGATGAATATTATAAATAGCAATCCAAGTTTCAATGTTGTATTAAGCATATATCCCTAAATGGGAGTGCAGAACCGTCTTATTACAGCTTATTACTGTTGCTTTTTCTTAAGCAACTTGCGTGAAGATTATATAAATCATTTCAAATTGCGTTGAGGCAAAGGAGACATTTCTAAAAAATATAATATGTGAAAAACATCATATTTGAAGATGTTAATTGAACAAAAATGTAAGTAATGGACACAATTGCATAAAATACACTTTATTGCATGAATATTATAAATAGCAAACCCAAGTTTCAATGAGTTATTAAGCATATATCCCTAGATGGGAGTGCAGAATCTTCTTATTACAGTCCATTGCTTTTGCTTTTTCTTAAGTAATTTGCTTGAATATTATATAAATCATTTCAAATTGCGTTAAGGCAAAGGAGATAATTCAGAAAATTGCAAAATTTAAATTCAATAGAGTATTGACAATTCATTTATCCTTACCTGATTTTAAAATTCGAAAAATTGCAACATTGAAATATTTTGATTTTTAAATTTATTGTTAATGTCGTTTGATTTAATTGGTGAGAAAAATATAATATGTGAAAAATACAATATTTCAATAAGTTAATTGAACAAAAATACAAGTAATAGGCTCAACTGCATAAAATACATTTTAGTGGATGAATATTATAAATAACAATCTCAAGTTTCAATGTTATGTTAAGCATATATCTCTAGATGAGAGTGCATAACTTTCTTATGACAATCCATTACTTTTGCTTTTTCTAAAATAATTTGCCTGAAGATTATATAAATCATTTCAAATTGCGTTGAGGCAAAGGAGACAATTCAGAAAATTGCAAAATTTAATTTCAACAGAACATTGACAATTCACTTATCCTTAGCAGATTTTAAAATTCGAAAAAGCGCAAAATTGAAATATTTTGATTTTTAAATATATCGTTAATATTGTTTGATTTAATTGGTAAGAAAAATATACTATGTGAAAAATATAATATTTGAATATTCTAATTGAACAAAAATACAAGTAATGAACTCAATTTTATAAAAGACACTTTAGTGGATTAATATTATAAATAGCAATCCTAAGTTTCAAGGTTGTGTGAAGCATATATCCCTAGATCGGAGTGCGAAACGATCTTATTAGAGTCCATTGCTTTTCCATTTTCTTAAGCAATTTGTCTGAACACATGAATTTTATAAATCATTTCAAATTACATTGAGGCAAAGGAGAAGAATACAATATTTGAATAAGTTAATTGAACAAAAATACAAGTAATGGACTCAATTGCATAAAATACACTTTAGTGGATGAATATTATAAATAGCAATCCTAAGTTTCAATGTTGTGTTAAGCATATATCCTTAGATGGGAGTGCAAAACCTTTTTATTAGAGTCCATTACTTTTGCTTTTTCTTAAGTAATTTGCATGAAGATTATATAAATCATTTCAAATTGCGTTGAGGGAAAGGAGACAATTCAGAAAATTGCAAAATTTAAATTCAACAGAGTATTGACAATTTATTTATCCCTAGCAGATTTTAAAATTCTAAAAATTGCAAAAATGCAATATTTTGATTGTTAAATTTGTTATTAATGTCGTTTGATTTGATTGGTGAGAAAAATACAATATTTCAATAAGTTAATTGAACAAAAATACAAGTAATGGACTCAATTGCATAAAATGCACTTTAGTGGATAAATATTATAAATAGCAATCTCAAGTTTCAATGTTGTGTTAAGCATATATCTCTAGATGGGAGTGCATAACCTTCTTATTACAATCCATTACTTTTGCTTTTTCTTAAATAATTTTCCTGAAGATTATATAAATCATTTCAAATTGCGTTGAGGCAAAGGAGACAATTCAGAAAATTGCAAAATTTAATTTCAACAGAACATTGACAATTCACTTATCCTTAGCAGATTTTAAAATTCGAAAAAGCGCAAAATTGAAATATTTTGATTTTTAAATATATCGTTAATGTTGTTTGATTTAATTGGTAAGAAAAATATACTATGTGAAAAATATATTATTTGAATATTCTAATTGAACAAAAATACAAGTAATGAACTCAATTTTATAAAAGACACTTTAGTGGATTAATATTATAAATAGCAATCCTAAGTTTCAAGGTTGTGTGAAGCATATATCCCTAGATCGGAGTGCGGAACGATCTTATTAGAGTCCATTGCTTTTCCATTTTCTTAAGCAATTTGTCTGAACACATGAATTTTATAAATCATTTCAAATTACATTGAGGCAAAGGAGAAGAATACAATATTTGAATAAGTTAATTGAACAAAAATACAAGTAATGGACTCAATTGCATAAAATACACTTTAGTGGATGAATATTATAAATAGCAATCCTAAGTTTCAATGTTGTGTTAAGCATATATCCTTAGATGGGAGTGCAAAACCTTCTTATTAGAGTCCATTACTTTTGCTTTTTCTTAAGTAATTTGCATGAAGATTATATAAATCATTTCAAATTGCGTTGAGGGAAAGGAGACAATTCAGAAAATTGCAAAATTTAAATTCAACAGAGTATTGACAATTTATTTATCCCTAGCAGATTTTAAAATTCTAAAAATTGCAAAAATGCAATATTTTGATTGTTAAATTTGTTATTAATGTCGTTTGATTTGATTGGTGAGAAAAATACAATATTTCAATAAGTTAATTGAACAAAAATACAAGTAATGGACTCAATTGCATAAAATTCACTTTAGTGGATAAATATTATAAATAGCAATCTCAAGTTTCAATGTTGTGTTAAGCATATATCCTTAGATGGGAGTGCAAAACCTTCTTATTAGAGTCCATTACTTTTGCTTTTTCTTAAGTAATTTGCATGAAGATTATATAAATCATTTCAAATTGCGTTGAGGGAAAGGAGACAATTCAGAAAATTGCAAAATTTAAATTCAACAGAGTATTGACAATTTATTTATCCCTAGCAGATTTTAAAATTCTAAAAATTGCAAAAATGCAATATTTTGATTGTTAAATTTGTTATTAATATCGTTTGATTTGATTGGTGAGAAAAATACAATATTTCAATAAGTTAATTGAACAAAAATACAAGTAATGGACTCAATTGCATAAAATGCACTTTAGTGGATAAATATTATAAATAGCAATCTCAAGTTTCAATGTTGTGTTAAGCATATATCTCTAGATGGGAGTGCATAACCTTCTTATTACAATCCATTACTTTTGCTTTTTCTTAAATAATTTGCCTGAAGATTATATAAATCATTTCAAATTGCGTGGAGGCAAAGGAGACAATTCAGAAAATTGCAAAATTTAATTTCAACAGAGTATTGACAATTCACTTATCCCTAACAGATTGTAAAATTCGAAAAAGCGCAAAATTGAAATATTTTGATTTTTAAATTTAATATTAATGTCGTTTGATTTAATTGGTGAGAAAAATATAATATGTGAAAAATATACTATATGAATATGTTAATTGAACAAAAATACAAGTAATGGACTAAATTGCATAAAATACACTTTAGTTGATGAATATTATGAATAGCAATCTCAAGTTTTAATGTTATGTTAAGTATATTTCCCAAGATAGGAGTGCAGAACCATCTTATTACAGTCTATTACTTTTGCTTTTTCTTAAGTAATTTGCCTGAAAATTATTTAAATCATTTCAAGTTTCAAGGTTGTGTGAAGCATATATCCCTAGATGAGAGTGGGGAACCATCTTATTAAAGTCCATTGTTTTTCCTTTTACCTAAGTAATTTGTCTGAAGGCAAGAGTTCTATAAATCATTTCAAATTGCATTGAGACAAAGGAGACAATTAAAAAAATTGCAAAATTTAAATTCAATAGATTATTTATAATTTATTTGTCCTTAGCAGATTTTAAAATTCTAAAAATTGTAAAAATGCAATATTTTGATTTTTCAATTTGTTGTTAATGTCATTTGATTTGATTGGTGAGAAAAATACAATATTTAAATATGTTAATTGAACAAAAATACAAGTAATCGACTTAATTGCATAAAATACAATTAAGTGGATGAATATTATAAATAACACTCCTAAGTTTCAATGTTGTGTTAAACATATATCCCTTGATGGGAGTGCAAAACCTTCTTGTTACAGTCCATTGCTTTTGCTTTTTCTTAAGTAATTTGCCTAAAAATTATATTAATCATTTTAAATTATGTTGAGGAAAAGGAGATAAATCAGAAAATTGCAAAATTTAAATTCAATAGAGTATTGACAAATCATTTATCCCTAGTAGATTTTTAAATTCAAAAAATTGCAAAAGTGTAATATTTTGATTTTTAAATATATTATTAATGTCGTTTAATTTGATTAGTGTGAAAAATACAATATTTGAATAAGTTAATTGAACAAAAATATAAATAATGGACTCAATTGCGTAAAATACACTTTAGTGGATGAATATTATAAATAGCAATCCCAAATTTCAATGTTGTGTTAAGCATATATCGCTGGATGGGAATGCAGAACCTTCTTATTACAGCCCATTGCTTTTGCCTTTTCTTAAGCAATTTTCGTGAAGGTTATATAAATCATTTCAAATTGTGTTGAGGCAAAGGAGACAATTCAGAAAATTGAAAAATTTAAATTCAAGAAAATATTGACAATTCAGTTAACCCTAACAGATTATAAATTCCCAAAAATTGCATAATCGAAATATTTTGATTTTTAAATTTATCGTTAAAGCCTTTTGATTTAATTGGTGGGAAAAATATACAATGTGAAAAATATAATATTTGAATATGCTAATTGAATAAAAATACAAGTAATGGACTCAATTGCATAAATGACACTTTAGTGGATGAATATTATAAATAGCAAACTCAAGTTTCAAGGTTGTGTGAAGCCTATATCCCTAGATGGGAGTGCGGAACCATCTTATTAAAGTTCATTACTTTTCCTTTTTCTTAAGTAATTTGTCTGAAAACAGGAATTCTATAAATCATTTCAAATTGCATTGAGGCAAAGAAGAGAATTAAGAAAATTGCAAAATTTAAATACAAGAGATTATTGACAATTTATTTATCCTAGCAGATTTTAAAATTCTAAAAATTGCAAACATGCAATATTTTGATTTTTAAATTTGTTATTAAAGTCGTTTGATTTTATTGGTGAGAAAAATACAATATTTGAACATCTTAATTGAACAAAAATACAAATAATGGACTCAATTGCATAAAATACACCTTAGTGGATGAATATTATAAATAGTAATCCCAAGGTTTAATGTTGTGTTAAGCATATATCCCTAGATGAGAGTGCAGAACCTTCTTATTAGAGTCCATTGTTTTTGCTTTTTCTTAAGTAATTTGCCTGAAGATTATATAAATTACCTTAAATTGCGTTGAGGCAAAGGAGACAATTCAGAAAATTGCAAAAGTTAAATTCAACAAATTATGGACAATTCATTTATCCCTACCAGATTTTAAGATTCAAAAAATTGCAAAATTGAAATATTTTGATTTTTAAATTTAATATTAATGTCGTTTGATTTAATTGGTGAGAAAAATATAATATGTGAAAAATATAATATTTGAATATGTTAATTGAACAAAAATAGAAGTAATGGATTGAATTGCATAAAAGACACTTTAGTGGATGAATATTATAAATAGTAATCTCAAGTTTTAAGGTTGTGTGAAACATATATTCCTAGATGGGAGTGCGGAACTATCTTATTAGAGTTCATTGGTTTTCCTTTTTCTTAAGTAATTTGTCTGAAGACAGGAATTCTATAAATCATTTCAAATTATATTGAGGGAAAGGAGACAGTTAAGAAAATTGAAAAATTTAAATTCAACAGATTTATGACAATTTATTTACCCCTAGCAGATTTTAAACCTCTAAAAATTGCAAAAATGCAATATTTTGATTTTTAAATTTGTTGTTATAGTCGTTTGATTTGATTGGTGGGAAAAATACAATATTTGAATATCTTAATTGAACAAAAATACAAGTAATGGACTCAATTGCATAAAATACACTTTAGTGGATGCATATTATAAATAGCAATTCTAAGTTTCAATGTTGTGTTAAGCATATATCCTTGAATGGGAGTGCAGAACATTCTTATTACAGTCCATTACTTTTACTTTTTCTTAAGTAATTTGCCTAAAGATTATGTAAATCATTTCAAATTGTGTTCAGGCAAAGTAGACAATTTTGAAAAGTGTAAAATTTAAATTCAATAGAGTATTAACAATTCACTTATCCCTAACAGATTTTAAAATTCAAAAAATTACAAAATTGAAATATTTTGATTTTTAAATTTATTGTTAATGTCGTTTGATTTAATTGGTGAGAGAAATATAATATGTGAAAAATATAATATTTGAATATGTCAATTGAACAAAAATACAAGTAACAGACTCAATTATATAAAATACACTTTAGTGGATGAATATTATAAATAGCAGTCCCAAGTTTCAATGTTGTGTTAAGCATATATCCCTAGATGGGAGTGCAGAACTTTCTTATTACAGTTGATTGCTTTTGCTTTTTCTTAAGTAGGTTGCCAGAAGATTATATAAATTATTTCAAATTGCATTAAGGCAAGGAGACAATTCAGACAATTGCAAAATTTAAATTGAACAGAGTATTGACAATTCATTTATCCCTACCAAATTTTAATATTCGAAAAATTGCAAAATCAAAATATTTTGATTTTTAAATTTAATGTTAATGTCGTTTGATTTAATCAGTGAGAAAAATGTAATATGTGAAAAATATAATATTTGAATATGTTAATTAAACAATAATACTAGTAATAGACTCAATTGCATAAAAGATACTTTAGTGGATGAATATTATAAATAGGAATCTCAAGTTTCAAGGTTGTGTGAAGCATATCTCCCTAGATGGGAGTGTGGAACAATCTTATTAAAGCCCATTGTTTTCCCTTTTTCCTAAGTAATTTGTCTGAAAACAGGAATTCTATAATTCATTTAAAATTGCATTGAGGCAAAGGAGACAATTAAGAAAATTGAAAAATTTAAATTTAACAAATTATTGACAATTTATTTGTCCCTAGCGGATTTTAAAATTCTAGAAATTGCAAAAATGCAATATTTTGATTTTTAAAATTGTTGTTAATGTCGTTTGATTTGATTGGTGAGAAAAATACAATATTTGAATAAGTTAATTGAACAAAAATACAACTAATGGACTCAATTGCATAAAATACACTTTAGTGGATGAATATTATAAATAGCAATCCCAAGTTTCAATGTTGTGTTAACATGTATCCCTGGATGCGAGTGCAGAACCTTCTTATTACAGTCCATTACTCTTATTTTTTCTTAAGTGATTTGCCTGAAAATTATAAAAATCATTTCAAATTCCATTAGGGCAAAGGAGACAATTTAGAAAATTGCAAAATTTAAATTCAACAGAGTATTGACAATTCAGTTATCCCTATTAGATTTTAAAATTCTAAAAATTGCAAAATTGAAATATTTTGATTTTTATATTTATTGTTAATGTCGTTTGATTCAATTGGTGAGAAAAATATAATATGTGAAAAATATAATATTTGAATATGTCAATTGAACAAAAATACAAGTAATGGACTTAATAGCATAAAAGACACTATAGTGGCTGAATATTATAAATAGCAATCTCAAGTGTCAAGGTTGTGTGAAGCATATATCCCTAGATGGGAGTGGGGAACAGAAGACATTAAGAAAATTGAGGAAAAGAAGACATTAAGAAAATTGAAAAATTTAAATTCAATAGATTATTAACAATTTATTTGTCCCTAGCAGATTTTAAAATTCTAAAAATTGGAAAAATGCAATATTTCGAGTTTTAGATTTGTTGTTAATGTTGTTTGATTTGATTGGCAAGAAAAATACAATATTTGAATATGTTAATTGAACAAAAATATAAGTAATGGACTCAATTGCATAAAATACACTTTAGTGGATGAATATTATAAATAGCAATCCCAAGTTTCAGTGTTGTGTTAAGCTTATATCCTTAGATGAGAGTGCAAAACCTTCTTATTACAATCCATTGCTTTTGCTTTTTCTTAAGTAATTTGTCTGAAGATTAAATAAATTATTTCAAATTGCATTGAGGCAAAGGAGACAATTCAAAAATTGCAAAATTTAAATTCAACAGAGTATTGACAATTCACTTATCCGTAGCAGATTTTAAAATTCAAAAAATTGCAAAATTGAAATATTTGATTTTTAAATTTATCGTTAATGTGGTTTGATTTAATTGGGGAGAAAAATATATTATGTGAAATAATAATATTTGAATATGGTAATTGAACAAAAATACAAGTAAAGGACTCTATTGCATATGAGAGTGCAAAACCTTCTTATTACAATTTATTAATCATTTCAAATTGCGTTGAGGCGAAGGAGACAATTTAGAAAATGGAAAAATTTAAATCCAACAGAGTATTGACAATTCACTTATCCTAGAAGATTTAAAATTTGAAAAATCACAGAATTGAATTATTNATAAATAACAATCCCAAGTTTCAATGTTGTGTTAAGCAAATATCGTTAGATGGGAGTGCAGAACCTTCTTATTATAGTCTATTGCTTTTAGTTTTTTCTTAAGTAACTTGCCTGAAGATTATATAATCATTTCACATAGCGTTGAGGCAAAGGAGAACAATTTATTAAAATTGGCAAAATTTAATTCAACAGAGTATTGACAATTCGTTTATCCGTAAACAGATTTTAAAAATTCTAAAATTGCAAAATTGAAATATTTTCATTTTTAAATTTAATGTTAATGTCGTTTGATTTAATTGCTGAGAAAATATAATATGTACAAAATATAATATTTGAATATGTGAATTTAACAAAAATACAAGTAATCGACTCAATTCCATAAAAGACACTTTATTGGATAAATATTATAAATAGCAATCCCAAGTTTCAAGATTGTGTGAAGCGTATATCCCTAGATGGGAGTGCGGAACCATCTTATTAGAGTCCATTGCTTTTCCTTTTTCATAAGTAATTTGTCTGAAGTCAAGAATTCTATAAGTCATTTCAAATTGCATTGAGGCAATGGAGACAATTAAGAAAATTGCAAAATTTAACTTCAACAGATTATTGACAATTTATTTATCCCTAGTAGATTTAAAATTCTAAAAATCTCAAAAATGCAATATTTTGATTTTTAAATTTTTGTTAATGTCGTTTGATTTGATTGGTGAGAAAAATACAATATTTGAATAAGTTAATTGAACAAAAATACAAGTAATGGACTCAATTGCATTAAATACACTTTAGAAATAGCAATCCCAAGTTTCAATGTTGTGTTAAGCATATATCCCTAGATGAGAGTGTAGAACCTTCTGATTACAGTCCATTGCTCTTGTTTTTTCTTAAATAATTTGCTTGAAGATTATATAAATTATTTTAAATTACGTTGAGGCAAAAGAGACAATTTAGAAAATTGCAAAATTTAAATTCAACAGAGTATTAAGAATTCATTTATTCCTAACAAATTTTAAAATTCTAAAATTTGCAAAATTGAAATATTTTCAATTTAAAATTTATTGTTAATGTAGTTTGATTTAATTGGTGAGAAAATATAATATTTGAATATGTTAATTGAGCAAAAATACAAGTAGTGGACTTAATTGCATAAAATACACTTTAGTGGATAAATATTAAAAATAGCAATCCCAAGTTTCAATGTTTTGTTAACCATATATCTTTAGATGAGAGTGTAGAATCTTCTTATTACAGTCAATTGCTTTTGCTTTTTCTTAAGTAATTTGGTTAAAGATTATATAAATCATTTCAAATTCCGTTGAGGCAACACACAATTCAAAAAATTGCAAAATTTAACTTCAACAAACCATTGACAATTTATTTATCCCTTACAGATCTTAAAATTCTAAATATTGCAAAATTGAAATATTTTGATTTTTGAATTTATTGATAATTTCGTTTAATTTAATTGGTGAGAAAAATATAATATGTGAAAATATTAATTGACCAAAAATACAAGTAATGGACTCAATTGCATAAAAGACACTTTAGTAGATGACTATTATAAATAGCAATCTCAAGTTTCAAGGTTGTGTGAAGCATATATCCCTAGATGGGAGTGGGGAACCATCTTATTAGAGTTCATTCCTTTTCCTTTTTCTTAACAAATTTGTTTGAAGAAAATAATTCTATCAATCATTTCAAATTGCATTAAGGCAAAAGAGACAATTAAGAAAATTTCAAAATTTAAATTCAACAGATTATTGAGAATTTATTTGTCCCTAGCAAATTTTAAAATTCTAAAAATTGCAAAAAAGCAATATTTTGATTTTTAAATTTCTTGTTATTGTCGTTTGATTTGATTAGTGAGGAAAATACAATATTTGAATATCTTAATTGAATAAAATTACAAGTAATGGATTCAATTGCATAAAATACACTTTAGTGGATAAATATTATAAACAGCAATCCTAAGTTTCAATGTTGTGTCAAGCATATATCCCTAGATGGGAGTGTAGAAGCTTCCTATTACAGTCCATTGCTCTTGTTTTTACTTACGTAATTTGCCTGAAGATTATATAAATCATTTCAAATTGAGTTAAGGCAAAGGAGACAATTCAGAAAATTGCAAAATTTAAATTCAACAAAGTATTGAAAATTATCCCTAGCAGATTTTAAAATTCTAAAAATTGCATAATTAAAATATTTTTATTTTTAAATTTATTGTTAATGTCGTTTGATTTAATTTGTGAGAAAAATATAATATGTGAAAAATATAATATTTGAATATCTTAATTGATCAAAAATACAAATAATGGACTTAATTGCATAAAATACAAGTTTCAGTGTTGTGTTAAGCAGATATCGTTAGATGGGAGTGCAGAACCTTCTTATTATAGTCTATTGCTTTTGTTTTTTTTTAAGTAACTTGCCTGAAGATTATATAAATCACTTCAAATAGCATTGAGGCAAAGGAGACAATTTATAAAATTGCAAAATTTAAATTCAACAGAGTATTGACAATTCGTTTATCCGTAACAAATTTTAAAATTCTAAAAATTGAAAAATTGAAATATTTTCATTTTTAAATTTAATGTTAATGCTGTTTGATTTAATTGCTGAGAAAAATATAATATGTACAAAATATAATATTTGAATATGTGAATTTAACAAAAATACAAGTAATCGACTCAATTCCATAAAGGACACTTTAGTGGATAAATATTATAAATAGCAATTGCAAGTTTCAAGATTGTGTGAAGCGTATATCCCTTGATGGGAGTGTGGAACCATCTTATTAAAGTCCATTACTTTTTCTTTTTCATAAGTAATTTGTTTGAAGTCAAGAATTCTATAAGTCATTTCAAATTGCATTGAGGCAATGGAGACAATTAAGGAAATTGCAAAATTTAAATTCAATTGATTATTGACAATTTATTTATCTCTAGTAGATTTTAAAATTCTACAAATCGCAAAAATGCAATATTTTGTTTTTAAAATTTTTTGTTAACGTCGTTTGATTTGATTGGTGAGAAAAATACAATATTTGAATAAGTTAATTGAACAAAAATACAAGTAATGGACTCAAGTGCATTAAATACACTTTAGAAATAGCAATCCCAAGTTTCAATGTTGTAAGTAATGGACTCAAGTGCATTAAATACACTTTAGAAATAGCAATCCCAAGTTTCAATGTTGTCTTAAGCATATATCCCTAGATAGGAGTGTAGAACCTTCTTCTTACAGTCCATTGCTCTTGTTTTTTCTTAAGTAATTTGCTTGAAGATTATATAAATTATTTCAAATTATGTTGAGGCAAAAGAGACAATTTAGAAAATTGTAAAATTTAAATTCAACAGAGTATTAACAATTCATTTATCCCTAACAAATTTTAAAATTCTAAAATTGCAAAATTGAAATATTTCCAATTTTAAATTTATTGTTAATGTAGTTTGATTTAATTGGTGAGAAAAATATGATATGTGAAAAATATAATATTTGAATATGTTAATTGAGCAAAAATACAAGTAATGGACTTAATTGCATAAAATACACTTTAGTGGATGAATATTAAAAATAGTAATCCCAAGTTTCAGTGTTTTGTCTCTAGATGAGAGTGCTGAATCTTCTTATTACAGTTGAAGTTCCCAACTTCACCCTAGGATCTACTAGTTTGTGATACTGAGAGGGGGGTGAATTAGTATCACCACAATTCGCAATTCACAGGAAAGTGAACAACTTCAATCTCTTCTTAAAAGCGAACTCTTTCTCAGATTCGACTAAGATAGATCTATTGCTACCTACTAATCACAATAATCCCCAAAGTCACCTTTCAGACACCTTGCCTAATAGACAATTCGGATGTTCTTGTTTAGGTCTTCGTTAGGTTATGGGTTGGCTGATACTTTAGCTGCATTCACAACTCAATTCAAAACACAGAACGTAAAGCAAATTAAGGACACACGAGATTTACGTGGTTCCGTCAATGTGACGTACATCCACGGTGGTAGGGACTCTCCCTTACCGAGACTATCCACTATACTTGAGAATTCTAGTTACAATTGATGTCTTAATCTTCTGCTCCTTTCACTATTGCAATTACTAAGCAAGTACAATACAAAGAGTGTCACTTACTGTGTCTACCCTTCTTCTAGCTTGTCTTGCCTCTGTTGAATTAAAAGGCTGCTCCACTACCGCTTAGAAGTTCACCGCAACGCTCTCTAACCTCTCTTGAAGAAATCTGGAAATACGTTGAGTTCTTTCCGATGCTTCGCTGAATTCCTTCTCTAGGTTGTTTCACACAACTCCTGCTTTCACCGTCTCACGGTCTCACCCATCTCCTATTTCACGGTCTTACCGTTTCACTGCCTGTCCTCACACTTCTGGTCTGTCACGCTGTTGCACGTTCTGGTCTCACGCCGTCTCCTGATGTACACCCACGTTTCTGGTCTGTCGTTTCACGTCTCTTGGCCTCCCTCACGTTACTGGTTTTTCTGGTTCACGTCTTTTGGCCTGCCTCACGCTTCTGGTCTGCTGTCTTCTCTTCCAGGTGGTCTCACGGATACCAGGTCTGCTGTCTTTTCTTCCGGGTGGTCTGTTTCTTATTTCTCCTCTTGCTGGTTGTGCGTTTCTGGTTTTCCTTGCAGGACGTGTTTCTGGTTTCCTTGCAGGAGGCGTTTCTGGTTTGCTTGCAGGATGTGTTTCTGGTTTGCTTGCAGGAGGCGTTTCTAGTTTGCTCTCCCGGTGGTGTCGTTTCTGATCTCCTGCCGTTCTGCTCTCTCTTCCTTTTGGCCGGTTGCTGTAGGGTTGCTGTTTATTCAATTGTGTTGGCCCCCTCTCCCCTAGTTTTGTCTTCCAAGGCCTTTATATACTCTCTTCCATGAAACCTTAATAGGGCTTACATGGCAGATTTACGTTCTTGCCCTTACGCGGCGGATTTACTTTCTTGCCCTTCCATGTGACTTTACTGCCCTTCCATGTGACTTTACTCTCTTGCACACTTAACCCTAGTTGACAACAATTACAACCCATACAAGGCTATGGGAACAACAACAGTCAATTGCTTTTGCTTTTTCTTAAGTAATTTGGCTGAAGATTATATAAATCATTTCAAATTCTGTTGAGGCAAAGGACACAATTCAAAAAATTGCAAAATTTAACTTCAACAGACCATTGACAATTAATTTATCCCTTGCAGATTTTAAAATTCTAAAAATTGCAAAATTGAAATATTTTCATTTTTGAATTTATTGATAATGTCGTTTGATTTAATTGGTGAGAAAAATATAATATTTGAATATTAATTGACCAAAAATACAAGTAATGAACTCAATTGCATAAAAGACACTTTAGTAGATGAATATTATAAATAGCAATCTCAAGTTTCAAGGTTGTGTGAAGTATATATCCCTAGATGGAAGTGGGGAATTCTCTTATTAGAGTCCATTCCTTTTCCTTTTTCTCAACAAATTTGTCTGATGAAAATAATTCTATCAATCATTTCAAATTGCGTTGAGGCAAAAGAGACAATTAAGAAAATTTCAAAATTTAAATTTAATAGATTATTGAGAATTTATTTGTCCCTAGCAGATTTTAAAATTCTAAAAATTGCAAAAATGCAATATTTTGATTTTTAAATTTGTTGTTATTGTCGTTTGATTTGATTGGTGAGAAAAATACAATATTTCAATATCTTAATTGAACAAAATTACAAGTAAGGGATTCAATTGTATAAAATACACTTTAGTGGATAAATATTATAAACAACAATCCCAAGTTTCAATATTGTGTTAAGCATATATCACTAGATGGGAGTGTAGAAGCTTCCTATTACAATCCATTGCTCTTGTTTTTTCTGAAGTAATTTACCTGAAAATTATATAAATCATTTCAAATTGCGTTAAGGCAAAGGAGACAATTAAGAAAATTGCAAAATTTACATGCAATAGAGAATTTACAATTAATTTATCCCTAGCAGATTTTAAAATTCTAGAGAATGCAAAAATGAAATATTTAGATTTTTAAATTTATTGTTAATGTCGTTTGATTTTATTAGTGCAAAAATTACAATATTTGAATATCTTAATCGAACAAAAATACAAGTAATGGCCTCAATTACTTAAAATACACTTTAATGGATGAATATTATAAATAATAATCCCAAGTTTCAATGTTGTGTTAAAGATATAACCCTAGATGGGATTACAGAACCTTCTTATTACAATCCATTGCTTTTACTTTTTCTTAAGTAATTTGCCTGAAGACTATATAAATCATTTCAAATTACTTTTAGGCAAAGGAGACAATTCAGAAAATTATAGAATTTAAATTCAATAGAGTATTGACAATTTGTTTATTCCTAGTAGATTTTAAAATTCAAAAAATTGCAAAATTGAAATATTTTGATTTTTAAATTTATTGTTAATGTCATTTAATTTAATTGATGAGAAAAATATAATATGTGAAAAATATAATATTTGAATATGTTAATTGAACTAGAATACAAGTAATGAACTCAAATGCATAAAATACAATTTAGTGGATGAATATTATAAATATCAAACCTAAGTTTCAATATTGTGTTAAGCATATATCTCTAGATGGAGTGTAGAATCTTCTTATTACAGTCGATTACTTTTGCTCTTTCATAAGTAATTTCCCTGATAATTATATAAATCATTTCAAATTGCGTTGAGGCAAAGGACACAATTCAGAAAATTGCAAAATTTAAATTTAACGGAATATTGGCAATTCATTTATCCCTAACAAATTTTAAAATTCTAAATATTGCAAAAATACAATATTTTGATTTTTAAATTTATCTTTAATGTCATTTGATTTGATTGGTGAGAAAAATACAATATTTGAAAATCTTAATTGAACAAAAATACAAGTAATTGACTCAATTGCATAAAATACACTTTAGTGGATGAATATCATAAATAACAGTCCCAAGTTTCAATGTTATGTTAAGCATATATCCTTAGATGAGAGTGCAGAACCTTCTTATTACAATCGATTACCTTTGCTTTTTCATAAGTAATTTCCATGATGATTATATAAATCATTTCAAATTGTGTCGAGGCAAATGAGACAATTCAAAAAATAGCAAAATTTAAATTCAACAGAGAATAGACAATTCATTTATCTCTAGCAGATTTTAAAATTCTAGAAATTGCAAAAATGCAATATTTTGATTTTTAAATTTATTATTAATGTCGTTTGATTTGATTCGTAAAAAAATACAATTTTTGAACTTGCGTTAAGGCAAAGGACACAATTCAGAAAATTGCAAAATTTAACTTCAACAAAGTATTGATAATTCATTTATCCCTAGTAGATTATAAAATTCTAAAAATTGCAAAATTGAAATATTTTGATTTTTGAATTTATTGTTAATGTCGTTTGATTTAATTGATGAGACAAATATAATATGTGAAAAATATAATATATGAATATGTTAATTGAGCAAAAATACAAGTAATGGACTCAATTGCATAAAAGACACTTTAGTGGGTGAATATTATAAATACCAATTTCACGTTTCAAGGTTGTGTGAAGCATATATCTCTAGATAGGTTGTGGCAAATGAGACAATTAGGAAAATTGCAAAATTTAAATTCAACAGAGTATTGACAATTCATTTATCTCTAGCAGATTTTAAAATTCTATTGTGTGAAGCATATATCCCTAAATGGGAGGGTGGAACCATCTTATTACAATCCATTGCTTTTCCTTTTTGTTAAGTAATTTGCCTGAAGATTATATAAATCATTTCAAATTACTTTGAGGCAAAGGAGACAATTTAGAAAATTATAGAATTTAAATTCAATAGAGTATTGACAATTCATTTATCCCTAACAGATTTTAAAATTCGAAAAATTGCAAAATTGAAATATTTTGATTTTTAAATTTATTGTTAATGTCGTTTAATTTAATTGATGAGAAAAGTATAATATGTGAAAAATATAATATTTGAATATGTTAATTGAACTAGAATACAAGTAATGAACTCAAATGCATAAAATACAATTTAGTGGATGAATATTATAAATAGCAAACCTAAGTTTCAATGTTGTGTTAAACATATATCTCTAGATGGGAGTGCAGAATCTTCTTATTACAGTCGATTACTTTTGCTTTTTCATAAGTAATTTCCCTAATGATTATATAAATCATTTCAAATTGCGTTGAGGCAAATGAGACAATTCAGAAAATAGCAAAATTTAAATTCAACAGAGAATTGACAATTCATTTAACCCTAGTAGATTTTAAAATTCTAAAAATTAAAAAGATGCAATGTTTTGATTTTTAAATTTATTGTTAATGTCGTTTGATTTGATTGGTGAGAAAAATACAATATTTAAATATCTTAATTGAACAAAAATACAAGTAATGGACTTAATTGCAT
Source organism: Bruguiera gymnorhiza (assembly GCA_020883675.1). NCBI lineage: Eukaryota > Viridiplantae > Streptophyta > Magnoliopsida > Malpighiales > Rhizophoraceae > Bruguiera > Bruguiera gymnorhiza. Next base: position 20,783 of record JAIRCJ010000293.1, on the reverse strand, counting down.
AAAATACACTTTAGTGGATGAATATCATAAATAGCAGTTCCAAATTTCAATGTTGTGTTAAGCATATATCCCTAGATGTGAGTGTAGAACCTTCTTATTACAGTCGATTGCTTTTGCTTTTTCATAAATAATTTGCCTGAATGATTATATAAATCATTTCAAATTGCGTTGAGGCAAAGGAGACAATTTTGAAAATAGCAAAATTTAAATTCAACAGAGAATTGACAATTCATTTATTCCTATCAGATTTTAAAATTCTAGAACTTGCAAAAATGCAATATTTTGATTTTTAAATTTATTGTTAATGTCGTTTGATTTGATTGGTGAGAAAAATACAATATTTGAATATCTTAATTGAACAAAAATAAACCTAATGAGCTCAATTGCACAAGATACACTTTAGTGGATGAATATTATAAATAGCAATCCTAAATTTCAATGTTGTGTTAAGGATTTAACCCTAGATGGGATTACAGAACCTTCTTATTACAATCCATTCCTTTTGCTTTTTCTTAAGTAATTTGCCTAAAGATTATATAAATCATTTCAAATTGCGTTGAGGCAAAAGACACAATTCAGAAAATTGCAAAATTTAAATTCAATAGAGTATTGACAATTCTTTTATCCCTAGCAGATTTTAAAATTCTAAAAATTGCAAAATTAAAATATTTTGATTTTTGAATTTAATGTTAATGTCGTTTAATTTAATTGCTGGGAAAAATATAATATGTGAAAAATATAATATTTGAATATGTTTATTGAACAAGAATACAAGTAATGGACTCAATTGCATAAAATAAAATTTAGTGGATGAATATTATAAATAGCAAACCCAAGTTTCAATGTTGTGTTAAGCATATATCTCTAGATGGGAGTGCAGAATCTTCTTATTATAGTCTATTGCTTTTACTTTTTCTCAAGTAATTTGCCTAAAGATTATATAAATCATTTCAAATTCGTTTGAGGCAAAGGACACAATTCAGAAAATTGCAAAATTTGAATTCAACAAAGTATTGACAATTCATTTATCCCTAGCAAATTTTAAAATTCTAGAAATTGCAAAAATGCAATATTTTGATTTTTAAATTTATTGTTAATGTCATTTGATTTTATTGGTGCGAAAATTACAATATTTGAATATCTTAATCGAACAAAAATACAAGTAATGGACTCAATTGCATAAAATACACTTTAGTGGATGAATATTATAAATAACAATCCCAAGTTTCAATATTGTGTTAAGCAGATATCCTTAGATGGGAGTGCAGAACCTTCTTATTACAGTCCATTACTTTGGTTTTTTCTTAAGTAACTTGCCTGAAGATTATATAAACCATTTCAAATTGCTTTGAGGCAAAGGAGACAATTCAGAAAATTGCAAAATTTAAATTCAATAGAGTATTGACAATTCATTTATCCCTAGTAGATTTTAAAATTTGAAAAATTGCAAAATTGAAATATTTTGATTTCTAAATTTATTGTTAATGTCGTTCAATTTAATTGTTGAGAAAAATATAATATGTGAAAAATATAATATTTGAATTTGTTAATTAAACAGAAATACAAGTAATGGACTTTATTGCATAAAAGGCACTTTAGTGGCTGAATATTATGAATAGCAATCTCAAGTTTCAAGGTTGTGTGAAGCATATATCCTAAATAGGAGTGGGGAACCACCTTGTTAGAGTCCATTGCTTTCGCTTTTTCTTATGTAATTTGTTTGAAGACAAGAATTCTATAAATCATTTGAAATTGCATTGAGGCAAAGAGACAATAAAGAAAATTGAAAATTTTAAATTCAACAGTGTATTGACAATTCATTTATCCTTAGCAAATTTTAAAATTCTAAAAATTGCAAAAATGCAATATTTTGATTTTTGAATTTGTTGTTAATGTCGCTTGATTTGATTAGCAAGAAAAATACAATAATTGAATATCTTAATTGAACAAAATTACAAGTAATGGACTCAATTGCATAAAATACACTTTAATGGATGAATATCATAAATAGCAATTCCAAGTTTCAATGTTGTGTTAAGCATATATCCCTAGATGGGAGTGCAAGACCTTCTTATTATAGTCGATTGCTTTTGTTTTTTCATAAGTAATTTGACTGATGATTATATAAATCATTTCAAATTGTGTTGAGGCAAAGGAGACAATTCAGAAAATAACAAAATTTAAATTCAATAGAGAATTGACAATTCATTTATCCCTAACAGATTTTAAAATTCTAGAAATCGCAAAAATGCAATATTTTGATTTTTAAATTTATTGTTAATATCATTTGACTTGATTCGTGAAAAAAATACAATATTTGAATATCTTAATCGAACAAAGATACAAGTAATGGACTCAAATGCATAAAATACACTTTAGTGGATGAATATTATAAATAGCAATCCCAAGTTTCAATGTTGTGTTAAGGATATAACCCTAGATGGAATTACAGAACCTTTTTATTACAATCCATTGCTTTTACTTTTTCTTAAGTAATTTGCCTGAAGATTATATAAATCATTTCAAATTGCTTTGAGGCAAAGGAGGTAATTCAGAAAATTGCAAAATTTAAATTCAATAGAGTATTGACAATTCATTTATCCTTAGTAGATTTTAAAATTCGAAAAATTGCAAAATTGAAATATTTTGATTTTTAAATTTATTGTTAATGTCGTTCAATTTAATTGCTGAGAAAAATATAATATTTGAATATGTTAATTGAACAAAAATATAAGTAATATACCCAATTGCATAAAATACCATTTATTGGATGAATATTATAAATAGCAAACCCAAGTTTCAATGTTGTGTTAAGCATATATCTTTAGATGGGAGTGCAGAATCTTCTTATTACAATCTAATACTTTTGCTTTTTCTTAAGTAACTTGCCTGAAGATTATATAAATCATTTCAAATTGCATTGAGGCAAAGACACAATTCAAAAAATTGCAAAATTTAACTTCAACAAATTATTGACAATTCATTTATCCCTAGCAGATTTTAATATTTTAAAAATTGCAAAATTGAAATATTTTGATTTTTGAATTTATTATTAATGTCGTTTGATTTAATTGGTGAGAAAAATATAATATGTGAAAAATAAAATATTTGAATATGTTAATTGAGCAAAAATACAAGTAATGGACTCAATTGCATAAAAGACACTTTAGTGGATGAATATTATAAATAGCAATATTAAGTTTCAAGGTTGTGTGAAGCATATATCCCTATATAGGAGTGAGGAACCACCTTATTAGAGTCCATTGCTTTTCCTTTTTCTTAAGTAATTTGTTTGAAGACAAGAATTCTATAAATCATTTTAAATTGCATTGAGGCAATGGAGACAATTAAGAAATTTGCAAAATTTAAATTCAACAGAGTATTGACAATTCATTTATCCCTAGCAGATTTTAAAATTCTAAAAATTGCAAAAATGCAATATTTTGATGTTTAAATTTATTGTTAATGTCGTTTGATTTGATTGGTGAGAAAAATACAATATTTGAATATCTTAATTGAACAAAAATACAAGTAATGGACTCAATTGCATAAAATACACTTTAGTGGATGAATATTATAAATAGCTATCCCAAGTTTCAATGTTTGTGTTAAGCATATATCCCTAAATGGGAGTGCAGAACCTTCTTATTACAGTCCGTTGCTTTTGCATTTTAATAAGTTATTTGCCTAAAGATTATATAAATCATTTCAAATTGCATTGAGGCAAAGGAGACAATTCAAAAAATAGCAAAATTTCAATTCAACAGAGTATTGACAATTCATTTATTCCTAGCAAATTTTAAAATTCTAAAAATTGTAAAAATGCAATATTTTGATTTTTCAATTTATTACGAATGTCGTTTGATTTGATTAGTGAGAAAAATACAATATTTGAATATCTTAATTGAACAAAAATACAAGTAATGGACTCAATTGCATAAAATACACTTTAGTGGATGAAGATTATAAATAACAATCCCAAGTTTCAATGTTGTGTTAAGCAGATATCTTTAGATGGGAGTGCAGAACCTTCTTATTACAGTCCATTGCTTTTGTTTTTTCTTAAGTAACTTGCTTGAAGATTACATAAATCATTTCAAATTGCGTTGAGGCAAAGGAGATAATTTCTAAAATTGCAAAATTTAAATTCAATAGAGTATTGACAATTCATTTATCCCTAACAGATTTTAAAATTCTAAAAATTACAAAATTGAAATATTTTCATTTTTAAATTTATTGTTAATGTCGTTTGATTTAATTGCTAAGAAAAATATAATAAGTGAAAAATATAATATTTGAATATGTGAATTGAACAAAAATACAAGTAATGGACTCAATTCCATAAAAGACACTTTAGTGGATGAATATTATAAATAGCAATCCTAAGACTCAAGATTGTGTGATGCATATATCCCTATATGGGAGTGCGGAACCATCTTATTAGAGTCCATTGCTTTTCCTTTTTTTAAGTAATTTGTCTGAAGTGAAGAATTCTATAACTCATTTCAAATTGCATTGAGGCAAAAGAGACAATTAAGAAAATTGCAAAATTTAAGTTCAACATATTATTGACAATTTATTTATCCCTATCAAATTTTAAAATTCTAAAAATGACAAAAGTGCAATATTTTGATTTTTAAATTTGTAGTTAATGTCGTTTGATTTGATTGGTGAGAAAAATACAATATTTGAACATCTTAATTGAGCAAAAATACAAGTAATGGACTTAATTGCATAAAATAAACTTTAGTGGATGAATATCATAAATAGCAGTCTCAAGTTTCAATGTTGTGTTAAGCATATATCCCTATATGGGAGTGCAGAACCTTCTTATTACAATCGATTGCTTTTGCTTTTTCTTAAGTAATTTGGCTGAAAATTATATAAATCATTTCAAATTGCATTAAGGCGAAGGACACAATTCAGAAAATTGCAAAATTTAACTTCAACAGACTATTGACAATTCATTTATCCCTAGCAGATTTTAAAATTTTAAAAATTGCAAAATTGAAGTATTTTGATTTTTAAATTTATTGTTAATGTTGTTTGATTTAAGTGGTGAGAGAAATATAATATGTGAAAAATATAATATTTGAATATGTTAATTGAACAAAAATACAAGTAATGGACTCAATTGCATAAAATACACTTTAGTGGATGAATATTATAAATAGCAATCCCAAGTTTCAATGTTGTGTTAAGCATATATCCCTAGATGGGAGTGCAGAACCTTCTTATTACAGTCCATTGCTTTTGCTTTTTCTTAAGTAATTTGCCTGAAGATTATATAAATCATTTCAAATTGCGTTGAGGCAAAGGAGACAATTCAGAAAATTGCAAAATTTAAATTCAACAGAGTATTGACAATTCATTTATCCCTAGCAGATTTTAAAATTCTAAAAATTGCAAAAATGCAATATTTTGATTTTTAAATTTATTCTTAATGTCTTTGATTTGATTGGTGAGAAAAATATAATATTTGAATATCTTAATTGAACAAAAATACAAGTAATGGACTCAATTGCATAAAATACACTTTAATGGATGAATATTATAAATAGCAATCTCAGTTTCAATGTTGTGTTAAGGATATATCTTTAGACGGAAGTGCAGAACCTTCTTATTACAGTCCATTGCTTTTGTTTTTCCTAAGTAATTGCTTGAAGATTATATAAATCATTTCAAATTGCGTTAAGGCAAAGGAGACAATTAGAAAATTACAAAATTAAAATTCAACAGAGTATTGACAATTCATTTATCCCTAAAGATTTCAAATTTTAAAAAATTGCAAAAATGCAATATTTTGATTTTTAAATTTATTGTTAATGTCGTTGATTTGATTGGTGAGAAAATAACAATATGTGAAAAATATAATTTTGAATATGTTAATTGAACAAAAATACAAGTAATGGACTCAATTGCATAAAAGACACTTTAGTGGATGAATATTATAAATAGTAGTCTCAAATTTCAAGGTTGTGTGAAGCATATATCCGTTGATGGAAGTGGGGAACCATCTTATTAGAGTCCATTCCTTTTCCTTTTTCTTAACTAATTTGTCTGAAGACAAGAATTCTATAAATCATTTTAAATTGCATTGAGGCAAACGAGACAATTAAGAAATTTTCAAAATTTAAATTCATCAAATTATTGACAATTTATTTATCCCTATCAGATTTTAAAATTCTAAAAATTGCAAAAGTGCAATATTTTGATTTTTATATTTGTTGTTAATGTCTTTTGATTTGATTGGTGAGACAAATACAATATTTGAATAAGTTAATTGAACAAAATTACAAGTAATGGACTCAATTGCATAAAAAACACCTTTAGTGGATGAATATTATAAATAGCAATCCCAAATTTCAATGTTTTGTTAAGCATATATCCCTAGATGAAAGTGCAGAACTTTCTTATTAGAGTCCATTACATTTGTTTTTTCCTCAGTAGTTTGTCTGAAAATTATATAAATCATTTCAAATTGCGTTGAGGTAAAGGACACAATTCAAAAAATGGCAAGATTTCACTTCAACAGAGTATTGAAAATTCATTTATCCCTAATAGATTTTAATATTCTAAAAATTGCAAAATTGAAATATTTTGATTTTTGAATTTATTGTTAATGTCGTTTGATTTGATTGGTGAGAAAAATATACTATGTGAAAAATATAACATTTGAATATATTAATTGAACAAAAATACAAGTAATGGACTCAATTGCATAAACGACACTTTAGTGGATGAATATTATAAATAGCAATCTCACATTTTAAGGTTGTGTGAAGCATATATCCCTAGATGGGAGCGGGGAACCATCTTATTAGAGTCCATTCCTTTTCCTTTTTCGTAACTAATTTGTCTGAAGACAAGAATTTTATAAATCATTTCAAATTGCATTGAGGCAAAGGAGACAATTAATAAATTATCAAAATTTAAATTCAACAGATTATTAACAATTTATTTATCTCTAACAGATTTTAAAATTATAAAAATTGCAAGAGTGCAATATTTTGATTTTTAAATTTGTTGTTAATGTCGTTTGATTTAATTGGTGAGAAAAATACAAGATTTGAATAAGTTAATTGAACAAAATTACAAGTAATGGACTCAATTGCATAAAAAACACTTTAGTGGATTAATATTATAAATGGCAATCCCAAGTTTCAATGTTTTGTTAAGCATATATCCTTAGATGGGGGTGCAAAACCTTCTTATTATAGTTCATTGCTTTTCTTTTTTCTTAAGTAATTTGCCTAAAAATTATATAAATCATTTCAAATTGCATTGAGGCAAAGGACATAATTCAGAAAATTGCAAAATTTAATTTCACCAGAGTATTGACAATTCATTTATCCCTGGTAGATTTTAAAATTTTAAAAATTGAAAAATTGAAATATTTTGATTTTTCAATTTATTGTTAATGTCGTTTGATTTAATTGGTGAGAAAAATACAAGATTTGAATAAGTTAATTGAACAAGACTACAAGTAATGGACTCAATTGCATAAAAGACATTTTAGTAGATGAATATTATAAATAACAATCTTAAGTTTCAAGGTTTTGTGAAGCAGATATCCCTAGATGGGAGTGAGGAACCATCTTATTAAAGTCCATTCCTTTTCCTTTTTCTTAACTAATTTGTCTGAAGACAATAATTCTATAAATCATTTCAAACTGCATTGAGGCAAAAGAGACAATTAAGAAAATTTCAAAATTTAAATTCAACAGATTATTGAAAATTTATTTATTCCTAGTAGATTTTAAAATTCTAAAAATTGCAAAAATGCAATATTTTGATTTTAAAATTTGTTATTAATGTCGTTTGATTTGATTGGTGAGAAAAATACAATATTTGAATATCTTAATTCAATAAATTTACAAGTAATGGATTCAATTGCATAAAATACACTTTAGTGGATAAATATTATAATCAGCAATCCCAAGTTTCAATGTTGTGTTAAGCATATATCCCTAGATGGGAGTATAGAAGCTTCCTATTACAGTCCATTGCTCTTGTTTTTTCTTAAGTAATTTGCCTGAAGATTATATAAATTATTTCAAACTGCGTAGAGGCAAAAGAGACAATTAAGCAAATTGCAAAATTTAAATTCAACAGAATATTGACAAATCATTTATCCCTAATAGATTTTAAAATTCTAAAAATTGCAAAATTGAAATATTTTCATTTTTAAATTTATTATTAATGTCGTTTGATTTAATTGGTGAGAAAAATATAATATTTGAATATGTTAATTGAACAAAAATACAAGTAATGGACTCAATTGCATAAAAGACACTTTAGTGGGTGAATATTAAAAATAGTAATTTCAAGTTTCAATGTTGTTTGGAGCATATATCCCTAAATAGGAGTGGAGAACCACTTTATTAGAGTCCATTGCTTTTCCTTTTTCTTAAGTAATTTGTTTGAAGACAAGAATTCTATAAATCATTTCAAATTGCATTGAGGCAAATGAGACAATTAAGAAAATTGCAAAATTTAAATTCGACAGAGTATTGACATTTCATTTATCCTTAGCAGATTTTAAAATTCTAAAAATTGCAAAAATGAAATATTTTGATTTTTAAATTTATTGTTAATGTCATTTGATTTGATTGGTGAGAAAAATACAATATTTGAATATCTTAATTGAACAAAAATACAAGTAATGGACTTAATTGCATAAAATACATTTTTGTGGATGAATATCATAAATAGCAATCCTAAGTTTTAATGTTGTGTTAAGCATATATCCCTAAATGGGAGTGCATAACCTTCTTATAACAGTCCATTGCTTTTGCTTTTTCTTAAGTAATTTGCCTGAAGATTATATAAATCATTTCAAATTGTGTTAAAGCAAAGGAGACAATTAAGAAAATTTCAAAATTTAAATTCAACAGATTATTGACAATTTATTTATCCCTAGCAGATTTAAAAAATTATAAAAATTGCAAGAATGCAATATTTTGATTTTTAAATTTGTTGTTAATGTCGTTTGATTTGATTGGAGAGAAAAATACAATATTTGAATATATTAATTAAACAAAATTACAAGTAATGGACTCAATTGCATAAAAGACACTTTAGTGGATGAATATTATAAATAGCAATCCCATGTTTCAATGTTTTGTTAAGCATATATCCGTAAATGTGAGTGCAGAACCTTCTTATTACTGTCCATTGCTTTTGTTTTTTCTCAAGTAATTTTCCTAAAGATTATATAAATCATTTCAAATTGCATTAAGGCAATGGACACAATTCAGAAAATTGCAAAATTGAAATATTTTGATTTTTAAATTTATTGTTAATATCGTTTGTTTTAAGTGGTGAGAAAATATAATATGTGAAAAATATAATATTTGAATATGTTAATTGAACATAAATACAAGTAATGGACTGAATTACATAAACGACACTTTAGTGGACGAATATTATAAATAGCAATCCCAAGTTTCAAGATTGTGTGAAGCATATATCCCTAGATGGGAGTGCGGAACCATCTTATTAGAGTCCATTGCTTTTTGTTTCTTTTAAGTAATTTGTCTGAAGACAAGAATTCTATAAATCATTTCAAATTGCATTGAGGCAAAGGAGACAATTAAGAAATTATCAAAATTTAAATTCAATAGATTATTGATAATTTATTTGTCCCTAGCAAATTTTAAAATTCTAAAAATTGCAAAAGGGAAATATTTTGATTTTTAAATTTGTTGTTAATGTCGTTTGATTTGATTGGTGATAAAAATAAAATATTTGAATAAGTTAATTTAACAAAAATATAAGTAATGGACTCAATTGCATAAAATACACTTTAATGGATGAATATTATAAACAGTAATCCCAAGTTTCAATGTTGTGTTAAGCATATATTCCTAGATGGAAGTGGGGAACCATCTTATTAGAGTCCATTCCTTTTCCTTTTTCCTAACTAATTTGTCTGAAGACAAGAATTCTATATATCATTTCAAATTGCATTGAGGCAAAGGAGACAATTAAGAAAATTTCAAAATTTAAATTCAACAGATTATTGACAATTTATTTCTCCTTAGCAGATTTTAAAATTCTAAAAATTGCAAAAATGAAATATTTTGATTTTTAAATTTGTTGTTAATGTCGTTTGATTTGATTGGTGAGAAAAATACAATATTTGAATATCTTAATTGAACAAAATTACAAGTAATGGATTCAATTGGATAAAATACACTTTAGTGGATGAATATTATAAACAGCAATCCCAAGTTTAAATGTTGTGTTAAGCATATATCCTTAGATGGGAGTGTAGAACCTTCTTATTACAGTCTATTACTCTTATTTTTTCTTAAGTAATTTGTCTGAAGATTATATAAATTATTTCAGATTGCGTGGAGGCAAATGAGACAATTTAGAAAATTGCAAAATTTAAATTCAACAAAGTATTGACAATTCATTTATTCCTAACAGATTTTAAAATTCTAAAAATTGCAAAATTGAAATATTTTCATTTTTAAATTTATTGTTAATGTCGTTTGATTTAATTGGTGAGAAAAATATAATATGTGAAAAATATAATATTTGAATATGTTAATTGAACAAAAATACAAGTAATGGACTTAATAGCATAAAAGACACTTTAGTGGATGAATATTATAAATAGCAATCTCAAGTTTCAAGGTTGTGTGAAGCATATATCCCTAAATAAGAGTGGGGAACCATCTTATTAGAGTCTATTACTTTTCCTTTTTCTTAAGTAATTTGTCTGAAGACAAGAATTCTATAAATCATTTCAAATTGCATTGAGGCAAAGGAAACAATTAAGAAAATTGTAAAATTTAAATTCAACAGAGTATTGATAATTCATTTATCCCTAGTAGATTTTAAAATTCTAAAAATTGCCAAAATGCAATATTTAGATTTTTAAATTTATTGTTAATGTCGTTTAATTTGATTGGTGTGAAAAATACAATATTTGAATATCTTAATTGAACAAAAAATACAAGTAATGGACTTAATTGCTTTAAATACACTTTAGTGGATGAATATCATAAATAGCAGTCCCAAGTTTCAATGTTGTGTTAAGCATATATCCCTAGATGAGAGTGCAGAACTTTGTTATTACAGTCGATTGCTTTTACTTTTTCATAAGTAATTTGCCTGGTGATTATATAAAACATTTCTAATTGCGTTGAGACAAAGGGGACAATTCAGAAAATAGCAAATTTAAATTCAACAGAGAATTGACAATTCATTTATCCTTAGCAGATTTTAAAATTCTAGAAATTGCAAAAATGCAATATTTTGATTTTTAAATTTATTGTTAATGTCATTTGATTTGATTGGTGAGAAAAATACAATATTTGAATATCTTAATCGAACAAAAATACAAGGGACTTAATTGCATAAAATACACTTTAGTGGATGAATATTATAAATAACAATCCCAAGTTTCAATGTTGTGTTAAGGATATAACCCTAAATGGGATTACAGAACCTTCTTATTACAATCCATTGCTTTTGCTTTTTCTTAAGTAATTTGCCTGAAGATTATATAAATCATTTCAAATTACTTTGAGGCAAAGGAGACAATTCAGAAAATTGCAGAATTTAAATTCAATAGAGTATTGACAATTCATTTATCCCTGGCAGATTTTAAAATTTGAAAAATTGCAAAATTGAAATATTTTGATTTTTAAATTTATTGTTGTTGTTGTTTAATTTAATTGCTGAGAAAATATAATATTTGAATATGTTAATTGAACAGAAATACAAGTAATGGACTCAAATGCATAAAATACAATTTAGTAGATGAATATTATAAATAGGAAACTCAAGTTTCAATGTTGTGTTAAGCATATATCTCTAGACGGGAGTGGAAGATCTTCCTATTACAGTCTATTGCTTTTGCTTTTTCTTAAGTAATTTGTCTGAAGATTATATAAATCATTTCAAATTGCATTGAGGCAAAGAAGGCAATTTAGAAAATTGCAAAATTTAAATTGAACAGAGTATTGACAATTCACTTATTCCTAGCAGATTTTAAAATTCTAAAAATTGCAAAAATGCAATATTTTGATTTTTAAATTTGTTGTTAATGTCGTTTGATTTGATTGGTGAGAAAAATACAATATTTGAATATCTTAATTGAACAAAATTTCAAGTAATGGACTCAATTGCATAAAATACACTTTAGTGGATGAATATTATAAACAGCAATCCTAAGTTTCAATGTTGTGTTAAGCATATATCCCTAGATGGGAGTGTAGAACCTTCTTATACAATCTTTTGCTCTTGTTTTTTCTTAAGTAATTTGCCTGAAGATTATATAAATTATTTCAAATTGCGTGGAGGCAAAGGTGACAATTTAGAAAATTGCAAAATTTAAATTCAACAGAGTATTGACAATTCATTTATCCCTAATAGATTTTAAAATTCTAAAAATTGCAAAATTGAAATATTTTCATTTTTAAATTTATTGTTAATGTCGTTTGATTTAATTGGTGTGAAAAATCTAATATTTGAATATGTTAATTGAACAAAAATACAAGTAATGGACTCTATTGAATAAAAGACACTTTAATGGATGAAGATTATAAATAGCAATCTCAAATTTCAAGGTTATGTGAAGCATATATCCCTAGATAGGAGTGGGGAACCACCTTATTAGAGTTGAAGTTCCCAACTTCACCCTAGGATCTACTAGTTTGTGATACTGAGAGGGGGGTGAATCAGTATCACCACAATTCGCAATTCGCAGGTAAGTGAACAACTTCAATCTCTTCTTAAAAGTGAACTCTTTCTCAGATTCAACTAAGGTAGATCTATTGCTACCTACTAATCACAATAGTCCCCAAAGTCACCTTTCAAACACCTTGCCTAATAGACAATTTGGATGTTCTTGTTTAGGTCTTCGTTAGGTTATGGGCTGGCTGATATTTTAGCTGCATTCACAACTCAATTCAAAATATAGAACGTAAAGCAAATTAAGGACACACGAGATTTACGTGGTTCCGTCAACGTGACGTACAACCACGGTGGTAGGGACTCTCCTTTACCAAGACTATCCACTATACTTGAGAATTTCAGTTACAATGGATGTTTTAATCTTCTGCTCCTTTCACTATTACAATTACTAAGTAAGTACAATACAAAGAATGTCACTTACTGTGTCTACCATTCTTCTAACTTGTCTTGCCTCTGTTGAATTGAAAGGCTGCTCCACTGCCGCTTAGAAGTTCACCGCAACGCTCTCTAACCTCTCTTGAAGCGTTGAGTTCTTTCCGATGCTTTGCCGAATTCCTTCTCTAGGTTGTCTCACACAACTCCTGCTTTCACCGTCTCAGGGTCTCACCCGTCTCCTATGTCACGGTCTTACTGTTTCACGGCCTGTCCTCACACTTCTGGTCTGTCACGCCGTTGCATGTTCTGGTCTCACGCCATCTCCTGACGTACACCCACACTTCTGGTCTGTCGTTTCACATCTCTTGGCCTGCCTCACACTATTGGTTTTTCTGGTTCACGTCTTTCGGCCTGCCTCACGCTTCTGGTCTACTGTCTTCTCTTCTGGGTGGTGTCACGGATACCAGGTCTGCTGTCTTCTCTTCCGGGTGATCTCACGGATACCAGGTATGCTGTCTTCTCTTCCGGGTGGTCTCACAGATACCAGATCTGCTGTCTTCTCTTTTGGGAGGTTTGTTTCTTATTTCTCCTCTTGCTGGTTGTGCGTTTCTGGTTTGCTTGCAGGACGTGTTTCTGGTTTTCTTGCAGGAGGTCGTACGTTCTGGTTTGCTCTCCCGGTGGTGACGTTTCTGGTTTGCTCTCCCAGTGGTGTCGTTTCTGATCTCTTGCTATTCTGCTCTCTTTCCGGCCGTCTCCTCTTGACCTCTGTTCTTCGTTCAGCCCCCCTTCAGCCGTCTCCTCTTTTTCTCCTTTTTTTTTTTTGCCAACAGTGGGGTTCCCTTTTGGTATATTATTTTCTCTTCTTTTTGGCCAGTTGTTGTAGGGTTACTGTTTATTCAATTTTGTTGGCCCCCCTTTTTTGTTTTGTCTTCCAAGGCCTTTATATACTCTCTTCCATGAAACCCTAAGAGGGCTTACGTGGCAGATTTATGTTCTTACCCTTACACAGTGGATTTACTTTCTTGCTCTTCCATGTGGCTTTACTTTCTTGCACACTTAACCCTAGTTGACAACAATTACAACCCATACAAGGCTGTGGGAACAACAATCTGCCCCTTTGTAATTGTTGGCAACACTCACAACAAAAACCATTATGTAGTAGTCCTTCATAATCTTCTTAGAGTAATAATCCAGAAGTAGATGGATTACAACTCCCCCTAAATATGCACTGCCCCTACACTGTTGCTTTTCTCCCCATTTGCCAACCAATTACAAATATGAAAACCTACAAAGTAGAGATGGAGGATTCACCTAAACTTCAAGCTTGAGGAGGCATTTGCACAGACATACTCATTCTGTGCTTTTCAAACAACTCTGCGGACAGAGGTTTAGTTAGAATATCTGAGATTTGATCTTTAGTGCCAACATACTCCAACTGAATTGTGCCCTCTTCCACTTGATCCCTGATAAAGTGATACCGGATGTCAATATACTTCCTCCTTGAATGATGAACTAGATTCTTGCTAAGATCAATTGCACTTTGATTATCACAAAGTACACTCACTGGTAACTTCACTTCAACACCCAAATTGGCCAATTGTCTTTGCATCCATATCACCTGAGTACATGCTACACAAGCAACCATATACTTAGCCTCTGTTGTGCTCAAAGCAACACTATTTTGCTTTTTACTTAGTCATGCAACACACTTTGAACCCAAGTAGAAACTGCAGCCATTGGTTGATTTTCTGTCATCTGTACTTCCTACCCAGTCTACATCAGTGTATGCTCGTAGTTTTACAGAATCCATGGTAGGATACCACAAGCCCATTTCCAGTGTCCCCTTGAGGTATCTTAGGATTCTTTTCACTGCCAACACATGAGATTCCTTAGGATCAGCTTGGAATCTACTGGCGATGCACACAGCTTGCATGAGATCAGGCCTTGATGCTGTAAGGTACAAAAGGCTCCCTATCATCTTCCTATATTCTGTAGGGCTTGTACTCCTTCCTTCCTGATCTTTTGTTAACTTGTAGCCTACTGGCATAGGGGTACTGACAGGTCTGCTATCCTCCATGCCAAACTTTTTCAGCATCTCTTTGGCATATTTTGTCTGAGAAATAAAAATACCTTTTTCACACTGTTTTATCTATAATCCAAGAAAGTAAGTCATTTCTCCAATCAATGACATCTCATATTCCTCACTCATCTTCTGTGCAAATTCTTGGCATAGCTCAGAGTGATCCCCTCCAAAGATGATGTCATCTACATATACTATGGTTATCAGTTGGCCTTTCTCTGAGTTGAACACATATAGGTTATTATCAACTGTTCCTCTTCTGAAGTTCAACCTTCTCAAATACGCGTCCAGCCTACTGTACCATGCTCTTGGGGCTTGTTTAAGGCCATACAAGACTTTCTTCAGCTTACACACATGTGTCTCATCCTCACTGATTTGTACTCCATCGGGTTGTTCAATATACACTTCTTCTTTTTGGAGCCCATTCAAAAAGGCTGATTTCACATCCATTTGGTAAACTTTATACCTCTTATGTGATACCAAAGCTAAGAACACTTTGATAGTTTCCAACCTTGCTACTGGTGCAAAAGTTTCATCAACATCTACTCCTTCTATCTGAGTGTAGCCTTTGCAAACTAGCCTAGCGTTGTTCCTCACCACCTTGCCATCTTCATTATGTTTATTTTTAAACACCCATTTTGTTCCTATGACATTCTTGTTAGTGGGTCTTGGGACCAGCTCCCATGTTTCATTCTTCTCGATTTGATCCAGCTCTTCATTGATAGCTTTGACCCAGGCTTTGTCTTGTGCAGCCTCTTCAACAGAATTAGGTTTAACTTGTGAGAGTAAAACAGTAGCTCCCACAATTCTTCTTCTTGTTGTAACTCCTGCTGATGGGTCACCTATTATCTAATTTTCTTGATAAGCACTGGTCCATGTCTTCTTTGTCTTTCTCTCCTGCATAGTCTTAGTTGCAAGAGAATCTCCTTCTTCATCTTCAGACTCACTCTTCTCTGAGTCTGAACTTACTTCTTTCCCTCTTCTTTATGTTGGTCAGATTCTTTATCTATCTTGAAGTCATCTTCTTCATTGTCCTCAGCTTCTCCATTATGCATTGTTTTCTAGTTTTCATCTATTCTCACATTACTGGAAGTGACCACTTTTCCCAATTTATGCAGAAAAACTCTGTAACCTTTTGTCTTTGCTGAGTATCCTACAAAGATGCCTTCATCTGACCTAGCATGGAATTTTCCCAAGTTTTGCTCCTTATTCTTCACAAAACATGGGTTACCAAAGATTCTAAGATACTTGGCTGTTGTCTTCTTCCCACTCCATAGCTTATATGGAGTCTTATCAGTATTGGACCTTAGTAAAACTTTGTTTAATAGGTGCACAACTATAAATGTTATTTCTGTCCAAAATCTTGTGTGAAGCTTGGATTCCAGCAGTAGAGTTCTTGCCATTTCAACCATAGCTCTATTTTTCCTCTCTACCACCCCGTTTTGTTGAGGTGTTCTTGTTGTTGCCATCTGATGGTGAATTCCATGCTTCCCAAGGTAATCTTCAAAAGCTCCATTTGTGAATTCAGTGCCTTGATTTGACCTCAATACTTTGATCTTCTTTCCACTCTCATTTTCAGCCAATCTTCTGTATCTCTTGAAGCATTTCAAAACTTCTGACTTGTGTTTAAGGTGCATGATGTAAGTCCTTTTAGAATAATCATCAACAAACAAGATGAAGTACCTCTCACCATTCAACCCTTTTTTTCTCATTGATCCACATAAATCAGTATGTACAATGTCAAGTATTGCTTCAGAACTGACCTCTTTGGTCTTATACAACTTTCTGACCTGTTTTCCTTTAGAGCATGCTGAACAGACATACTCCCTCTCTCTCTTGAGGTCTGGAATGTCTCTGATTGCATGAGTAGTGGTCAGCTTCCTCATATTCTTATGTGTTAAGTGTCTCAACCTCCTATGCTAGAGTTGATTTTCTTCTTCTTTTGTAAGTAAACAGCTATTTGTCTTGTCCTCATCAATCACATATAAATTTCCAGCTATTCTCTTCTCGGCTGCAACAGTATTGCCTTCTTTACTCTTTACTTGGCAACCTATTTTTGTGAATATCACTTTATGGTCTTCATTGCATAGTTGGCTGACAGATGCTAGATTATATCTGAGTCCTTCAACGTGTTCAGCTTTCCTTTTCCAATATTTACTGACCCTTGACCATTGATGTTGAGTGAATCATCTTTACCAAACTTGACTTTGCCTTTTCTTGACTTGTTCAATTTTGATAATTTACTTTTGTCTCCTGTCATGTATGAAGTGCACCCACTATCAAGGATCCACTGCTTATCCTTGTAGTCAGCCTTTAGTGCAATTTCAGCTATATTAGCCACCTCCCTTTTATCTTTATATTTCTTCTTTTGAACTGGCTTGATGATAGCTTTCTCCTTTTTCTCAACTTTGACTGTACTAATTTCTTTCATTGTGCCATTTAGTGCCTTCTCTTGCTTAAGGAGAAGTGTCATGCATCTCTTGGTATTATGGTCATCCTGCCTGCACCTTTCACACTGTTCCAAATCTCCCAATATAGCAAACTTGTTCTTTGAAACCACTAGTTTGGGTTTTCACCAACAATTCTTATCAGTGTGTCCTTGCCTTTTACAGTATGTGCAAGAACTCACAATAGGTGTTCTCCTATGAATTTTGTATTGTCTCCCCCTATATGCAGCATCGTATCTTCTCAAGTTGGAGACATATACTGGCCTTCTCCACCAGCATTTACTTGCCTTATGACCCTAAACTTCACAAAAAAGATAGTAACCTTGAAACTGCCTCTTCTTGGGTCTAATCACAGCTTGTTTTCTTTTGTTCATTACTTGCTGTGTAGGCTTGGTTGCTAGTTTCTTTGCTAGTGTGACTTTCATTTCAGCCACCTTCTTCTCCTCCTTCTGTTCAGTCGTAGCCTTTTGCTGGCTGACTTTCTTTTCTTCATTTTTGTTTGCAACCCTAGGTTGCTTCTTCAAATCTTCTTTATTTTCAGCCTTCACTGTTCTTGGCTGATCAGTCGTTTCTTTCTAAGACTTAACCTTCTCTTTCAACTTCTGTGGCAAAGTCTCGTTATCTTTAGGCAATGCAGCATCAGATTGCTGCACTTTCTCTTCATTCTTCTTTTCTCTTGCAGAACTTGTTTCTCCTATCACTTCAAACTTCTGCAAGTTCTCTTCACTCTTTTTGAGTTGTTGCTGAAGTCTCAGCGACTTTATCTCCATTTCTTCAATTGTTGAAGTCCTTGAGCCAAGCTCCATAGTAAGGTCTTCACATATTTTGATCTGTTCTTCAAATCTTCTCTTCAAGTCAATATGTTCAACCCTTATTTCATCCTTTTGACTTTCTGCTTCCTCAATATTTGCTTCAACTTGTTTTATAATGGCCTCCAACCTTCTTATAGTTCTACCCCTTCTGATTATCTCCTTTGAAGCTATTTCTAACTCAGCTTCAAGATCTAGTTCTTCTTCATCAATCTCCTCTTCCTCTTCAGAGGTTGAACTACCACATCGAGCTGATGCCATAAAGGCATGCTCATCTGATGAGTCTACATCTTCCTCCTCATCGGCTTTTTTTGTCTGGCTCACATAACTCTTGAATGAGCCTTTCTTCTTCTTCTGTGGGTTAGCAGTCTTCTTGCTGGACTTCCTTGACTTGAATGGTCTTCTCCTTTTTGAATTATGCTCATCATCACCATCCTCATCTTCATCATCAAGTTTCACTTTGCACTGAGAAGCAAAGGGTCCAGTCTATCCATAATGATAACATCTCAAGGACAAATGTCCTTTTCCCTTCCTAGACCCCTTTTTGAACTTCCTTGTGAAGTATGCCAACACTTCAACTTCACTTTCTTCCTCATCATCATCATCATCCTCACTGGATAATTCTTCCTCTTCTTTTATCTTCAAGTGTTTCATAGCTTTGAAAGCTACCTCCATTGATACCTTTGACGTTGAGGAGCTCTCAATTGACTTTATTCTCATCTCATATGCAATGAGATTGCACGGGAGATCATGCAAAGACATAGAATTGAGATCTCTACTCTCCTCTATGGCTGCCACCTTTAAGGCAAACCTCTCAGGCAGAATTCTCAGAATTTCACAATAGATGAGTCCTTCTTGTTCTTCCCATGACTTCTAAGATCGTTTACAGCATCAATAACCCTGGTGAAGAACTCTCGGACTGTCTCATTTTTTTGCATTCTGAGAGATTCATATCTCTCATTGAAAACTTGAAGCTTGGCCTCCTTCATTATGCCATCACCTTCATAGACTTTCTGCAATCTGTCTCATATCTCCTTGGTAGATTTGCAGTCCATAACTTTAGCATATTCAACATCTGCCAATGCTGAAATGATGACATTTGAGGCCTTCCCATTTATCTCAAACTGTCTTAATTCCTCTGGGGTTAGATCTTTACCTTCTTCTGGAGGCTCAAAACCCTCCTGTACAGATTTCACCATGTTCAAGCCCGTGGTTGCAAATACCACCTGCATTCTCGCTCTCCACATATGGTAGTTGGTTCCGTTGAAGATTGGAACTTTCTTGTTGTAAATAGTGTTGGTGCTGGTACTAGTACCAGCGTCCATTTTTCAGTATGCTGAACAAGTTAAAACTTCTGGAGCTCTTCAAACTAGTACACCAAGCTGTTAAGCTTTATCCTAGTGAACCTGTGCTCTGATACCAATTGAAGTTCCCAACTTCACCTTAGGATCTACTAGTTTGTGATATTGAGAGGGGGGTGAATTAGTATCACCACAATTCGCAATTCACAAGTAAGTGAACAACTTCAATCTCTTCTTAAAAGCGAACTCTTTCTCAAATTCAACTAAGGTAGATCTATTGCTACCTACTAATCACAATAGTCCCCAAAGTCACCTTTCAGACACCTTGCCTAATAGACAATTCAGATGTTCTTGTTTAGGTCTTCGTTAGGTTATGGGTTGGCTGATACTTTAGTTGCGTTCACAACTCAATTCAATACACAGAACGTAAAGCAAATTAAGGACACACGAGATTTACGTGGTTTCATCAACGTGACGTTCATCCACGGTGGTAAGGACTCTCCCTTACCAAGACTATCCACTATACTTGAGAATTTCAGTTACAATGGATGTCTTAATCTTTTCTCCTTTCACTATTGCAATTACTAAACTAGTACAATACAAAGAGTGTCACTTACTGTGTCTACCCTTCTTTTAGCTTGTCTTGCCTTTGTTGAATTGAAAGGCTGCCTCCACTGCCGCTTAGAAGTTCACCGTAATGCTCTCTAACCTCTCTTGAAGAAATTCTGGAAATATGTTGAGTTCTTTCCAATGTTTCGCCGAATTCCTTCTCTAGGTTGTCTCACACAGCTCCTGCTTCCACCATCTCACGGTCTCACTCGTCTCCTATTTCACGTCTTACTGTTTCACGGCCTATCCTCACACTTCTGGTTTGTCACGCCGTTGCACGTTCTGGTCTCACGCTTCTCCTGATGACACCCACGCTTTTGGTCTGTCGTTTCACGTCTCTTGGCCTCCCTCACGCTACTGGGTTTTTTCGGTCACGTCTTCGGCCTGCTCACGCCTTTGGTCTGCTGTCTTCTCTTCCGAGTGGTGTCACGGATACCAGGTCTGTTGT